>OW204031.1:8340009-8831413 GCA_934048045.1 Polygonum aviculare
TATACGAACCTTGCGATTCCGAATGTTTCTCAAACACCTTTCTTATTGATTGGTTTGATTTGTCTATGCGATGCTTTGGAAGTGGTTGTTTCCAAGGTTCTTGTCTTCCAAACATCTTAGAATTTATAGGACTTGATAGAAACGTCACCAAACGACACAAACACAGGCATACGAACCTTGCGTTTCCTAATGTTTCTCAAACATATGTCTTATTGATTGGTTTGATTTGTATTTGCGATCCTTTGGAAAGTGTTTGTTTCCAATGTTCTTCTCTTTAAAACATCTTAGAATTAATATAACTTGATAGAAACACCACCAAATAACACAAACACAAGCATACGAACCTTGCGATTCCGAATGTTTCTCAAACACCTTTCTTATTGATTGGTTTGATTTGTCTATGCGATGCTTTGGAAAGTGGTTGTTTCCAATGTTCTTCTTTAACAAACATCTTAGAATTAATAGAACTAGATATAAACATCACCAACCAACACAAACACAAGCATACGAACCTTGCGATTCCGAATGTTTCTCAAACACCTTTTTTATTGATTGGTTTGATTTGTCTATGGGATGCTTTGGAAAGTGGTTGTTTCCAATATTCTTGTCTTCCAAACATCTTAGAATTAATAGGACATGATAGAAACATCACCAAACGATACAAACAGCGGCATACGAACCTTGCGTTTCCTAATGTTTCTCAAACATCTGTCATATTGATTGGTTTGATTAGTCTTTCCGATGCTTTGGAAAGTGGTTGTTTCCAATTTTATTCTCTTCCAAACATCTTAGAAATAATAGAACTTGATAGAAACATCACCAAACAATACAAACAAAAGTATACGAACCTTGCGATTCCGAATGTTTCTCAAACACTTGTGTTACTGATTGTTTTGATTTGGCTATGCGATGCTTTGGAAAGTGTTTGTTTCCAAAGTTCTTCTCTAACAAACATATTAGAATTAATAGAACTTGATAGAAACATCACCAACAAACACAAACACAGGCATACGAACCTTGTGTTTCCTAATGTTTCTCAAACATCTGCCTTATTGATTCGTTTGATTTGTCTTTGCGATGGTTTGGAAAGTGTTCGTTTCCAATGGTGTTCTCTTCCAAACATCTTAAAATCAATAGAACTTGATAGAAACATCAATAAAAAACACAAACACAAGCATAAGAACCTTGCGATTCCGAATGTTTCTCAAACACCTTTCTTATTGATTGGTTTAATTTGCCTATGTGATGCTTTGGTAAGTGGTTGTTTCCAATGTTCTTGTCTTCCACACAACTTAGAATTAATTGGACTTGATAGAAACATCACCAACCGACACAAATACAGGCATACGAACCATGTGTTTCCTAATGTTTCTCAAACATCTGTGTTATTGATTGGTTTGATTTGTCGTTGCGATGCTTTGAAAAGTGTTTTTTCCAATGTTCTTGTCTTCCAAACATCTTAGAATTTATAGGACTTGATAGAAACGTCACCAAACGACACAAACACAGGCATATGAACCTTGCGTTTCTTAATGTTTCTCAAACATCTGTCTTATTGATTGGTTTGATTTGTCTTTGCGATGCTTTGGAAAGTGTTTTTTTCCAATGTTCTTCTCTTCCAAACATCTTAGAAATAATAGAACTTGATAGAAACACCACCAAACAACACAAACACAAGTATACGAACCTTGCGATTCCGAATGTTTCTCAAACACCTTTCTTATTGATTGGTTTGATTTGTCTATGCGATGCTTTGGAAGTGGTTGTTTCCAAGGTTCTTGTCTTCCAAACATCTTAGAATTTATAGGACTTGATAGAAACGTCACCAAACGACACAAACACAGGCATACGAACCTTGCGTTTCCTAATGTTTCTCAAACATATGTCTTATTGATTGGTTTGATTTGTATTTGCGATCCTTTGGAAAGTGTTTGTTTCCAATGTTCTTCTCTTTAAAACATCTTAGAATTAATATAACTTGATAGAAACACCACCAAATAACACAAACACAAGCATACGAACCTTGCGATTCCGAATGTTTCTCAAACACCTTTCTTATTGATTGGTTTGATTTGTCTATGCGATGCTTTGGAAAGTGGTTGTTTCCAATGTTCTTGTCTTCCAAACATCTTAGAATTAATAGGACTTGATAGAAACATCACCAAACGATACAAACAGCGGCATACGAAACTTGCGTTTCCTAGTGTTTCTCAAACATCTGTCTTATTGATTGGTTTGATTTGTCTTTCCGATGCTTTGGAAAGTGTTTGTTTCCAATGTTCTTCTCTTCCAAAAATCTTAAAAATAATAGAAGTTGATAGAAACATCAATAAACAACACAAACACAAGCATAAGAACCTTGCGATTCCGAATGTTTCTCAAACACCTTTCTTATTGATTGGTTTGATTTGTCTATGTGATGCTTTGGAAAGTGGTTGTTTCCAATGTTCTTGTCTTCCACACATCTTAGAATTAATAGGACATGATAGAAACATCACCAAACCACACAAATACAGGCATACGAACCTTGCGTTTCCTAATGTTTCTCAAACATCTGTCTTATTGATTGGTTTGATTTGTCTTTGCGATGCTTTGAAAAGTGTTTTTTCCAATGTTCTTATCTTCCAAAGATTTTAGAATTTATAGGACTTGATAGAAACGTCACCAAACGACACAAACACAAGCATATGAACCTTGCGTTTCCTAAAGTTTCTCAAACACCTGTGTTACTGATTGGTTTGATTTGTCTATGCGATGCTTTGGAAAGTGGTTGTTTTCAATGTTCTTGTCTTCCAAACATCTTAGAATTAATAGGACTTGATAGAAACATCACCAAACGACACAAACACAGGCATACGAACCTTGCGTTTCTTAATGTTTCTCAAACATCTGTCTTATTGATTGGTTTGATTTGTCTTTGCGATGCTTTGGAAAGTGTTTGTTTCCAATGTTCTTCTCTTCCAAACATCTTAGAAATAATAGAACTTGATAGAAACACCACCAAACAACACAAACACAAGCATACGAACCTTGCGATTCCGAATGTTTCTCAAACACCTTTCTTATTGATTGGTTTGATTTGTCTATGCGATGCTTTGGAAGTGGTTGTTTCCAAGGTTCTTGTCTTCCAAACATCTTAGAATTAATAGGACTTGATAGAAACATCACCAAACGATACAAACACAGGCATACGAACCTTGCGTTTCCTAATGTTTCTCAAACATCTGTGTTATTGATTGGTTTGATTTGTCTCTGCGATGCTTTGAAAAGTGTTTTTCCCAATGTTCTTGTCTTCCAAACATCTTAGAATTTATAGGACTTGATAGAAACGTCACCAAACGACACAAACACAGGCATACGAACCTTGCGTTTCCTAATGTTTCTCAAACATATGTCTTATTGATTCGTTTGATTTGTATTTGCGATCCTTTGGAAAGTGTTTGTTTCCAACGTTCTTCTCTTTAAAACATCTTAGAATTAATAGAACTTGATAGAAACACCACCAAACAACACAAACACAAGCATACGAACCTTGCGATTCCGAATGTTTCTCAAACACTTGTGTTACTGATTGTTTTGGTTTGGCTATGCGATACTTTGGAAAGTGTTTGTTTCCAAAGTTCTTCTCTAACAAACATCTTAGAATTAATAGAACTAGATAGAAACATCACCAACAAACACAAACACAGGCATACGAACCTTGTGTTTCCTAATGTTTCTCAAACATCTGCCTTATTGATTCGTTTGACTTGTCTTTGCGATGGTTTGGAAAGTTTTTGTTTCCAATGGTGTTCTCTTCCAAACATCTTAAAAATAATAGAACTTGATAGAAACATCAATAAAAAACACAAACACAAGCATAAGAACCTTGCGATTCAGAATGTTTCTCAAACACCTTTCTTATTGATTGGTTTAATTTGCCTATGTGATGCTTTGGAAAGTGGTTGTTTCCAATGTTCTTGTCTTCCACACAACTTAGAATTAATTGGACTTGATAGAAAAATCACCAAACGACACAAATACAGGCATACGAACCATGCGTTTCCTAATGTTTCTCAAACATCTGTGTTATTGATTGGTTTGATTTGTCGTTGCGATGCTTTGGAAAGTATTTTTTCCAATGTTCTTGTCTTCCAAACATCTTAGAATTTATAGGACTTGATAGAAACGTCACCAAACGACACAAACACAGGCATACGAACCTTGCGTTTCCTAATGTTTCTCAAACATATGTCTTATTGATTGGTTTGATTTGTCTTTGCGATGCTTTGAAAAGTGTTTTTTCCAATGTTCTTATCTTCCAAAGATTTTAGAATTTATAGGACTTGATAGAAACGTCACCAAACGACACAAACACAAGCATATGAAACTTGCGTTTCCTAAAGTTTCTCAAACACCTGTGTTATTGATTGGTTTGATTTGTCTATGCGATGCTTTGGAAAGTGGTTGTTTTCAATGTTCTTGTCTTCCAAACATCTTAGAATTAATAGGACTTGATAGAACATCACCAAACGACACAAACACAGGCATACGAACCTTGCGTTTCTTAATGTTTCTCAAACATCTGTCTTATTGATTGGTTTGATTTGTCATTGCGATGCTTTGGAAAGTGTTTGTTTCCAATGTTCTTCTCTTCCAAACATCTTAGAAATAATAGAACTTGATAGAAACACCACCAAACAACACAAACACAAGCATACGAACCTTGCGATTCCGAATGTTTCTCAAACACCTTTCTTATTGATTGGTTTGATTTGTCTATGCGATGCTTTGGAAGTGGTTGTTTCCAAGGTTCTTGTCTTCCAAACATCTTAGAATTTATAGGACTTGATAGAAACGTCACCAAACGACACAAACACAGGCATACGAACCTTGCGTTTCCTAATGTTTCTCAAACATATGTCTTATTGATTGGTTTGATTTGTATTTGCGATCCTTTGGAAAGTGTTTGTTTCCAATGTTCTTCTCTTTAAAACATCTTAGAATTAATATAACTTGATAGAAACACCACCAAATAACACAAACACAAGCATACGAACCTTGCGATTCCGAATGTTTCTCAAACACCTTTCTTATTGATTGGTTTGATTTGTCTATGCGATGCTTTGGAAAGTGGTTGTTTCCAAGGTTCTTGTCTTCCAAACATCTTAGAATTAATAGGACTTGATAGAAACATCACCAAACGATACAAACAGCGGCATACGAAACTTGCGTTTCCTAATGTTTCTCAAACATCTGTCTTATTGATTGGTTTGATTTGTCTTTCCGATGCTTTGGAAAGTGTTTGTTTCCAATGTTCTTCTCTTCCGAAAATCTTAAAAATAATAGAAGTTGATAGAAACATCAATAAACAACACAAACACAAGCATAAGAACCTTGCGATTCCGAATGTTTCTCAAACACCTTTCTTATTGATTGGTTTGATTTGTCTATGTGATGCTTTGGAAAGTGGTTGTTTCCAATGTTCTTGTCTTCCACACATCTTAGAATTAATAGGACATGATAGAAACATCACCAAACCACACAAATACAGGCATACGAACCTTGCGTTTCCTAATGTTTCTCAAACATCTGTCTTATTGATTGGTTTGATTTGTCTTTGCGATGCTTTGAAAAGTGTTTTTTCCAATGTTCTTATCTTCCAAAGATTTTAGAATTTATAGGACTTGATAGAAACGTCACCAAACGACACAAACACAAGCATATGAACCTTGCGTTTCCTAAAGTTTCTCAAACACCTGTGTTACTGATTGGTTTGATTTGTCTATGCGATGCTTTGGAAAGTGGTTGTTTTCAATGTTCTTGTCTTCCAAACATCTTAGAATTAATAGGACTTGATAGAAACATCACCAAACGACACAAACACAGGCATACGAACCTTGCGTTTCTTAATGTTTCTCAAACATCTGTCTTATTGATTGGTTTGATTTGTCTTTGCGATGCTTTGGAAAGTGTTTGTTTCCAATGTTTTTCTCTTCCAAACATCTTAGAAATAATAGAACTTGATAGAAACACCACCAAACAACACAAACACAAGCATACGAACCTTGCGATTCCGAATGTTTCTCAAACACCTTTCTTATTGATTGGTTTGATTTGTCTATGCGATGCTTTGGAAGTGGTTGTTTCCAAGGTTCTTGTCTTCCAAACATCTTAGAATTAATAGGACTTGATAGAAACATCACCAAACGATACAAACACAGGCATACGAACCTTGCGTTTCCTAATGTTTCTCAAACATCTGTGTTATTGATTGGTTTGATTTGTATCTGCGATGCTTTGAAAAGTGTTTTTTCCAATGTTCTTGTCTTCCAAACATCTTAGAATTTATAGGACTTGATAGAAACGTCACCAAACGACACAAACACAGGCATACGAACCTTGCGTTTCCTAATGTTTCTCAAACATATGTCTTATTGATTCGTTTGATTTGTATTTGCGATCCTTTGGAAAGTGTTTGTTTCCAACGTTCTTCTCTTTAAAACATCTTAGAATTAATAGAACTTGATAGAAACACCACCAAACAACACAAACACAAGCATACGAACCTTGCGATTCCGAATGTTTCTCAAACACTTGTGTTACTGATTGTTTTGGTTTGGCTATGCGATGCTTTGGAAAGTGTTTGTTTCCAATGTTCTTCTTTAACAAACATCTTAGAATTAATAGAACTAGATATAAACATCACCAACCAACACAAACACAAGCATACGAACCTTGCGATTCCGAATGTTTCTCAAACACCTTTTTTATTGATTGGTTTGATTTGTCTATGCGATGCTTTGGAAAGTGGTTGTTTCCAATATTCTTGTCTTCCAAACATCTTAGAATTAATAGGACATGATAGAAACGTCACCAAACGATACAAACAGCGGCATACGAACCTTGCGTTTCCTAATGTTTCTCAAACATCTGTCATATTGATTGGTTTGATTAGTCTTTCCGATGCTTTGGAAAGTGGTTGTTTCCAATTTTATTCTCTTCCAAACATCTTAGAAATAATAGAACTTGATAGAAACATCAACAAACAATACAAACAAAAGTATACGAACCTTGCGATTCCGAATGTTTCTCAAACACTTGTGTTACTGATTGTTTTGATTTGGCTATGCGATGCTTTGGAAAGTGTTTGTTTCCAAAGTTCTTCTCTAACAAACATCTTAGAATTAATAGAACTTGATAGAAACATCACCAACAAACACAAACACAGGCATACGAACCTTGTGTTTCCTAATGTTTCTCAAACATCTGCCTTATTGATTCGTTTGATTTGTCTTTGCGATGGTTTGGAAAGTGTTCGTTTCCAATGGTGTTCTCTTCCAAACATCTTAAAAATAATAGAACTTGATAGAAACATCAATAAAAAACACAAACACAAGCATAAGAACCTTGCGATTCCGAATGTTTCTCAAACACCTTTCTTATTGATTGGTTTAATTTGCCTATGTGATGCTTTGGAAAGTGGTTGTTTCCAATGTTCTTGTCTTCCACACAACTTAGAATTAATTGGACTTGATAGAAACATCACCAAACGACACAAATACAGGCATACGAACTATGCGTTTCCTAATGTTTCTCAAACATCTGTGTTATTGATTGGTTTGATTTGTCGTTGCGATGCTTTGAAAAGTGTTTTTTCCAATGTTCTTGTCTTCCAAACATCTTAGAATTTATAGGACTTGATAGAAACGTCACCAAACGACACAAACACAGGCATACGAACCTTGCGTTTCCTAATGTTTCTCAAACATATGTCTTATTGATTGGTTTGATTTGTATTTGCGATCCTTTGGAAAGTGTTTGTTTCCAATGTTCTTCTCTTTAAAACATCTTAGAATTAATATAACTTGATAGAAACACCACAAAACAACACAAACACAAGCATACGAACCTTCCGATTCCGAATGTTTCTCAAACACCTTTCTTATTGATTGGTTTGATTTGTCTATGCGATGCTTTGGAAGTGGTTGTTTCCAAGGTTCTTGTCTTCCAAACATCTTAGAATTAATAGGACTTGATAGAAACATCACCAAACGATACAAACAGCGGCATATGAAACTTGCGTTTCCTAATGTTTCTCAAACATCTGTCTTATTGATTGGTTTGATTTGTCTTTCCGATGCTTTGGAAAGTGTTTGTTTCCAATGTTCTTCTCTTCCAAACATCTTAAAAATAATAGAACTTGATAGAAACATCAATAAACAACACAAACACAAGCATAAGAACCTTGCGATTCCGAATGTTTCTCAAACACCTTTCTTATTGATTGGTTTGATTTGTCTATGTGATGCTTTGGAAAGTGGTTGTTTCCAATGTTCTTGTCTTCCACACATCTTAGAATTAATAGGACATGATAGAAACATCACCAAACCACACAAATACAGGCATACGAACCTTGCGTTTCCTAATGTTTCTCAAACATATGTCTTATTGATTGGTTTGATTTGTATTTGCGATCCTTTGGAAAGTGTTTGTTTCCAATGTTCTTCTCTTTAAAACATCTTAGAATTAATATAACTTGATAGAAACACCACCAAACAACACAAATACAGGCATACGAACCTTGCGTTTCCGAATGTTTCTCAAACACCTTTCTTATTGATTGGTTTGATTTGTCTATGCGATGCTTTGGAAGTGGTTGTTTCCAAGGTTCTTGTCTTCCAAACATCTTAGAATTAATAGGACTTGATAGAAACGTCACCAAACGACACAAACACAAGCATATGAAACTTGCGTTTCCTAAAGTTTCTCAAACACCTGTGTTATTGATTGGTTTGATTTGTCTATGCGATGCTTTGGAAAGTGGTTGTTTTCAATGTTCTTGTCTTCCAAACATCTTAGAATTAATAGGACTTGATAGAAACATCACCAAACGACACAAACACAGGCATACGAACCTTGCGTTTCTTAATGTTTCTCAAACATCTGTCTTATTGATTGGTTTGATTTGTCTTTGCGATGCTTTGGAAAGTGTTTGTTTCCAATGTTCTTCTCTTCCAAACATCTTAGAAATAATAGAACTTGATAGAAACACCACCAAACAACACAAACACAAGCATACGAACCTTGCGATTCCGAATGTTTCTCAAACACCTTTCTTATTGATTGGTTTGATTTGTCTATGCGATGCTTTGGAAGTGGTTGTTTCCAAGGTTCTTGTCTTCCAAACATCTTAGAATTTATAGGACTTGATAGAAACGTCACCAAACGACACAAACACAGGCATACGAACCTTGCGTTTCCTAATGTTTCTCAAACATATGTCTTATTGATTGGTTTGATTTGTATTTGCGATCCTTTGGAAAGTGTTTGTTTCCAATGTTCTTCTCTTTAAAACATCTTAGAATTAATATAACTTGATAGAAACACCACCAAATAACACAAACACAAGCATACGAACCTTGCGATTCCGAATGTTTCTCAAACACCTTTCTTATTGATTGGTTTGATTTGTCTATGCGATGCTTTGGAAAGTGGTTGTTTCCAAGGTTCTTGTCTTCCAAACATCTTAGAATTAATAGGACTTGATAGAAACATCACCAAACGATACAAACAGCGGCATACGAAACTTGCGTTTCCTAATGTTTCTCAAACATCTGTCTTATTGATTGGTTTGATTTGTCTTTCCGATGCTTTGGAAAGTGTTTGTTTCCAATGTTCTTCTCTTCCGAAAATCTTAAAAATAATAGAAGTTGATAGAAACATCAATAAACAACACAAACACAAGCATAAGAACCTTGCGATTCCGAATGTTTCTCAAACACCTTTCTTATTGATTGGTTTGATTTGTCTATGTGATGCTTTGGAAAGTGGTTGTTTCCAATGTTCTTGTTTCTCAAACACTTGTGTTACTGATTGTTTTGGTTTGGCTATGCGATACTTTGGAAAGTGTTTGTTTCCAAAGTTCTTCTCTAACAAACATCTTAGAATTAATAGAACTAGATAGAAACATCACCAACAAACACAAACACAGGCATACGAACCTTGTGTTTCCTAATGTTTCTCAAACATCTGCCTTATTGATTCGTTTGATTTGTCTTTCCGATGCTTTGGAAAGTGTTTGTTTCCAATGGTGTTCTCTTCCGAAAATCTTAAAAATAATAGAAGTTGATAGAAACATCAATAAACAACACAAACACAAGCATAAGAACCTTGCGATTCCGAATGTTTCTCAAACACCTTTCTTATTGATTGGTTTGATTTGTCTATGTGATGCTTTGGAAGTGGTTGTTTCCAAGGTTCTTGTTTCTCAAACACTTGTGTTACTGATTGTTTTGGTTTGGCTATGCGATACTTTGGAAAGTGTTTGTTTCCAAAGTTCTTCTCTAACAAACATCTTAGAATTAATAGAACTAGATAGAAACATCACCAACAAACACAAACACAGGCATACGAACCTTGTGTTTCCTAATGTTTCTCAAACATCTGCCTTATTGATTCGTTTGATTTGTCTTTGCGATGGTTTGGAAAGTTTTTGTTTCCAATGGTGTTCTCTTCCAAACATCTTAAAAATAATAGAACTTGATAGAAACATCAATAAAAAACACAAACACAAGCATAAGAACCTTGCGATTCAGAATGTTTCTCAAACACCTTTCTTATTGATTGGTTTAATTTGCCTATGTGATGCTTTGGAAAGTGGTTGTTTCCAATGTTCTTGTCTTCCACACAACTTAGAATTAATTGGACTTGATAGAAACATCACCAAACGACACAAATACAGGCATACGAACCATGCGTTTCCTAATGTTTCTCAAACATCTGTGTTATTGATTGGTTTGATTTGTCGTTGCCATGCTTTGAAAAGTGTTTTTTCCAATGTTCTTGTCTTCCAAACATCTTAGAACTTATAGGACTTGATAGAAACGTCACCAAACGACACAAACACAGGCATACGAACCTTGCGTTTCCTAATGTTTCTCAAACATATGTCTTATTGATTGGTTTGATTTGTATTTGCGATCCTTTGGAAAGTGTTTGTTTCCAATGTTCTTCTCTTTAAAACATCTTAGAATTAATATAACTTGATTGAAACACCACCAAACAACACAAACACAAGCATACGAACCTTGCGATTACGAATGTTTCTCAAACACCTTTCTTATTGATTGGTTTGATTTGTCTATGCGATGCTTTGGAAGTGGTTGTTTCCAAGGTTCTTGTCTTCCAAACATCTTAGAATTAATAGGACTTGATAGAAACATCACCAAACGATACAAACAGCGGCATATGAAACTTGCGTTTCCTAATGTTTCTCAAACATCTGTCTTATTGATTGGTTTGATTTGTCTTTCCGATGCTTTGGAAAGTGTTTGTTTCCAATGTTCTTCTCTTCCAAACATCTTAAAAATAATAGAACTTGATAGAAACATTAATAAACAACACAAACACAAGCATAAGAACCTTGCGATTCCGAATGTTTCTGAAACACCTTTCTTATTGATTGGTTTGATTTGTCTATGTGATGCTTTGAAAAGTGTTTTTTCCAATGTTCTTGTCTTCCAAACATCTTAGAATTTATAGGACTTGATAGAAACGTCACCAAACGACACAAACACAGGCATACGAACCTTGCGTTTCCTAATGTTTCTCAAACATATGTCCTATTGATTGGTTTGATTTGTCTTTGCGATGCTTTGAAAAGTGTTTTTTCCAATGTTCTTATCTTCCAAAGATTTTAGAATTTATAGGACTTGATAGAAACGTCACCAAACGACACAAACACAAGCATATGAACCTTGCGTTTCCTAAAGTTTCTCAAACACCTGTGTTACTGATTGGTTTGATTTGTCTATGCGATGCTTTGGAAAGTGGTTGTTTTCAATGTTCTTGTCTTCCAAACATCTTAGAATTAATAGGACTTGATAGAAACATCACCAAACGACACAAATACAGGCATACGAACCATGCGTTTCCTAATGTTTCTCAAACATCTGTGTTATTGATTGGTTTGATTTGTCGTTGCGATGCTTTGAAAAGTGTTTTTTCCAATGTTCTTGTCTTCCAAACATCTTAGAATTTATAGGACTTGATAGAAACGTCACCAAACGACACAAACACAGGCATACGAACCTTGCGTTTCCTAATGTTTCTCAAACATATGTCTTATTGATTGGTTTGATTTGTATTTGCGATCCTTTGGAAAGTGTTTGTTTCCAATGTTCTTCTCTTTAAAACATCTTAGAATTAATATAACTTGATAGAAACACCACAAAACAACACAAACACAAGCATACGAACCTTGCGATTACGAATGTTTCTCAAACACCTTTCTTATTGATTGGTTTGATTTGTCTATGCGATGCTTTGGAAGTGGTTGTATCCAAGGTTCTTGTCTTCCAAACATCTTAGAATTAATAGGACTTGATAGAAACATCACCAAACGATACAAACAGCGGCATATGAAACTTGCGTTTCCTAATGTTTCTCAAACATCTGTCTTATTGATTGGTTTGATTTGTCTTTCCGATGCTTTGGAAAGTGTTTGTTTCCAATGTTCTTCTCTTCCAAACATCTTAAAAATAATAGAACTTGATAGAAACATTAATAAACAACACAAACACAAGCATAAGAACCTTGCGATTCCGAATGTTTCTGAAACACCTTTCTTATTGATTGGTTTGATTTGTCTATGTGATGCTTTGAAAAGTGTTTTTTCCAATGTTCTTGTCTTCCACACAACTTAGAATTAATTGGACTTGATAGAAACATCACCAAACGACACAAATACAGGCATACGAACCATGCGTTTCCTAATGTTTCTCAAACATCTGTGTTATTGATTGGTTTGATTTGTCGTTGCGATGCTTTGAAAAGTGTTTTTTCCAATGTTCTTGTCTTCCAAACATCTTAGAATTTATAGGACTTGATAGAAACGTCACCAAACGACACAAACACAGGCATACGAACCTTGCGTTTCCTAATGTTTCTCAAACATATGTCTTATTGATTGGTTTGATTTGTATTTGCGATCCTTTGGAAAGTGTTTGTTTCCAATGTTCTTCTCTTTAAAACATCTTAGAATTAATATAACTTGATAGAAACACCACCAAACAACACAAACACAAGCATACGAACCTTGCGATTCCGAATGTTTCTCAAACACCTTTCTTATTGATTGGTTTGATTTGTCTATGCAATGCTTTGGAAGTGGTTGTTTCCAAGGTTCTTGTCTTCCAAACATCTTAGAATTAATAGGACTTGATAGAAACATCACCAAACGATACAAACAGCGGCATATGAAACTTGCGTTTCCTAATGTTTCTCAAACATCTGTCTTATTGATTGGTTTGATTTGTCTTTCCGATGCTTTGGAAAGTGTTTGTTTCCAATGTTCTTGTCTTCCAAACATCTTAGAATTAATAGGACTTGATAGAAACATCACCAAACGACACAAACACAGGCATACGAACCTTGCGTTTCTTAATGTTTCTCAAACATCTGTCTTATTGATTGGTTTGATTTGTCTTTGCGATGCTTTGGAAAGTGTTTGTTTCCAATGTTCTTCTCTTCCAAACATCTTAGAAATAATAGAACTTGATAGAAACACCACCAAACAACACAAACACAAGCATACGAAACTTGCGATTCCGAATGTTTCTCAAACACCTTTCTTATTGATTGGTTTGATTTGTCTATGCGATGCTTTGGAAGTGGTTGTTTCCAAGGTTCTTGTCTTCCAAACATCTTAGAATTTATAGGACTTGATAGAAACGTCACCAAACGACACAAACACAGGCATACGAACCCTGCGTTTCCTAATGTTTCTCAAACATATGTCTTATTGATTGGTTTGATTTGTATTTGCGATCCTTTGGAAAGTGTTTGTTTCCAATGTTCTTCTCTTTAAAACATCTTAGAATTAATATAACTTGATAGAAACACCACCAAATAACACAAACACAAGCATACGAACCTTGCGATTCCGAATGTTTCTCAAACACCTTTCTTATTGATTCGTTTGATTTGTCTATGCGATGCTTTGGAAAGTGGTTGTTTCCAATGTTCTTGTCTTCCAAACATCTTAGAATTAATAGGACTTGATAGAAACATCACCAAACGATACAAACAGCGGCATACGAAACTTGCGTTTCCTAATGTTTCTCAAACATCTGTCTTATTGATTGGTTTGATTTGTCTTTCCGATGCTTTGGAAAGTGTTTGTTTCCAATGTTCTTCTCTTCCAAAAATCTTAAAAATAATAGAAGTTGATAGAAACATCAATAAACAACACAAACACAAGCATAAGAACCTTGCGATTCCGAATGTTTCTCAAACACCTTTCTTATTGATTGGTTTGATTTGTCTATGTGATGCTTTGGAAAGTGGTTGTTTCCAAAGTTCTTGTCTTCCACACATCTTAGAATTTATAGGACATGATAGAAACATCACCAAACCACACAAATACAGGCATACGAACCTTGCGTTTCCTAATGTTTCTCAAACATCTGTCTTATTGATTGGTTTGATTTGTCTTTGCGATGCTTTGAAAAGTGTTTTTTCCAATGTTCTTATCTTCCAAAGATTTTAGAATTTATAGGACTTGATAGAAACGTCACCAAACGACACAAACACAAGCATATGAACCTTGCGTTTCCTAAAGTTTCTCAAACACCTGTGTTACTGATTGGTTTGATTTGTCTATGCGATGCTTTGGAAAGTGGTTGTTTTCAATGTTCTTGTCTTCCAAACATCTTAGAATTAATAGGACTTGATAGAAACATTACCAAACGACACAAACACAGGCATACGAACCTTGCGTTTCTTAATGTTTCTCAAACATCTGTCTTATTGATTGGTTTGATTTGTCTTTGCGATGCTTTGGAAAGTGTTTGTTTCCAATGTTCTTCTCTTCCAAACATCTTAGAAATAATAGAACTTGATAGAAACACCACCAAACAACACAAACACAAGCATACGAACCTTGCGATTCCGAATGTTTCTCAAACACCTTTCTTATTGATTGGTTTGATTTGTCTATGCGATGCTTTGGAAGTGGTTGTTTCCAAGGTTCTTGTCTTCCAAACATCTTAGAATTAATAGGACTTGATAGAAACATCACCAAACGATACAAACACAGGCATACGAACCTTGCGTTTCCTAATGTTTCTCAAACATATGTCTTATTGATTGGTTTGATTTGTCTATGCGATGCTTTGGAAGTGGTTGTTTCCAAGGTTCTTGTCTTCCAAACATCTTAGAATTAATAGGACTTGATAGAAACATCACCAAACGATACAAACACAGGCATACGAACCATGCGTTTCCTAATGTTTCTCAAACATCTGTGTTATTGATTGGTTTGATTTGTCGTTGCGATGCTTTGAAAAGTGTTTTTTCCAATGTTCTTGTCTTCCAAACATCTTAGAATTTATAGGACTTGATAGAAACGTCACCAAACGACACAAACACAGGCATACGAACCTTGCGTTTCCTAATGTTTCTCAAACATATGTCTTATTGATTGGTTTGATTTGTATTTGCGATCCTTTGGAAAGTGTTTGTTTCCAATGTTCTTCTCTTTAAAACATCTTAGAATTAATATAACTTGATAGAAACACCACAAAACAACACAAACACAAGCATACGAACCTTGCGATTACGAATGTTTCTCAAACACCTTTCTTATTGATTGGTTTGATTTGTCTATGCGATGCTTTGGAAGTGGTTGTATCCAAGGTTCTTGTCTTCCAAACATCTTAGAATTAATAGGACTTGATAGAAACATCACCAAACGATACAAACAGCGGCATATGAAACTTGCGTTTCCTAATGTTTCTCAAACATCTGTCTTATTGATTGGTTTGATTTGTCTTTCCGATGCTTTGGAAAGTGTTTGTTTCCAATGTTCTTCTCTTCCAAACATCTTAAAAATAATAGAACTTGATAGAAACATTAATAAACAACACAAACACAAGCATAAGAACCTTGCGATTCCGAATGTTTCTGAAACACCTTTCTTATTGATTGGTTTGATTTGTCTATGTGATGCTTTGAAAAGTGTTTTTTCCAATGTTCTTGTCTTCCACACAACTTAGAATTAATTGGACTTGATAGAAACATCACCAAACGACACAAATACAGGCATACGAACCATGCGTTTCCTAATGTTTCTCAAACATCTGTGTTATTGATTGGTTTGATTTGTCGTTGCGATGCTTTGAAAAGTGTTTTTTCCAATGTTCTTGTCTTCCAAACATCTTAGAATTTATAGGACTTGATAGAAACGTCACCAAACGACACAAACACAGGCATACGAACCTTGCGTTTCCTAATGTTTCTCAAACATATGTCTTATTGATTGGTTTGATTTGTATTTGCGATCCTTTGGAAAGTGTTTGTTTCCAATGTTCTTCTCTTTAAAACATCTTAGAATTAATATAACTTGATAGAAACACCACCAAACAACACAAACACAAGCATACGAACCTTGCGATTCCGAATGTTTCTCAAACACCTTTCTTATTGATTGGTTTGATTTGTCTATGCAATGCTTTGGAAGTGGTTGTTTCCAAGGTTCTTGTCTTCCAAACATCTTAGAATTAATAGGACTTGATAGAAACATCACCAAACGATACAAACAGCGGCATATGAAACTTGCGTTTCCTAATGTTTCTCAAACATCTGTCTTATTGATTGGTTTGATTTGTCTTTCCGATGCTTTGGAAAGTGTTTGTTTCCAATGTTCTTGTCTTCCAAACATCTTAGAATTAATAGGACTTGATAGAAACATCACCAAACGACACAAACACAGGCATACGAACCTTGCGTTTCTTAATGTTTCTCAAACATCTGTCTTATTGATTGGTTTGATTTGTCTTTGCGATGCTTTGGAAAGTGTTTGTTTCCAATGTTCTTCTCTTCCAAACATCTTAGAAATAATAGAACTTGATAGAAACACCACCAAACAACACAAACACAAGCATACGAAACTTGCGATTCCGAATGTTTCTCAAACACCTTTCTTATTGATTGGTTTGATTTGTCTATGCGATGCTTTGGAAGTGGTTGTTTCCAAGGTTCTTGTCTTCCAAACATCTTAGAATTTATAGGACTTGATAGAAACGTCACCAAACGACACAAACACAGGCATACGAACCCTGCGTTTCCTAATGTTTCTCAAACATATGTCTTATTGATTGGTTTGATTTGTATTTGCGATCCTTTGGAAAGTGTTTGTTTCCAATGTTCTTCTCTTTAAAACATCTTAGAATTAATATAACTTGATAGAAACACCACCAAATAACACAAACACAAGCATACGAACCTTGCGATTCCGAATGTTTCTCAAACACCTTTCTTATTGATTCGTTTGATTTGTCTATGCGATGCTTTGGAAAGTGGTTGTTTCCAATGTTCTTGTCTTCCAAACATCTTAGAATTAATAGGACTTGATAGAAACATCACCAAACGATACAAACAGCGGCATACGAAACTTGCGTTTCCTAATGTTTCTCAAACATCTGTCTTATTGATTGGTTTGATTTGTCTTTCCGATGCTTTGGAAAGTGTTTGTTTCCAATGTTCTTCTCTTCCAAAAATCTTAAAAATAATAGAAGTTGATAGAAACATCAATAAACAACACAAACACAAGCATAAGAACCTTGCGATTCCGAATGTTTCTCAAACACCTTTCTTATTGATTGGTTTGATTTGTCTATGTGATGCTTTGGAAAGTGGTTGTTTCCAAAGTTCTTGTCTTCCACACATCTTAGAATTTATAGGACATGATAGAAACATCACCAAACCACACAAATACAGGCATACGAACCTTGCGTTTCCTAATGTTTCTCAAACATCTGTCTTATTGATTGGTTTGATTTGTCTTTGCGATGCTTTGAAAAGTGTTTTTTCCAATGTTCTTATCTTCCAAAGATTTTAGAATTTATAGGACTTGATAGAAACGTCACCAAACGACACAAACACAAGCATATGAACCTTGCGTTTCCTAAAGTTTCTCAAACACCTGTGTTACTGATTGGTTTGATTTGTCTATGCGATGCTTTGGAAAGTGGTTGTTTTCAATGTTCTTGTCTTCCAAACATCTTAGAATTAATAGGACTTGATAGAAACATTACCAAACGACACAAACACAGGCATACGAACCTTGCGTTTCTTAATGTTTCTCAAACATCTGTCTTATTGATTGGTTTGATTTGTCTTTGCGATGCTTTGGAAAGTGTTTGTTTCCAATGTTCTTCTCTTCCAAACATCTTAGAAATAATAGAACTTGATAGAAACACCACCAAACAACACAAACACAAGCATACGAACCTTGCGATTCCGAATGTTTCTCAAACACCTTTCTTATTGATTGGTTTGATTTGTCTATGCGATGCTTTGGAAGTGGTTGTTTCCAAGGTTCTTGTCTTCCAAACATCTTAGAATTAATAGGACTTGATAGAAACATCACCAAACGATACAAACACAGGCATACGAACCTTGCGTTTCCTAATGTTTCTCAAACATCTGTGTTATTGATTGGTTTGATTTGTCTCTGCGATGCTTTGAAAAGTGTTTTTTCCAATGTTCTTGTCTACCAAACATCTTAGAATTTATAGGACTTGATAGAAACGTCACCAAACGACACAAACACAGGCATACGAACCTTGCGTTTCCTAATGTTTCTCAAACATATGTCTTATTGATTCGTTTGATTTGTATTTGCGATCCTTTGGAAAGTGTTTGTTTCCAACGTTCTTCTCTTTAAAACATCTTAGAATTAACAGAACTTGATAGAAACACCACCAAACAACACAAACACAAGCATACGAACCTTGCGATTCCGAATGTTTCTCAAACACTTGTGTTACTGATTGTTTTGGTTTGGCTATGCGATACTTTGGAAAGTGTTTGTTTCCAAAGTTCTTCTCTAACAAACATCTTAGAATTAATAGAACTAGATAGAAACATCACCAACAAACACAAACACAGGCATACGAACCTTGTGTTTCCTAATGTTTCTCAAACATCTGCCTTATTGATTCGTTTGATTTGTCTTTGCGATGGTTTGGAAAGTTTTTGTTTCCAATGGTGTTCTCTTCCAAACATCTTAAAAATAATAGAACTTGATAGAAACGTCACCAAACGACACAAACACAAGCATAAGAACCTTGCGATTCAGAATGTTTCTCAAACACCTTTCCTATTGATTGGTTTAATTTGCCTATGTGATGCTTTGGAAAGTGGTTGTTTCCAATGTTCTTGTCTTCCACACAACTTAGAATTAATTGGACTTGATAGAAACATCACCAAACGACACAAATACAGGCATACGAACCATGCGTTTCCTAATGTTTCTCAAACATCTGTGTTATTGATTGGTTTGATTTGTCGTTGCGATGCTTTGAAAAGTGTTTTTTCCAATGTTCTTGTCTTCCAAACATCTTAGAATTTAAAGGACTTGATAGAAACGTCACCAAACGACACAAACACAGGCATACGAACCTTGCGTTTCCAGTTTCTCAAACATATGTCTTATTGATTGGTTTGATTTGTATTTGCGATCCTTTGGAAAGTGTTTGTTTCCAATGTTCTTCTCTTTAAAACATCTTAGAATTAATATAACTTGATAGAAACACCACCAAACAACACAAACGCAAGCATACGAACCTTGCGATTCCGAATGTTTCTCAAACACCTTTCTTATTGATTGGTTTGATTTGTCTATGCGATGCTTTGGAAGTGGTTGTTTCCAAGGTTCTTGTCTTCCAAACATCTTAGAATTAATAGGACTTGATAGAAACATCACCAAACGATACAAACAGCGGCATATGAAACTTGCGTTTCCTAATGTTTCTCAAACATCTGTCTTATTGATTGGTTTGATTTGTCTTTCCGATGCTTTGAAAAGTGTTTGTTTCCAATGTTCTTGTCTTCCAAACATCTTAGAATTAATAGGACTTGATAGAAACATCACCAAACGACACAAACACAGGCATACGAACCTTGCGTTTCTTAATGTTTCTCAAACATCTGTCTTATTGATTGGTTTGATTTGTCTTTGCGATGCTTTGGAAAGTGTTTGTTTCCAATGTTCTTCTCTTCCAAACATCTTAGAAATAATAGAACTTGATAGAAACACCACCAAACAACACAAACACAAGCATACGAACCTTGCGATTCCGAATGTTTCTCAAACACCTTTCTTATTGATTGGTTTGATTTGTCTATGCGATGCTTTGGAAGTGGTTGTTTCCAAGGTTCTTGTCTTCCAAACATCTTAGAATTTATAGGACTTCATAGAAACGTCACCAAACGACACAAACACAGGCATACGAACCTTGCGTTTCCTAATGTTTCTCAAACATATGTCTTATTGATTCGTTTGATTTGTATTTGCGATCCTTTGGAAAGTGTTTGTTTCCAACGTTCTTCTCTTTAAAACATCTTAGAATTAACAGAACTTGATAGAAACACCACCAAACAACACAAACACAAGCATACGAACCTTGCGATTCCGAATGTTTCTCAAACACTTGTGTTACTGATTGTTTTGGTTTGGCTATGCGATACTTTGGAAAGTGTTTGTTTCCAAAGTTCTTCTCTAACAAACATCTTAGAATTAATAGAACTAGATAGAAACATCACCAAACGATACAAACAGCGGCATACGATTCTTGCGTTTCCTAATGTTTCTCAAACATCTGTCTTATTGATTGGTTTGATTTGTCTTTCCGATGCTTTGGAAAGTGTTTGTTTCCAATGTTCTTCTCTTCCAAAAATCTTAAAAATAATAGAAGTTGATAGAAACATCAATAAACAACACAAACACAAGCATAAGAACCTTGCGATTCCGAATGTTTCTCAAACACCTTTCTTATTGATTGGTTTGATTTGTCTATGTGATGCTTTGGAAAGTGGTTGTTTCCAAAGTTCTTGTCTTCCACACATCTTAGAATTAATAGGACTTGATAGAAACATCACCAAACGACACAAACACAGGCATACGAACCTTGCGTTTCTTAATGTTTCTCAAACATCTGTCTTATTGATTGGTTTGATTTGTCTTTGCGATGCTTTGGAAAGTGTTTGTTTCCAATGTTCTTCTCTTCCAAACATCTTAGAAATAATAGAACTTGATAGAAACACCACCAAACAACACAAACACAAGCATACGAACCTTGCGATTCCTAATGTTTCTCAAACACCTTTCTTATTGATTGGTTTGATTTGTCTATGCGATGCTTTGGAAGTGGTTGTTTCCAAGGTTCTTGTCTTCCAAACATCTTAGAATTTATAGGACTTGATAGAAACGTCACCAAACGACACAAACACAGGCATACGAACCTTGCGTTTCCTAATGTTTCTCAAACATATGTCTTATTGATTGGTTTGATTTGTATTTGCGATCCTTTGGAAAGTGTTTGTTTCCAATGTTCTTCTCTTTAAAACATCTTAGAATTAATATAACTCGATAGAAACACCACCAAATAACACAAACACAAGCATACGAACCTTGCGATTCCGAATGTTTCTCAAACACCTTTCTTATTGATTGGTTTGATTTGTCTATGCGATGCTTTGGAAGTGGTTGTTTCCAAGGTTCTTGTCTTCCAAACATCTTAGAATTTATAGGACTTGATAGAAACGTCACCAAACGACACAAACACAGGCATACGAACCTTGCGTTTCCTAATGTTTCTCAAACATATGTCTTATTGATTGGTTTGATTTGTATTTGCGATCCTTTGGAAAGTGTTTGTTTCCAATGTTCTTGTCTTCCAAACATCTTAGAATTAATAGGACTTGATAGAAACATCACCAAACGACACAAACACAGGCATACGAACCTTGCGTTTCTTAATGTTTCTCAAACACCTTTCTTATTGATTGGTTTGATTTGTCTATGCGATGCTTTGGAAGTGGTTGTTTCCAAGGTTCTTGTCTTCCAAACATCTTAGTATTAATAGGACTTGATAGAAACATCACCAAACGATACAAACAGCGGCATATGAAACTTGCGTTTCCTAATGTTTCTCAAACATCTGTCTTATTGATTGGTTTGATTTGTCTTTCCGATGCTTTGAAAAGTGTTTGTTTCCAATGTTCTTGTCTTCCAAACATCTTAGAATAAATAGGACTTGATAGAAACATCACCAAACGACACAAACACAGGCATACGAACCTTGCGTTTCTTAATGTTTCTCAAACATCTGTCTTATTGATTGGTTTGATTTGTCTTTGCGATGCTTTGGAAAGTGTTTGTTTCCAATGTTCTTCTCTTCCAAACATCTTAGAAATAATAGAACTTGATAGAAACACCACCAAACAACACAAACACAAGCATACGAACCTTGCGATTCCGAATGTTTCTCAAACACCTTTCTTATTGATTGGTTTGATTTGTCTATGCGATGCTTTGGAAGTGGTTGTTTCCAAGGTTCTTGTCTTCCAAACATCTTAGAATTTATAGGACTTCATAGAAACGTCACCAAACGACACAAACACAGGCATACGAACCTTGCGTTTCCTAATGTTTCTCAAACATATGTCTTATTGATTGGTTTGATTTGTATTTGCGATCCTTTGGAAAGAGTTTGTTTCCAATGTTCTTCTCTTTAAAACATCTTAGAATTAATATAACTTTATAGAAACACCACCAAATAACACAAACACAAGCATACGAACCTTGCGATTCCGAATGTTTCTCAAACACCTTTCTTATTGATTGGTTTGATTTGTCTATGCGATGCTTTGGAAAGTGGTTGTTTCCAATGTTCTTGTCTTCCAAACATCTTAGAATTAATAGGACTTGATAGAAACATCACCAAACGATACAAACAGCGGCATACGATTCTTGCGTTTCCTAATGTTTCTCAAACATCTGTCTTATTGATTGGTTTGATTTGTCTTTCCGATGCTTTGGAAAGTGTTTGTTTCCAATGTTCTTCTCTTCCAAAAATCTTAAAAATAATAGAAGTTGATAGAAACATCAATAAACAACACAAACACAAGCATACGAACCTTGCGATTCCGAATGTTTCTCAAACACCTTTCTTATTGATTGGTTTGATTTGTCTATGTGATGCTTTGGAAAGTGGTTGTTTCCAAAGTTCTTGTCTTCCACACATCTTAGAATTAATAGGACTTGATAGAAACATCACCAACCAAGACAAACATAAGCCTACGAACCTTGCGATTCCTAAAGTTTCTCAAACACCTGTGTTACTGATTAGTTTGAATTGTCTTTGCGATGCTTTGGAAAGTGTTTGTTTCCAATGTTCTTGTCTTCCAAACATCTTAGTATTAATAGGACTTGATAGAAACATCACCAAACGATACAAACAGCGGCATATGAAACTTGCGTTTCCTAATGTTTCTCAAACATCTGTCTTATTGATTGGTTTGATTTGTCTTTCCGATGCTTTGAAAAGTGTTTGTTTCCAATGTTCTTGTCTTCCAAACATCTTAGAATAAATAGGACTTGATAGAAACATCACCAAACGACACAAACACAGGCATACGAACCTTGCGTTTCTTAATGTTTCTCAAACATCTGTCTTATTGATTGGTTTGATTTGTCTTTGCGATGCTTTGGAAAGTGTTTGTTTCCAATGTTCTTCTCTTCCAAACATCTTAGAAATAATAGAACTTGATAGAAACACCACCAAACAACACAAACACAAGCATACGAACCTTGCGATTCCGAATGTTTCTCAAACACCTTTCTTATTGATTGGTTTGATTTGTCTATGCGATGCTTTGGAAGTGGTTGTTTCCAAGGTTCTTGTCTTCCAAACATCTTAGAATTTATAGGACTTGATAGAAACGTCACCAAACGACACAAACACAGGCATACGAACCTTGCGTTTCCTAATGTTTCTCAAACATATGTCTTATTGATTGGTTTGATTTGTATTTGCGATCCTTTGGAAAGTGTTTGTTTCCAATGTTCTTCTCTTTAAAACATCTTAGAATTAATATAACTCGATAGAAACACCACCAAATAACACAAACACAAGCATACGAACCTTGCGATTCCGAATGTTTCTCAAACACCTTTCTTATTGATTGGTTTGATTTGTCTATGCGATGCTTTGGAAGTGGTTGTTTCCAAGGTTCTTGTCTTCCAAACATCTTAGAATTTATAGGACTTGATAGAAACGTCACCAAACGACACAAACACAGGCATACGAACCTTGCGTTTCCTAATGTTTCTCAAACATATGTCTTATTGATTGGTTTGATTTGTATTTGCGATCCTTTGGAAAGTGTTTGTTTCCAATGTTCTTGTCTTCCAAACATCTTAGAATTAATAGGACTTGATAGAAACATCACCAAACGACACAAACACAGGCATACGAACCTTGCGTTTCTTAATGTTTCTCAAACACCTTTCTTATTGATTGGTTTGATTTGTCTATGCGATGCTTTGGAAGTGGTTGTTTCCAAGGTTCTTGTCTTCCAAACATCTTAGTATTAATAGGACTTGATAGAAACATCACCAAACGATACAAACAGCGGCATATGAAACTTGCGTTTCCTAATGTTTCTCAAACATCTGTCTTATTGATTGGTTTGATTTGTCTTTCCGATGCTTTGAAAAGTGTTTGTTTCCAATGTTCTTGTCTTCCAAACATCTTAGAATAAATAGGACTTGATAGAAACATCACCAAACGACACAAACACAGGCATACGAACCTTGCGTTTCTTAATGTTTCTCAAACATCTGTCTTATTGATTGGTTTGATTTGTCTTTGCGATGCTTTGGAAAGTGTTTGTTTCCAATGTTCTTCTCTTCCAAACATCTTAGAAATAATAGAACTTGATAGAAACACCACCAAACAACACAAACACAAGCATACGAACCTTGCGATTCCGAATGTTTCTCAAACACCTTTCTTATTGATTGGTTTGATTTGTCTATGCGATGCTTTGGAAGTGGTTGTTTCCAAGGTTCTTGTCTTCCAAACATCTTAGAATTTATAGGACTTCATAGAAACGTCACCAAACGACACAAACACAGGCATACGAACCTTGCGTTTCCTAATGTTTCTCAAACATATGTCTTATTGATTGGTTTGATTTGTATTTGCGATCCTTTGGAAAGAGTTTGTTTCCAATGTTCTTCTCTTTAAAACATCTTAGAATTAATATAACTTTATAGAAACACCACCAAATAACACAAACACAAGCATACGAACCTTGCGATTCCGAATGTTTCTCAAACACCTTTCTTATTGATTGGTTTGATTTGTCTATGCGATGCTTTGGAAAGTGGTTGTTTCCAATGTTCTTGTCTTCCAAACATCTTAGAATTAATAGGACTTGATAGAAACATCACCAAACGATACAAACAGCGGCATACGATTCTTGCGTTTCCTAATGTTTCTCAAACATCTGTCTTATTGATTGGTTTGATTTGTCTTTCCGATGCTTTGGAAAGTGTTTGTTTCCAATGTTCTTCTCTTCCAAAAATCTTAAAAATAATAGAAGTTGATAGAAACATCAATAAACAACACAAACACAAGCATACGAACCTTGCGATTCCGAATGTTTCTCAAACACCTTTCTTATTGATTGGTTTGATTTGTCTATGTGATGCTTTGGAAAGTGGTTGTTTCCAAAGTTCTTGTCTTCCACACATCTTAGAATTAATAGGACTTGATAGAAACATCACCAAACGACACAAACACAGGCATACGAACCTTGCGTTTCTTAATGTTTCTCAAACATCTGTCTTATTGATTGGTTTGATTTGTCTTTGCGATGCTTTGGAAAGTGTTTGTTTCCAATGTTCTTCTCTTCCAAACATCTTAGAAATAATAGAACTTGATAGAAACACCACCAAACAACACAAACACAAGCATACGAACCTTGCGATTCCGAATGTTTCTCAAACACCTTTCTTATTGATTGGTTTGATTTGTCTATGCGATGCTTTGGAAGTGGTTGTTTCCAAGGTTCTTGTCTTCCAAACATCTTAGAATTTATAGGACTTGATAGAAACGTCACCAAACGACACAAACACAGGCATACGAACCTTGCGTTTCCTAATGTTTCTCAAACATATGTCTTATTGATTGGTTTGATTTGTATTTGCGATCCTTTGGAAAGTGTTTGTTTCCAATGTTCTTCTCTTTAAAACATCTTAGAATTAATATAACTCGATAGAAACACCACCAAATAACACAAACACAAGCATACGAACCTTGCGATTCCGAATGTTTCTCAAACACCTTTCTTATTGATTGGTTTGATTTGTCTATGCGATGCTTTGGAAGTGGTTGTTTCCAAGGTTCTTGTCTTCCAAACATCTTAGAATTTATAGGACTTGATAGAAACGTCACCAAACGACACAAACACAGGCATACGAACCTTGCGTTTCCTAATGTTTCTCAAACATATGTCTTATTGATTGGTTTGATTTGTATTTGCGATCCTTTGGAAAGTGTTTGTTTCCAATGTTCTTGTCTTCCAAACATCTTAGAATTAATAGGACTTGATAGAAACATCACCAAACGACACAAACACAGGCATACGAACCTTGCGTTTCTTAATGTTTCTCAAACACCTTTCTTATTGATTGGTTTGATTTGTCTATGCGATGCTTTGGAAGTGGTTGTTTCCAAGGTTCTTGTCTTCCAAACATCTTAGTATTAATAGGACTTGATAGAAACATCACCAAACGATACAAACAGCGGCATATGAAACTTGCGTTTCCTAATGTTTCTCAAACATCTGTCTTATTGATTGGTTTGATTTGTCTTTCCGATGCTTTGAAAAGTGTTTGTTTCCAATGTTCTTGTCTTCCAAACATCTTAGAATTAATAGGACTTGATAGAAACATCACCAAACGACACAAACACAGGCATACGAACCTTGCGTTTCTTAATGTTTCTCAAACATCTGTCTTATTGATTGGTTTGATTTGTCTTTGCGATGCTTTGGAAAGTGTTTGTTTCCAATGTTCTTCTCTTCCAAACATCTTAGAAATAATAGAACTTGATAGAAACACCACCAAACAACACAAACACAAGCATACGAACCTTGCGATTCCGAATGTTTCTCAAACACCTTTCTTATTGATTGGTTTGATTTGTCTATGCGATGCTTTGGAAGTGGTTGTTTCCAAGGTTCTTGTCTTCCAAACATCTTAGAATTTATAGGACTTCATAGAAACGTCACCAAACGACACAAACACAGGCATACGAACCTTGCGTTTCCTAATGTTTCTCAAACATATGTCTTATTGATTGGTTTGATTTGTATTTGCGATCCTTTGGAAAGAGTTTGTTTCCAATGTTCTTCTCTTTAAAACATCTTAGAATTAATATAACTTGATAGAAACACCACCAAATAACACAAACACAAGCATACGAACCTTGCGATTCCGAATGTTTCTCAAACACCTTTCTTATTGATTGGTTTGATTTGTCTATGCGATGCTTTGGAAGTGGTTGTTTCCAAGGTTCTTGTCTTCCAAACATCTTAGAATTTATAGGACTTGATAGAAACGTCACCAAACGACACAAACACAGGCATACGAACCTTGCGTTTCCTAATGTTTCTCAAACATATGTCTTATTGATTGGTTTGATTTGTATTTGCGATCCTTTGGAAAGTGTTTGTTTCCAATGTTCTTCTCTTTAAAACATCTTAGAATTAATATAACTCGATAGAAACACCACCAAATAACACAAACACAAGCATACGAACCTTGCGATTCCGAATGTTTCTCAAACACCTTTCTTATTGATTGGTTTGATTTGTCTATGCGATGCTTTGGAAAGTGGTTGTTTCCAATGTTCTTGTCTTCCAAACATCTTAGAATTAATAGGACTTGATAGAAACATCACCAAACGATACAAACAGCGGCATACGATTCTTGCGTTTCCTAATGTTTCTCAAACATCTGTCTTATTGATTGGTTTGATTTGTCTTTCCGATGCTTTGAAAAGTGTTTGTTTCCAATGTTCTTGTCTTCCAAACATCTTAGAATTAATAGGACTTGATAGAAACATCACCAAACGACACAAACACAGGCATACGAACCTTGCGTTTCCTAATGTTTCTCAAACATCTGTCTTATTGATTGGTTTGATTTGTCTTTGCGATGCTTTGAAAAGTGTTTTTTCCAATGTTCTTATCTTCCAAAGATTTTAGAATTTATAGGACTTGATAGAAACGTCACCAAACGACACAAACACAAGCATATGAACCTTGCGTTTCCTAAAGTTTCTCAAACATCTGTGTTACTAATTGGTTTGATTTGTCTATGCGATGCTTTGGAAAGTGGTTGTTTTCAATGTTCTTGTCTTCCAAACATCTTAGAATTAATAGGACTTGATAGAAACATCACCAAACGACACAAACACAGGCATACGAACCTTGCGTTTCTTAAAGTTTCTCAAACATCTGTCTTATTGATTGGTTTGATTTGTCTTTGCGATGCTTTGGAAAGTGTTAGTTTCCAATGTTCTTCTCTTCCAAACATCTTAGAAATAATAGAACTTGATAGAAACACCACCAAACAACACAAACACAAGCATACGAACCTTGCGATTCCGAATGTTTCTCAAACACCTTTCTTATTGATTGGTTTGATTTGTCTATGCGATGCTTTGGAAGTGGTTGTTTCCAAGGTTCTTGTCTTCCAAACATCTTAGAATTAATAGGACTTGATAGAAACATCACCAAACGATACAAACACAGGCAAACGAACCTTGCGTTTCCTAATGTTTCTCAAACATCTGCCTTATTGATTGGTTTGATTTGTCTTTGCGGTGCTTTGGAAAGTCTTTGTTTCCAATTTTCTTCTCTTCCTAACATCTTAGAAATAATAGAACTTGATAGAAACATCACCAAACAACACAAACACAAGCATACGAACCTTGCGATTCCGAATGTTTCTCAAACACTTGTGTTACTGATTGTTTTGATTTGGCTATGCGATTCTTTGGAAAGTGTTTGTTTCCAAAGTTCTTCTCTAACAAACATCTTAGAATTAATAGAACTAGATAGAAACATCACCAACCAACACAAACACAGGCATACGAACCTTGTGTTTTCTAATGTTTCTCAAACATCTGCTTTATTGATTGGTTTGATTTGTCTTTACGATGGTTTGGAAAGTGTTTGTTTCCAATGTTCTTATGTTCCAAACATCTTAAAAGTAATAGAACTTGATAGAAACATCAATAAACAACACAAACACAAGCATAAGAACGTTGCGATTCCGAATGTTTCTCAAACACCTTTCTTATTGATTGGTTTGATTTGTCTATGCGATGCTTTGGAAAGTGGTTGTTTCCAATGTTCTTGTCTTCCACACATCTTAGAATTAATAGGACATGATGGAAACATCACCAAACGACACAAACACATGCATTCGAACCTTGCGTATCCTAATGTTTCTCAAACATCTGTCTTATTGATTGGTTTGATTTGTCTTTACGATGCTTTGAAAAGTGTTTTTTCCAATGTTCTTGTCTTCCAAACATCTTAGAATTTATAGCACTTGATAGAAACGTCACCAAACGACACAAACACAGGCATATGAACCTTGCGTTTCCTAAAGTTTCTCAAACACTTGTGTTACTCATTGGTTTGATTTGTCTATGCGATGCTTTGGAAAGTGGTGGTTTTCAATGTTCTTGTCTTCCAAACATCTTAGAATTAATAGGACTTGATAGAAACATCACCAAACGACACAAACACAGGCATACGAAACTTGCATTTCCTAATGTTTCTAAAACATCTGTCTTATTGATTGGTTTGATTTATCTTTGCGATGCTTTGGAAAGTGTTTGTTTCCAATGTTCTTCTCTTCCAAACATCCTAGAATTAATAGAACTTGATAGAAACATCACCAAACAACACAAACAGAAGCATACGAACCTTGCGATTCCTAAAGTTTCTCAAACCCTTCTGTTATTGATTGATTTGATTTGGCTATGCGATGCTTTGGAAAGTGTTTGCTTCCAATGTTCTTCTCTAACAAACATCTTAGAATTATTAGAACTAGATAGAAACATCACCAACCAACACAAACACAAGGATACGAACCTTGCGATTCCTAAAGTTTCTCAAACACCTGTGTTACTGATTTGTTTGATTTGTCTATGCGATGCTTTGGAAAGTGTTTCTTTCCAATGTTCTTCTCTTCCAAACATCTTAGAAATAATAGAACTTGATAGAAACATCACCAAACAACACAAAACACAAGCATACGAACCTTGCGATTCCGAATGTTTCTCAAACACCTTTCTTATTGATTGGTTTGATTTGTCTATGCGATGCTTTGGAAGTGGTTGTTTCCAAGGTTCTTGTCTTCCAAACATCTTAGAATTAATAGGACTTGATAGAAACATCACCAAACGATACAAACACAGGCAAACGAACCTTGCGTTTCCTAATGTTTCTCAAACATCTGCCTTATTGATTGGTTTGATTTGTCTTTGCGGTGCTTTGGAAAGTCTTTGTTTCCAATTTTCTTCTCTTCCTAACATCTTAGAAATAATAGAACTTGATAGAAACATCACCAAACAACACAAACACAAGCATACGAACCTTGCGATTCCGAATGTTTCTCAAACACTTGTGTTACTGATTGTTTTGATTTGGCTATGCGATTCTTTGGAAAGTGTTTGTTTCCAAAGTTCTTCTCTAACAAACATCTTAGAATTAATAGAACTAGATAGAAACATCACCAACCAACACAAACACAGGCATACGAACCTTGTGTTTTCTAATGTTTCTCAAACATCTGCTTTATTGATTGGTTTGATTTGTCTTTACGATGGTTTGGAAAGTGTTTGTTTCCAATGTTCTTATGTTCCAAACATCTTAAAAGTAATAGAACTTGATAGAAACATCAATAAACAACACAAACACCAGCATAAGAACGTTGCGATTCCGAATGTTTCTCAAACACCTTTCTTATTGATTGGTTTGATTTGTCTATGCGATGCTTTGGAAAGTGGTTGTTTCCAATGTTCTGGTCTTCCACACATCTTAGAATTAATAGGACATGATGGAAACATCACCAAACGACACAAACACATGCATTCGAACCTTGCGTATCCTAATGTTTCTCAAACATCTGTCTTATTGATTGGTTTGATTTGTCTTTACGATGCTTTGAAAAGGGTTTTTTCCAATGTTCTTGTCTTCCAAACATCTTAGAATTTATAGCACTTGATAGAAACGTCACCAAACGACACAAACACAGGCATATGAACCTTGCGTTTCCTAAAGTTTCTCAAACACTTGTGTTACTCATTGGTTTGATTTGTCTATGCGATGCTTTGGAAAGTGGTGGTTTTCAATGTTCTTGTCTTCCAAACATCTTAGAATTAATAGGACTTGATAGAAACATCACCAAACGACACAAACACAGGCATACGAAACTTGCATTTCCTAATGTTTCTAAAACATCTGTCTTATTGATTGGTTTGATTTATCTTTGCGATGCTTTGGAAAGTGTTTGTTTCCAATGTTCTTCTCTTCCAAACATCCTAGAATTAATAGAACTTGATAGAAACATCACCAAACAACACAAACAGAAGCATACGAACCTTGCGATTCCTAAAGTTTCTCAAACCCTTCTGTTATTGATTGATTTGATTTGGCTATGCGATGCTTTGGAAAGTGTTTGCTTCCAATGTTCTTCTCTAACAAACATCTTAGAATTATTAGAACTAGATAGAAACATCACCAACCAACACAAACACAAGGATACGAACCTTGCGATTCCTAAAGTTTCTCAAACACCTGTGTTACTGATTTGTTTGATTTGTCTATGCGATGCTTTGGAAAGTGTTTCTTTCCAATGTTCTTCTCTTCCAAACATCTTAGAAATAATAGAACTTGATAGAAACATCACCAAACAACACAAAACACAAGCATACGAACCTTGCGATTCCTAAAGTTTCTCAAACACCTGTGTTACTGATTGGTTTGATTTGTCTATGCGATGCTTTGGAAAGTGTTTTTTTCCAATGTTCTTCTCTTCCAAACATCTTAGAAATAATAACTTGATAGAAGCACCACCAAACAACACAAACACAAGCATACGAACCTTGCGATTCCTAAAGTTTCCCAAACACTTGTGTTACTGATTGTTTTGATTTGGCTATGCGATGCTTTGGGAAGTGTTTGTTTCCAATGTTCTTCTGTTCCAAACATCTTAGAATTAATAGATCTTGATAAAAACATCACCAAACGACACAAACACAGGCATACGAACCTTGCATTTCCTAAAGTTTCACAAACACCTGTGTTACTGATTGGTTTGATTTGTCTATGCGATGCTTCGGAAAGTGTTTGTTTCCAATGTTCTTCTGTTCCAAACATCTTAGAATTAATAGAACTTGATAGAAACATCACCAAACAACACAAACACAAGCATACGAATCTTGCGATTCCTAAAGTTTCTCAAACACCTGTGTTACTGATTAGTTTGATTTGTCTATGCGATGCTTTGGAAAGTGTTTGTTTCCAATGTTCTTCTCTTCCAAACATCTTAAATAATAGAACTTGATAGAAACACCACCAAACAACAAACACAAGCATACGAACCTTGTGATTCCGAATGTTTCTGAAATACCTTTCTTATTGATCTGTTTGATTTGTCTATCCGATGCTTTGGAAAGTGGTTGTTTTCAATGTTCTTGTCTTCCAAACATCTTAGAGTTAATAGGACATGATAGAAACATCACCAAACGACACAAACACATGCATTCGAACCTTGTGTTTCCTAATGTTTCTCAAACATCTGTCTTATTGATTGGTTTGATTTGTCTTTGCGATGCTTTGAAAAGTGTTTTTTCCAATGTTCTTGTCTTCCAAACATTTTAGAATTTATAGGACTTGATAGAAACGTCACCAAACATCACAAACACAAGCATATGAACCTTGCGTTTCCTAAAGTTTCTCAAACACCTGTGTTACTGATTGGTTTGATTTGTCTATGTGATGCTTTAGAAAGTGGTTGTTTTCAATGTTCTTGTCTTCTAAACATCTTAGAATTATTAGGACTTGATAGAAACATCACCAAATGACATAAACACAGGCATACGAACCTTGCGTTTCTTAATGTTTCTCAAACATCTGTCTTAATGATTGGTTTGATTTGTCTTTGCGATGCTTTGGAAAGTGTTTGTTTCCAATGTTCTTCTCTTCCAAACATCTTAGAAATAATAGAACTTGATAGAAACACCACCAAACAACACAAACACAAGCATACGAACCTTGCGATTTCGAATGTTTCTCAAACACCTTTCTTATTGATTGGTTTGATTTGTCTATGCGATGCTTTGGAAAGTGGTTGTTTCCAATGTTCTTGTCTTCCACACATCTTAGAATTAATAGGACATGATAGAAACATCACCAAACGACACAAACACAGGCATTCGAACCTTGCGTTTCCTAATGTTTCTCAAACATTTGTCTTATTGATTGGTTTGATTTGTCTTTGCGATGCTTTGAAAAGTGTTTTTTCCTATGTTCTTGTCTTCCAAACATCTTAGAATTTATAGGACTTGATAGAAACGTCACCAAACGACACAAACACAGGCATATGAACCTTGCGTTTCCTAAAGTTTCTCAAACACCTGTGTTACTCATTGGTTTGATTTGTCTATGCGATGCTTTGGAAAGTGGTTGTTTTCAATGTTCTTGTCTTCCAAACATCTTAGAATTAATAGGACTTGATAGAAACATCACCAAACGACACAAACATAGGCATACGAACCTTGCGTTTCCTAATGTTTCTAAAACATCTGTCTTATTGATTGGTTTGATTTATCTTTGCGATGCTTTGGAAAGTGTTTGTTTCCAATGTTCTTCTCTTCCAAACATCCTAGAATTAATAGAACTTGATAGAAACATCACCAAACAACACAAACAAAAGCATACGAACCTTGCGATTCCTAAAGTTTCTCAAACCCTTGTGTTATTGATTGATTTGATTTGGCTATGCGATGCTTTGGAAAGTGTTTGCTTCCAATGTTCTTCTCTAACAAACATCTTAGAATTATTAGATCTAGATAGAAACATCACCAACCAACACAAACACAAGGATACGAACCTTGCGATTCCTAAAGTTTCTCAAACACCTGTGTTACTGGTTAGTTTGATTTGTCTATGCGATGCTTTGGAAAGTGTTTGTTTCCAATGTTCTTCTCTTCCAAACATCTTAGAAATAATAGAACTTGATAGAAACATCACCAAACGACACAAACACAAGCATATGAACCTTGCGTTTCCTAAAGTTTCTCAAACACCTGTGTTACTGATTGGTTTGATTTCTCTATGCGATGCTTTGGAAAGTGTTTGTTTCCAATGTTCTTCTCTTCCAAACATCTTAAATAATATAACTTGATAGAAACACCACCAAACAACAAACACAAGCATACGAACCTTGTGATTCCGAATGTTTCTCAAACACCTTTCTTATTGATCTGTTTGATTTGTCTATCCGATGCTTTGGAAAGTGGTTGTTTCCAATGTTCTTGTCTTCCAAACATCTTAGAGTTAATAGGAAATGATAGAAACATCACCAAACGACACAAACACATGCATTCGAACCTTGTGTTTCCTAATGTTTCTCAAACATCTGTCTTATTGATTGGTTTGATTTGTCTTTGCGATGCTTTGAAAAGTGTTTTTTCTAATGTTCTTGTCTTCCAAACATCTTAAAAATAATAGAACTTGATAGAAACATCAATAAACAACACAAACACAAGCATAAGAACCTTGCGATTCCGAATGTTTCTAAAACACCTTCCTTATGGATTGGTTTGATTTGTCTATGCGATGCTTTGGAAAGTGTTTGGTTCCAATGTTCTTCTCTTCCAAACATCTTAGAATTAATAGGACATGATGGAAACATCACCAAACGACACAAACACATGCATTCGAACCTTGCGTATCCTAATGTTTCTCAAACATCTGTCTTATTGATTGGTTTGATTTGTCTTTACGATGCTTTGAAAAGTGTTTTTTCCAATGTTCTTGTCTTCCAAACATCTTAGAATTTATAGCACTTGATAGAAACGTCACCAAACGACACAAACACAGGCATATGAACCTTGCGTTTCCTAAAGTTTCTCAAACACCTGTGTTACTCATTGGTTTGATTTGTCTATGCGATGCTTTGGAAAGTGGTTGTTTTCAATGTTCTTGTCTTCCAAACATCTTAGAATTAATAGGACTTGATAGAAACATCACCAAACGACACAAACACAGGCATACGAACCTTGCGTTTCCTAATGTTTCTAAAACATCTGTCATATTGATTGGTTTGATTTATCTTTGCGATGCTTTGGAAAGTGTTTGTTTCCAATGTTCTTCTCTTCCAAACATCCTAGAATTAATAGAACTTGATAGAAACATCACCAAACAACACAAACAGAAGCATACGAACCTTGCGATTCCTAAAGTTTCTCAAACCCTTGTGTTATTGATTGATTTGATTTGGCTATGCGATGCTTTGGAAAGTGTTTGCTTCCAATGTTCTTCTCTAACAAACATCTTAGAATTATTAGAACTAGATAGAAACATCACCAACCAACACAAACACAAGGATACGAACCATGCGATTCCTAAAGTTTCTCAAACACCTGTGTTACTGATTTGTTTGATTTGTCTATGCGATGCTTTGGAAAGTGTTTCTTTCCAATGTTCTTCTCTTCCAAACATCTTAGAAATAATAACTTGATAGAAGCACCACCAAACAACACAAACACAAGCATACGAACCTTGCGATTCCTAAAGTTTCTCAAACACTTGTGTTACTGATTGTTTTGATTTGGCTATGCGATGCTTTGGGAAGTGTTTGTTTCCAATGTTCTTCTGTTCCAAAAATCTTAGAATTAATAGATCTTGATAAAAACATCACCAAACGACACAAACACAGGCATACGAACCTTGGATTTCCTAAAGTTTCACAAACACCTGTGTTACTGATTGGTTTGATTTGTCTATGCGATGCTTCGGAAAGTGTTTTTTTCCAATGTTCTTCTTTTCCAAACATCTTAGAATTAATAGAACTTGATAGAAAAATCACCAAACAACACAAACACAAGCATACGAATCTTGCGATTCCTAAAGTTTCTCAAACACCTGTGTTACTGATTAGTTTGATTTGTCTATGCGATGCTTTGGAAAGTGTTTGTTTCCAATGTTCTTCTCTTCCAAACATCTTAAATAATATAACTTGATAGAAACACCACCAAACAACAAACACATGCATACGAACCTTGTGATTCCGAATGTTTCTCAAACACCTTTCTTATTGATCTGTTTGATTTGTCTATCCGATGCTTTGGAAAGTGGTTGTTTCCAATGTTCTTGTCTTCCAAACATCTTAGAGTTAATAGGAAATGATAGAAACATCACCAAACGACACAAACACATGCATTCGAACCTTGTGTTTCCTAATGTTTCTCAAACATCTGTCTTATTGATTGGTTTGATTTGTCTTTGCGATGCTTTGAAAAGTGTTTTTTCCAATGTTCTTGTCTTCCAAACATCTTAAAAATAATAGAACTTGATAGAAACATCAATAAACAACACAAACACAAGCATAAGAACCTTGCGATTCCGAATGTTTCTAAAACACCTTCCTTATGGATTGGTTTGATTTGTCTATGCGATGCTTTGGAAAGTGGTTGTTTCCAATATTCTTGTCTTCCACACATCTTAGAATTAATAGGAAATGATAGAAACATCACCAAACGACACAAACACATGCATTCGAACCTTGTGTTTCCTAATGTTTCTCAAACATCTGTCTTATTGATTGGTTTGATTTGTCTTTGCGATGCTTTGAAAAGTGTTTTTTCCAATGTTCTTGTCTTCCAAACATCTTAAAAATAATAGAACTTGATAGAAACATCAATAAACAACACAAACACAAGCATAAGAACCTTGCGATTCCGAATGTTTCTAAAACACCTTCCTTATGGATTGGTTTGATTTGTCTATGCGATGCTTTGGAAAGTGGTTGTTTCCAATATTCTTGTCTTCCACACATCTTAGAATTAATAGGACATGATAGAAACATCACCAAACGACACAAACACAGGCATACGAACCTTGCGTTTCCTAATGTTTCTCAAACATCTGTCTTATTGATTGGTTTGAATTGTCTTTGCGATGCTTTGAAAAGTGTTTTTTCCAATGTTCTTGTCTTCCAAACATTTTAGAATTTATAGGACTTGATAGAAACGTCACCAAACGACACAAACACAGGCATATGAACCTTGCGTTTCCTAAAGTTTCTCAAACACCTGTGTTACTGATTGGTTTGATTTGTCTATGCGATGCTTTGGAAAGTGGTTGTTTTCAATGTTCTTGTCTTCTAAAAATCTTAGAATTAATAGGACTTGATAGAAACATCACCAAACGACACAAACACAGGCATACGAACCTTGCGATTCCTAAAGTTTCTCAAACACTTATGTTACTGATTGGTTTGATTTGTCTTTGCGATGCTTTGGAAAGTGTTTGTTTCCAATGTTCTTCTCTTCCAAACATCTTAGAAATAATAGAACTTGATAGAAACACCACCAAACAACACAAACACAAGCATACGAACCTTGCGATTTCGAATGTTTCTCAAACACCTTTCTTATTGATTGGTTTGATTTGTCTATGCGATGCTTTGGAAAGTGGTTGTTTCCAATGTTCTTGTCTTCCACACATCTTAGAATTAGTAGGACATGATAGAAACATCACCAAACGACACAAACACATGCATTCGAACCTTGCGTTTCCTAATGTTTCTCAAACATTTGTCTTATTGATTGGTTTGATTTGTCTTTGCGATGGTTTGAAAAGTGTTTTTTCCTATGTTCTTGTCTTCCAAACATCTTAGAATTTATAGCACTTGATAGAAACGTCATCAAACGACACAAACACAGGCATATGAACCTTGCGTTTCCTAAAGTTTCTCAAACACTTGTGTTACTCATTGGTTTGATTTGTCTATGCGATGCTTTGGAAAGTGGTGGTTTTCAATGTTCTTGTCTTCCAAACATCTTAGAATTAATAGGACTTGATAGAAACATCACCAAACGACACAAACACAGGCATACGAAACTTGCATTTCCTAATGTTTCTAAAACATCTGTCTTATTGATTGGTTTGATTTATCTTTGCGATGCTTTGGAAAGTGTTTGTTTCCAATGTTCTTCTCTTCCAAACATCCTAGAATTAATAGAACTTGATAGAAACATCACCAAACAACACAAACAAAAGCATACGAACCTTGCGATTCCTAAAGTTTCTCAAACCCTTGTGTTATTGATTGATTTGATTTGGCTATGCGATGCTTTGGAAAGTGTTTGCTTCCAATGTTCTTCTCTAACAAACATCTTAGAATTATTAGATCTAGATAGAAACATCACCAACCAACACAAACACAAGGATACGAACCTTGCGATTCCTAAAGTTTCTCAAACACCTGTGTTACTGGTTAGTTTGATTTGTCTATGCGATGCTTTGGAAAGTGTTTGTTTCCAATGTTCTTCTCTTCCAAACATCTTAGAAATAATAGAACTTGATAGAAACATCACCAAACGACACAAACACAAGCATATGAACCTTGCGTTTCCTAAAGTTTCTCAAACACCTGTGTTACTGATTGGTTTGATTTGTCTATGCGATGCTTTGGAAAGTGTTTGTTTCCAATGTTCTTCTCTTCCAAACATCTTAAATAATATAACTTGATAGAAACACCACCAAACAACAAACACAAGCATACGAACCTTGTGATTCCGAATGTTTCTCAAACACCTTTCTTATTGATCTGTTTGATTTGTCTATCCGATGCTTTGGAAAGTGGTTGTTTCCAATGTTCTTGTCTTCCAAACATCTTAGAGTTAATAGGAAATGATAGAAACATCACCAAACGACACAAACACATGCATTCGAACCTTGTGTTTCCTAATGTTTCTCAAACATCTGTCTTATTGATTGGTTTGATTTGTCTTTGCGATGCTTTGAAAAGTGTTTTTTCTAATGTTCTTGTCTTCCAAACATCTTAAAAATAATAGAACTTGATAGAAACATCAATAAACAACACAAACACAAGCATAAGAACCTTGCGATTCCGAATGTTTCTAAAACACCTTCCTTATGGATTGGTTTGATTTGTCTATGCGATGCTTTGGAAAGTGTTTGGTTCCAATGTTCTTCTCTTCCAAACATCTTAGAATTAATAGGACATGATGGAAACATCACCAAACGACACAAACACATGCATTCGAACCTTGCGTATCCTAATGTTTCTCAAACATCTGTCTTATTGATTGGTTTGATTTGTCTTTACGATGCTTTGAAAAGTGTTTTTTCCAATGTTCTTGTCTTCCAAACATCTTAGAATTTATAGCACTTGATAGAAACGTCACCAAACGACACAAACACAGGCATATGAACCTTGCGTTTCCTAAAGTTTCTCAAACACCTGTGTTACTCATTGGTTTGATTTGTCTATGCGATGCTTTGGAAAGTGGTTGTTTTCAATGTTCTTGTCTTCCAAACATCTTAGAATTAATAGGACTTGATAGAAACATCACCAAACGACACAAACACAGGCATACGAACCTTGCGTTTCCTAATGTTTCTAAAACATCTGTCATATTGATTGGTTTGATTTATCTTTGCGATGCTTTGGAAAGTGTTTGTTTCCAATGTTCTTCTCTTCCAAACATCCTAGAATTAATAGAACTTGATAGAAACATCACCAAACAACACAAACAGAAGCATACGAACCTTGCGATTCCTAAAGTTTCTCAAACCCTTGTGTTATTGATTGATTTGATTTGGCTATGCGATGCTTTGGAAAGTGTTTGCTTCCAATGTTCTTCTCTAACAAACATCTTAGAATTATTAGAACTAGATAGAAACATCACCAACCAACACAAACACAAGGATACGAACCATGCGATTCCTAAAGTTTCTCAAACACCTGTGTTACTGATTTGTTTGATTTGTCTATGCGATGCTTTGGAAAGTGTTTCTTTCCAATGTTCTTCTCTTCCAAACATCTTAGAAATAATAGAACTTGATAGAAACATCACCAAACAACACAAAACACAAGCATACGAACCTTGCGATTCCTAAAGTTTCTCAAACACCTATGTTACTGATTGGTTTGATTTGTCTATGCGATGCTTTGGAAAGTGTTTTTTTCCAATGTTCTTCTCTTCCAAACATCTTAGAAATAATAACTTGATAGAAGCACCACCAAACAACACAAACACAAGCATACGAACCTTGCGATTCCTAAAGTTTCTCAAACACTTGTGTTACTGATTGTTTTGATTTGGCTATGCGATGCTTTGGGAAGTGTTTGTTTCCAATGTTCTTCTGTTCCAAAAATCTTAGAATTAATAGATCTTGATAAAAACATCACCAAACGACACAAACACAGGCATACGAACCTTGGATTTCCTAAAGTTTCACAAACACCTGTGTTACTGATTGGTTTGATTTGTCTATGCGATGCTTCGGAAAGTGTTTTTTTCCAATGTTCTTCTTTTCCAAACATCTTAGAATTAATAGAACTTGATAGAAAAATCACCAAACAACACAAACACAAGCATACGAATCTTGCGATTCCTAAAGTTTCTCAAACACCTGTGTTACTGATTAGTTTGATTTGTCTATGCGATGCTTTGGAAAGTGTTTGTTTCCAATGTTCTTCTCTTCCAAACATCTTAAATAATATAACTTGATAGAAACACCACCAAACAACAAACACATGCATACGAACCTTGTGATTCCGAATGTTTCTCAAACACCTTTCTTATGGATCTGTTTGATTTGTCTATCCGATGCTTTGGAAAGTGGTTGTTTCCAATGTTCTTGTCTTCCAAACATCTTAGAGTTAATAGGAAATGATAGAAACATCACCAAACGACACAAACACATGCATTCGAACCTTGTGTTTCCTAATGTTTCTCAAACATCTGTCTTATTGATTGGTTTGATTTGTCTTTGCGATGCTTTGAAAAGTGTTTTTTCCAATGTTCTTGTCTTCCAAACATCTTAAAAATAATAGAACTTGATAGAAACATCAATAAACAACACAAACACAAGCATAAGAACCTTGCGATTCCGAATGTTTCTAAAACACCTTCCTTATGGATTGGTTTGATTTGTCTATGCGATGCTTTGGAAAGTGGTTGTTTCCAATATTCTTGTCTTCCACACATCTTAGAATTAATAGGACATGATAGAAACATCACCAAACGACACAAACACAGGCATACGAACCTTGCGTTTCCTAATGTTTCTCAAACATCTGTCTTATTGATTGGTTTGAATTGTCTTTGCGATGCTTTGAAAAGTGTTTTTTCCAATGTTCTTGTCTTCCAAACATTTTAGAATTTATAGGACTTGATAGAAACGTCACCAAACGACACAAACACAGGCATATGAACCTTGCGTTTCCTAAAGTTTCTCAAACACCTGTGTTACTGATTGGTTTGATTTGTCTATGCGATGCTTTGGAAAGTGGTTGTTTTCAATGTTCTTGTCTTCTAAAAATCTTAGAATTAATAGGACTTGATAGAAACATCACCAAACGACACAAACACAGGCATACGAACCTTGCGATTCCTAAAGTTTCTCAAACACTTATGTTACTGATTGGTTTGATTTGTCTTTGCGATGCTTTGGAAAGTGTTTGTTTCCAATGTTCTTCTCTTCCAAACATCTTAGAAATAATAGAACTTGATAGAAACACCACCAAACAACACAAACACAAGCATACGAACCTTGCGATTTCGAATGTTTCTCAAACACCTTTCTTATTGATTGGTTTGATTTGTCTATGCGATGCTTTGGAAAGTGGTTGTTTCCAATGTTCTTGTCTTCCACACATCTTAGAATTAGTAGGACATGATAGAAACATCACCAAACGACACAAACACATGCATTCGAACCTTGCGTTTCCTAATGTTTCTCAAACATTTGTCTTATTGATTGGTTTGATTTGTCTTTGCGATGCTTTGAAAAGTGTTTTTTCCTATGTTCTTGTCTTCCAAACATCTTAGAATTTATAGCACTTGATAGAAACGTCACCAAACGACACAAACACAGGCATATGAACCTTGCGTTTCCTAAAGTTTCTCAAACACTTGTGTTACTCATTGGTTTGATTTGTCTATGCGATGCTTTGGAAAGTGGTGGTTTTCAATGTTCTTGTCTTCCAAACATCTTAAAATTAATAGGACTTGATAGAAACATCACCAAACGACACAAACACAGGCATACGAAACTTGCATTTCCTAATGTTTCTAAAACATCTGTCTTATTGATTGGTTTGATTTATCTTTGCGATGCTTTGGAAAGTGTTTGTTTCCAATGTTCTTCTCTTCCAAACATCCTAGAATTAATAGAACTTGATAGAAACATCACCAAACAACACAAACAAAAGCATACGAACCTTGCGATTCCTAAAGTTTCTCAAACCCTTGTGTTATTGATTGATTTGATTTGGCTATGCGATGCTTTGGAAAGTGTTTGCTTCCAATGTTCTTCTCTAACAAACATCTTAGAATTATTAGATCTAGATAGAAACATCACCAACCAACACAAACACAAGGATACGAACCTTGCGATTCCTAAAGTTTCTCAAACACCTGTGTTACTGGTTAGTTTGATTTGTCTATGCGATGCTTTGGAAAGTGTTTGTTTCCAATGTTCTTCTCTTCCAAACATCTTAGAAATAATAGAACTTGATAGAAACATCACCAAACGACACAAACACAAGCATATGAACCTTGCGTTTCCTAAAGTTTCTCAAACACCTGTGTTACTGATTGGTTTGATTTGTCTATGCGATGCTTTGGAAAGTGTTTGTTTCCAATGTTCTTCTCTTCCAAACATCTTAAATAATATAACTTGATAGAAACACCACCAAACAACAAACACAAGCATACGAACCTTGTGATTCCGAATGTTTCTCAAACACCTTTCTTATTGATCTGTTTGATTTGTCTATCCGATGCTTTGGAAAGTGGTTGTTTCCAATGTTCTTGTCTTCCAAACATCTTAGAGTTAATAGGAAATGATAGAAACATCACCAAACGACACAAACACATGCATTCGAACCTTGTGTTTCCTAATGTTTCTCAAACATCTGTCTTATTGATTGGTTTGATTTGTCTTTGCGATGCTTTGAAAAGTGTTTTTTCTAATGTTCTTGTCTTCCAAACATCTTAAAAATAATAGAACTTGATAGAAACATCAATAAACAACACAAACACAAGCATAAGAACCTTGCGATTCCGAATGTTTCTAAAACACCTTCCTTATGGATTGGTTTGATTTGTCTATGCGATGCTTTGGAAAGTGTTTGGTTCCAATGTTCTTCTCTTCCAAACATCTTAGAATTAATAGGACATGATGGAAACATCACCAAACGACACAAACATATGCATTCGAACCTTGCGTATCCTAATGTTTCTCAAACATCTGTCTTATTGATTGGTTTGATTTGTCTTTACGATGCTTTGAAAAGTGTTTTTTCCAATGTTCTTGTCTTCCAAACATCTTAGAATTTATAGCACTTGATAGAAACGTCACCAAACGACACAAACACAGGCATATGAACCTTGCGTTTCCTAAAGTTTCTCAAACACCTGTGTTACTCATTGGTTTGATTTGTCTATGCGATGCTTTGGAAAGTGGTTGTTTTCAATGTTCTTGTCTTCCAAACATCTTAGAATTAATAGGACTTGATAGAAACATCACCAAACGACACAAACACAGGCATACGAACCTTGCGTTTCCTAATGTTTCTAAAACATCTGTCATATTGATTGGTTTGATTTATCTTTGCGATGCTTTGGAAAGTGTTTGTTTCCAATGTTCTTCTCTTCCAAACATCCTAGAATTAATAGAACTTGATAGAAACATCACCAACCAACACAAACACAAGGATACGAACCATGCGATTCCTAAAGTTTCTCAAACACCTGTGTTACTGATTTGTTTGATTTGTCTATGCGATGCTTTGGAAAGTGTTTCTTTCCAATGTTCTTCTCTTCCAAACATCTTAGAAATAATAGAACTTGATAGAAACATCACCAAACAACACAAAACACAAGCATACGAACCTTGCGATTCCTAAAGTTTCTCAAACACTTGTGTTACTGATTGTTTTGATTTGGCTATGCGATGCTTTGGGAAGTGTTTGTTTCCAATGTTCTTCTGTTCCAAAAATCTTAGAATTAATAGATCTTGATAAAAACATCACCAAACGACACAAACACAGGCATACGAACCTTGGATTTCCTAAAGTTTCACAAACACATGCATTCGAACCTTGTGTTTCCTAATGTTTCTCAAACATCTGTCTTATTGATTGGTTTGATTTGTCTTTGCGATGCTTTGAAAAGTGTTTTTTCCAATGTTCTTGTCTTCCAAACATCTTAAAAATAATAGAACTTGATAGAAACATCAATAAACAACACAAACACAAGCATAAGAACCTTGCGATTCCGAATGTTTCTAAAACACCTTCCTTATGGATTGGTTTGATTTGTCTATGCGATGCTTTGGAAAGTGGTTGTTTCCAATATTCTTGTCTTCCACACATCTTAGAATTAATAGGACATGATAGAAACATCACCAAACGACACAAACACAGGCATACGAACCTTGCGTTTCCTAATGTTTCTCAAACATCTGTCTTATTGATTGGTTTGAATTGTCTTTGCGATGCTTTGAAAAGTGTTTTTTCCAATGTTCTTGTCTTCCAAACATTTTAGAATTTATAGGACTTGATAGAAACGTCACCAAACGACACAAACACAGGCATATGAACCTTGCGTTTCCTAAAGTTTCTCAAACACCTGTGTTACTGATTGGTTTGATTTGTCTATGCGATGCTTTGGAAAGTGGTTGTTTTCAATGTTCTTGTCTTCTAAAAATCTTAGAATTAATAGGACTTGATAGAAACATCACCAAACGACACAAACACAGGCATACGAACCTTGCGATTCCTAAAGTTTCTCAAACACTTATGTTACTGATTGGTTTGATTTGTCTTTGCGATGCTTTGGAAAGTGTTTGTTTCCAATGTTCTTCTCTTCCAAACATCTTAGAAATAATAGAACTTGATAGAAACACCACCAAACAACACAAACACAAGCATACGAACCTTGCGATTTCGAATGTTTCTCAAACACCTTTCTTATTGATTGGTTTGATTTGTCTATGCGATGCTTTGGAAAGTGGTTGTTTCCAATGTTCTTGTCTTCCACACATCTTAGAATTAGTAGGACATGATAGAAACATCACCAAACGACACAAACACAGGCATTCGAACCTTGCGTTTCCTAATGTTTCTCAAACATTTGTCTTATTGATTGGTTTGATTTGTCTTTGCGATGCTTTGAAAAGTGTTTTTTCCTATGTTCTTGTCTTCCAAACATCTTAGAATTTATAGGACTTGATAGAAACGTCACCAAACGACACAAACACAGGCATATGAACCTTGCGTTTCCTAAAGTTTCTCAAACACCTGTGTTACTCATTGGTTTGATTTGTCTATCCGATGCTTTTGAAAGTGGTTATTTTCAATGTTCTTGTCTTCCAAACATCTTAGAATTAATAGGACATGATAGAAACATCACCAAACGACACAAACACAAGCATACGAACCTTGTGTTTCCTAATGTTTCTAAAACATCTGTCTTATTGATTGGTTTGATTTGTCTTTGCGATGCTTTGGAAAGTGTTTGTTTCCAATGTTCTTCTCTTCCAAACATCTTAGAATTAATAGAATTTGATAGAAACATCACCAAACAACACAAACATAAGCATACGAACCTTGCGATTCCTAAAGTTTCTCAAACCCTTGTGTTACTGATTGATTTGATTTGGCTATGCGATGCTTTGGAAAGTGTTTGTTTCCAATGTTCTTCTTTAACAAACATCTTAGAATTAATAGAACTAGATATAAACACCACCAACCAACACAAACACAAGCATACGAACCTTGCGATTCCTAAAGTTTCTCAAACACCTGTGTTACTGATTGGTTTGATTTGTTTATGCGATGCTTTGGAAAGTGTTTCTTTCCAATGTTCTGCTCTTCCAAACATCTTAGAAATAATAGAACTTGATAGAAACATCACCACACAACACAAACACAAGCATACGAACCTTGCGATCCCTAAAGTTTCTCAAACACCTGTGTTACTGATTGGTTTGATTTGTCTATGCGATGCTTTGGAAAGTGTTTGTTTCCAATGTTCTTCTCTTCCAAACATCTTAGAAATAATAGAACTTGATAGAAACACCACCAAACAACACAAACACAAGCATACGAACCTTGCGATTCCTAAAGTTTCTCAAACACTTATGTTACTGATTGGTTTGATTTGTCTATGCGATGCTTTGGATAGTGGTTGTTTCCAATGTTCTTTTGTTCCAAACATCTTCGAATTAATGGAACTTGATAGAAACATCACCAAACAACACAAACACAAACATACGAACCTTGCGATTCCTAAAGTTTCTCAAACACTTATGTTACTGATTGGTTTGATTTGTCTATGCGATGCTTTGGATAGTGGTTGTTTCCAATGTTGTTGTCTTCCGAACATCCTAGAATTAATAGGACTTGATACAAACATCACCAAACGACACAAACACAGGCATACGAACCTTGCGATTCCTAAAGTTTCTCAAACACCTGTGTTACTGATTGGTTTGATTTGTCTATGCGATGCTTTGGAAAGTGTTTCTTTCCAATGTTCTTCTCTTCCAAACATCTTAGAAATAATAGAACTTGATAGAAACATCACCAAACAACACAAACACAAGCATACGAACCTTGGGATTCCTAAAGTTTCTCAAACACCTGTGTTACTGATTGGTTTGATTTGTCTATGCGATGCTTTGGAAAGTGTTTGTTTCCAATGTTCTTCTCTTCCAAACATCTTAGAAATAATAGAACTTGATAGAAACACCACCAAATAACACAAACACAAGCATACGAACCTTGCGATTCCTAAAGTTTCTCAAACACTTATGTTACTGATTGGTTTGATTTGTCTATGCGATGCTTTGGACAGTGGTTGTTTCCAATGTTGTTGTTTTCCAAACATCTTAGAATTAATAGGACTTGATACAAACATCACCAAACGACACAAACACAGGCATACGAACCTTGCATTTCCTAAAGTTTCACAAACACCTGTGTTACTGATTGGTTTGATTTGTCGATGCGATGCATCGGAAAGTGTTCGTTTCCAATGTTCTTCTGTTCCAAACATCTTAGAATTAATAGAACTTGATAGAAACATCCCCAACCAACATAAACACAAGCATACGAACCTTGTGTTTCCTAATGTTTCTCAAATATCTGCCTTATTGATTGGTTTGATTTGTCTTTACGATGGTTTGGAAAGTGTTTGTTTCCAATGTTCTTCTCTTCCAAAATCTTAAAAATAATAGAACTTGATTGAAGCATCAATAAACAACACAAACACAAGCATAAGAACCTTGCGATTCCGAATGTTTCTCAAACACTTTTCTTATTGATTGGTTTGATTTGTCTATGCGATGCTTTGGAAAGTGGTTGTTTCCAATGTTCTTGTCTTCCACACATCTTGATGAGGAACCATCCGTCAAGCCTCCACCAAGAACGCCCATTTTATTTGATGGACCGTTGACCCGAGCTCGCGCCAAGAAGCTCCAGCAAGACATGCATGGGTTCATAGGTTATCATGTGGCTAAAGAGGCGAGAGACTCCAATAAGCCGCAGGCCAAGGCCGTGAGCCTCTTGAGTGCAACCATTGGCCGAGGCGTCCCAAGCCAAGACACCAACAAAGGCCCTTCCAGCCCTCTTTAGGACGTGGTCACGCCATCCCCTTAGCGCGCTCCGAAGCAGCATGTCTTAAGCTTGGCTGTGCATTGCTTCTTTTGGGTTGTTACTCATATGGGCTGCTACTTATTATTATTATTATTTTGGTGTTACTTTTCTGGGATTGTAAGGGCATATAAAAGCCCCCAGCTGGTTATTTCTCATTAGACTTCCCATTATCAAAAACTTGTTATCTTCCTCCATAGAGAGAGAATGAAAGAGAGCTTGGCTTTCAAAGTGTGCATCAGGCTTGGTTTGTCTTGCATCGATCAATCCGATTGTTTGGGTTGTTAGTGAGGCGAATACACGCATCCTCCTCGTGCTCTAAGGATACGTCCTTGGTTGTGTGGGGTTGTATAAGGTTGGTCTTTCGATCATTCAATCTGGTTCTCGTTTTCAAAGCAACGAGGGTCTCTTTGTTGTTTCGTTGGGTTGATCTTCTTTATCTATCCTTTTTTTTTATCTTGTTCTAGAATCTGTTCTTGTTCTTCTTGTTGTTCTTCATCTTCATTGTGTCTTCTTGCTCCAATTCTGACCACCTCTCCTTCTCTTGTGTTCTGAGTTGTTGTTTGTCGAAGATCGGGCATCCAAGCGGCTTAACCCCGCATCAAAGTGGTATCAGAGCTTCGTTTCGACATTCAACTTGTGTTCCACCATAAAACCAAAAACACCAAAAAGAAATCCCAGGTCAGGTTTGATTAATCCAATCTCCTTAATTAAACTTGATAGTACTAACCGGATTGTTTACTTGTGCATGTGGTTTGTTTGCCCAGCCCAAAAACCCCTTCGCCTAAGTAAACCGCCACTGTCCGACCACCACTGTCCACTGTCCGACCACCACCACCATTCCCCAACCGAACCAGCCAAAATGAAGGTTGAAGCTTGAACAATAAGAGCCAAATTCGAATCTCTACTTTCAGCCCATTTCCATCATTACTTTCACCTACTCCCAACAACTCCCAATCATTTCTTTTCAGCCCACACCCTTCTACCAACCCCATCCCATCTCAGCCCCCTAAAATGTGGGTCAAATTTCAGCCACCCATCAAGTGAAACCCATTCCCCCCATCTTACCTTTTTCCTCCAAATCAAGCAAGTCTTAAGAGATGTTTTGTTCATTTGTTACAAATTGTTTTATATTCTATAAGTAGCTGATTGTAATTTTCGAATTTAAAAAAAAAAAAAAGAGAAGAAAAAAGAAAGAAATCTCAGCAAAAAAAAAAGAAAGAGGAAAGAAGGAGAAAAGAAAAAGAGAATTCAAAATTCGGATTGCACAGGCTGCATTCTAGACCGTGCAAAGTGTGTTTTCTCTTCTCATGACTTGTTCTTGATTAATATTGGGGATAACCTTCCTCCACAAAAGGCCAGCCCATCTCACCATGCAAACCACTCCAAGTATTCATCTTGGTTTAGGAATTCAAGGCGAGAAAGGCTTAATCAAGGTTTGATCTCTTCTTATCCTTCAAGTCTTGTTTTGTTCTTCTTCATTCCAACTCAGTTTCTGTCCATATTTCTCATCCCTTTTCTTTCTTTAGCCAATCTTAAGTTTGTGTTTGTTTTCACCTTTCACTAACTCTTGAACTTAAGTGTTGATCTTTACAAGGCAGATTGAAACAACAAGCTGAAATGCCTCACTAAGAGTGAGAGAGTGCGAGTGTACACACATTGTGAGGTTGTTTTGGATTATCACTAATCTTAACCGGTTTCTTGTAGTGTGTTACTTGTGATCATGTCTCAGGAAGAAGAAAGTTCCAACACTTCCCAGCCCATCCATCCCGAGGTGTTTAGCATGTTAAGAAAACTCGGCAACAATATGACCACCATTGCGCGGCGATTAGAGGCCTTGGAGACTAGGCAGTCAGCCGAGCGTGGCCGCAATCACACCAACACCACACAAAGGGGTAACCAGCCCTTGGACCCTAACTTGGCGTCCACCTCCCATCAACAACATACAAGGGAAGTAAATCTCGATCCTCCTGAAATTTTTGCTCGAAGAGTGCCTATAAATCAGTCTCCTTCTCCTCAAAGAGAGAGACACCGTCGCACTAATGATTTTCAAGCTTTTCAGGCCCGAAGGAGAGCTCACGATCGAGAGGAGCAATATGATGACTTTGATGAGGAGTTCCAAGAAGATGATACTTGGGAGCACCACTCTAGGCGAGATGATCGAGATAGGCGTCCACGGAGACTAAGAGATCCCGAGCAAGATGGCGTGGGAAAGATCAAGGTGAAGATCCCAGCCTTTGAGGGCAAGTGTGACCCGGACGTATACATGGAGTGGGAAACAAAAATTGAGCAAATCTGGAATTGCCACAACTTTCCCGAGGTAAAGAAAGTCCAACTCGCAACCCTTGAATTCAGTGGTTATGCACTAATTTGGTGGGATAACCTTGTGAAAGAAAGGAGGCGAGCGCTTGATGCACCAATAGCCACATGGGAGCATCATTGCCAAATAGGCCAACCTACCGTATTGATGAGTTCCGGGATCGGAGGGTCTCACAATTTAAATTTATAAAACCGAACCTCACTTGTAGTAAAGAGGTAGGGTGTCGAACACACGGGAGTTCGTGCGTCGAGAGTACCCGAAAAGACTAAAAAAGAGATGAAAATAAAGACAAACGAAGGAAAACAAGAGAGATCTCCTCGGACCGACACAGGGTCACTTCGGTCCGAGGTAGGATCGAGGTTAAGTTGCACGGGACCGACGTAGAGCAAGTCGGGCCCGAGGTTCTGGGTAACTCGGTCTAAGCAAAATAGTAGATCGGTCTTGGGTTTTTGGGTTCCTCCCCCAACTAGACTTGGATATTCTACCTCAATTCAACCAATAAGTGTTTGATTCTAGTGAGATCGAGGTTGCTCGCCTCAAATCCCTCCAATCTACACCTCGACCCGAGGGAGCTTTCACTCACCTTCGATGCTAGAGACTTGTGATGGGATCGAGACCACTTTCGCTTACTCTTACCAAACACAAGCTCTAGATCCCTTGCTTTCACAAGAGAATTGAAGCTCAATGTAGAGAGGATTCACAAGAGAATTCAAGGCTATGGAATTGGGATCGAGACCACTTTCGCTTACTCTTACCAAACACAAGCTCTAGATCCCTTGCTTTCACAAGAGAATTCAAGGCTATGGAATTGGGGTTTTCTACCCAAATCTAGCTAGGGGGATTCCCCCATAGCCCAAGACTATGGAATCTACTCCATCAAGTAAGAGAAAAGCATAAACAAAAGGGAAATCAAGCAAATCTCAATCATCAACATCAAATCAAACTCCAATTGCATTCAAACTCAAAGTTGTCTACAAAATCCAAGTTCAATTCCACTAGATCAAAGCAAAACAAAGTACAAAACTCACAAATCTCCCTCTCTTCTCCACCGATCTCTCCTTCTCTTCCTTCTCCCTTCTTCTCCTTGCTCTCCAAGTCTTCCTTGAGCCTTTTGAGAGTGATTTGGTTGTGGTCTATCCAAACCCCCCTTTTTAATGCTCTCTAATCACCTCTATTTATAGCCTCTTAAGGATTGGGGACCAAGGAATCCCAATTTAGAAAGGGGCAAATGTGGAAAGTTGCTAAAAATATGCCTTGGGGAACAATTCTCACAATCGCCGACTTGGACCGACACGGGTCGACATCGGGCCCGACGTTGGGAACGTCGGTCCTGGCTCTGATTGCTCGATCTCGGGCCCGACTTAGTGTACTTCGGTCCTGGGCCTCGATCCTTGCTTTCTTCCTTGGTTTCCTTTGGTTCCACTTCATTCTTGTCTTGGCTCTTGCGCTCCTTGACTTGGCTCCTTTCTTAGCTCCTCGAAATGGTCCTCATTCTTGCCATTTTACCTACAAAAACACACAAACTCGCATAGTTTCCGACTCTTGAAGAAAACCGGGAACTAAGCTAAAAAGGAAACGAAACTACAAAGAAGAGAATGAAAAACACATATTTACAAGGGAAATTAACTACTAAAACACCTCCAAAATGAGAGACATCAGAATACCCCATACTTAAACTTGCTTGTCCTCAAGCAATCACAATGTAAGCAAGACCGAAGTACAATCTTCAAGTAAAGACTCTTATGAAAACACAAGTAAGCACAAGTGATAGACATGCTAGCAAGATTACATCATCACACATGATCAAGTGTTCAAGGAATAAAGTCTAATGCAACAAAGCCTCACTTTAGGTATGTAGAAATGTGTATCACTCATCATGTGTTTAGGCTTGAAAATGAACACTCAAACTCAACAATCATGCAAAAGTAAAGACTTTACCATTGAAGATAATATCACCAATTCCTCCACCTAGAGATGCCTATTACAATGCACACAAAGAATATGAACTTGGCTCAATGGAGATCCTCAAAGAGGTTCCATTCGGCCGGGTTGTAATGGGGCTTTTGGTATTTCTCAAGGTAGGAATCACTTTGGTCTTGTGGTGCTTACAATGGGGATTGAACTTTCTAGTCTCTCACCAAACTTCACCAAACTATTCCACTTTCAACTTTCACTCTCCAAAAGACTTTGATTTTTCTTTTCTTTTCTTTTCATCTCACACTTCACTAACATTCCATTTCATCTTTACACTACACTTTTTGTTGGATTTTTCAAACTTTTTCCACTAGGATCGACTTGCACTAAACTCGGGCCCGAAGTGCACTTATCCTCGGTCGGTGCCCTTTTTACTCACTTAAGCATTTTGCTTTCAATCCACTATATTTTTCCAACTTTTTCTTTCTTTCTTCTCAACAAAGATGAACTACCCACTTGGCTTATAACACCATTTTTCGCCCTTCACCAAAGAGAATCTCAACTCTCCAAATATTCTTCCAAAACCTCTCACTAAAGTCCAATCCCATAAGGGTCAAGTCATTTAGGCTAGGAATCATATTTTTGAGGAGTTTCAAACAAAGGTCTAAGGCTAAAACGGGGCTACAAACAACGGTTTATCTTCAAGGTAGGATATGGAACATTTTGTGACTAAATGAAACAAAGTTCAAATCATTGTGACAATGCATAGAACAAATCTCATATTGGTCTTGGAAAATAGATAAACACCTCAATAGCAAGTTTTACTAAGCATGCATGAGCTAATCACACAAGAAAACGAGGGATATGCAATATCGAACAAGCATCCCTAAAATGGCCAAAAATAATCTCACAAGGTTCACTCTAGCTTAGTTGCATCAAAACTTATCCAAGAACTCATGTTCTCAATAAAAACATGCAAGATATCACATCACATCAAAAGCAACATCCATTTAGAGGCTAAACTATCCAAAAATATGCAAAGGACTTTACATGCTCACATCATCATTAGCCTTCATATGACATCTAAGATGGGAATTCCTAGTCCAAAATCAAAATCTTTTTGTTCTTTTTCACATGAAATTTCTCACATTTTTATGCATTTTTTTTTTTCGAAAATTTTCTCAAACAAAAACAAGCTCAAACAAACTCATCCATACATGCCTTTAAAATCAATCAATCATTCTCATACATCTCATGCCACAATCCAAAAGAAACATCCCTTAAACATGAAACAAACAACCTACACATGGAACTAATGAGCAACTAACCCACCCCATACTTAAAATTTTGATGTCCCCATCAAAACTCAAAAGTAAAGAGAAGAGTAAAGAAGACTCACAATTCCTTATTTTTGAATGGCTCGATGAGGCTTAGTTGGGAGGATGGCCACGGCGTTGTCTCCTTTGGAGCCGTGCATGCCGCTCTCGCTCGTACACTCGGTCATTGAAGGGATCTTGGCTTGGCGGTTGGATTGGTGGCGCGGGAGGTGTCCATTGGTCTTCACGGGATGAGAAATTCCCGGACATCCACTCGTTGAAACTAGCTTGCATGGACCACCTTTGATCTTCGGCCGCCCTCAAATCCTCCACCTCACGTCTTGTGTAGGCGAGGTTGCGATTCACCTCATCAAATCGCTCTTGGAAGTTCTCTTGGTGTTGGAAAAGTTGTTGTTGTTGGAAGTTGAGTTGGTGTGCTTCTTGGAGCATTGATTGTTGTTGAAGTTGGAGATGCGACAATTGGTTTGCCAAGAAATTCATGTCCACCGATTGGTTAGGCTCGGGGAACACCATTCCGGGGCCATACCATTGGGCATACCCCTCATATCCTCCGTAGCTAGGTGGTGCTTGATGTGCGCCACTTCCCTCACCCCTCTCGAAGTGGCTCGGGACCGGATCGGGCAAGAACGCGTCGGACCGATGTTGATGGACATCGGGCCCGACATACGTTGCACCTCGGTCCAAGAGTGTTGGGGCGTGGTCATTGAGCAAGTGTTGGTAACCACCTTCTTCTTCTTCATCTTCACCTCTTGGCACGTCCACCTCCATGTCGTCTCTCCTTACAAACTCGTATTGATTGACCTCCTCTTCTTCGGTGTCCGGGGAAGCTTGAGGTGTAGTGAAACGGATATGTTGTGCACGTCTCCTAACCTCGAGTGTCCCCTCCGGCTCTCCATAAGGATTGACGTTCCCCGCCCACACTTGGTACCAATTGTAGTAACAAGTGAGGTCGAAGAGTCGACGCTCCAAAGGAACTTGTACATTGTTGAAGTTGGAGTGCGGGACTAGGTAAGTAGAAACGCCGGTCACTTGTTTCTCCTTGATGATATTAGCCTTCTTGAAATATTTCAAGTCCATGAACTCCACGCCATTTGGGGCCGGTGTGTAGGTAGACAAGTCCACCCCAAGACGGTGAGCTAGCCGGGCAATCATGCCTCCGAAATAGATCCATGAAGAACTTTGAAAGTCCCTCACCATCTTCACCCATTCCCATGTGAGGTTCATCGGCTTCTCATTCTCAAACAAAATCTCATAGAGAATCATGGCCTCCTCCTTCATCGGCTTGCTTAATTCATGCCTTGCAAAGATAGAACAACCCAAGGCTCGGATCATGACGCGGAAGAGTGGGTTAACGATCTCATTGGTTGAAGCTCCCTTCCTCATCTCACTCTTCCCGGCCACATACTTCCAAAGGTAGTCAACCTTCTCATTGTCAACAAAGGCCTCCTCTCTCGTAAATGGGAACCCGAAATAGACGGCCAAGTTCCGGAGAGAGAGTTCTTGCAATTCGTTGCCCATTTGGAAGGAGATCATGCCTTCACTCTCGGGTCCCTCATATGTGCACTTGAAAGTCGCCATGAACTCGGACGTCAAGGCGGGGTAGTGAGTGTTGTTCCACCTTAGCAAGACATTGAGCCCAATGTGATTATAGCACCGAGCAAGAGCCTCATCCATGTTCATCTTTTGAATTGACTCCCAATCTAACCACCGAGTGTGGTGAGATAGACCCATGAGGCGCTCATACTCTCTAGCATCATCCTCATCCTCAATACGAACGTCATCCATCCTTTGGACTCTCTTGGACGACTTCTTGGACTTCTTGGTAGCTTTCTCCATCCTTGAAGAAGATGCTCGGGTAGACATGGTACCTACACACAATCAAAACCAAAGAACTACAAGGTAAAATCTATACAATTCAACACAAACACAAGCTTTCATCACAAACAACTCATCATGCAAAGAAACAACCACAAGGGTGGTCGATCTTGACCCTAGGGGGGTCGATCCTGAGATTATACACATGAATTCCAACTCAACATGCAAAGAGATAACCCCATACTTGAACTTTACACACTCAATCCACAAAATTCAATCATGCATGAAGTAAGATTCTCATATCAATGGTCAAGCCTCAAATCTTATCATGAATAGCATGCTATAACCAACATTCAAGCTCAAGAAATCTTAAAATCACACAAAAGAGACTCGAAAAGCATCGGACCGATATGCAAATGACAACGGGCTCGAGGTTGGGGACCTCGGTCCGAGTCACTGGACCGATGTTGAACGTCGGTCCCGAGGTACTGGGTACCTCGGACCGAGTCTTTTCCGACTTTTCACCCTAGATTCAACTATGCAACACATAATCATGTCCCTAAAATCCAAATTCCATCATCAATCAACATCAATCGAAGTTCTAAGAGGGATTTAGCAACAATTAAGCACAAATTTCACAAAACATGCAAATCACCATGGATACTCAAAGTTCAAGCTCACTCAATCATGGCATATCTCAAATCTAGCAATGAAAGCATGAAATTCACAAGGAATCAAGTAGAAATTGAGATTTACATACCAAATATGAAGAAAACAAGAACGTTTAGCAAGCAAATCCTTAGAACTCAAATTTTCTTCTTCTAGATCTAGAAGAAGGAAGTAGATCTATGGGTTTTGGGTGGGATTTTTGGCTTTTGGTTCAATGCTTGGGTATGCTAGGGTATGGATCGAGATCTTGTGGTGAGGTAGCTTGAGGATCGACTATGGGGGAAGGGGATCGATTTTGGGGTTTGAGAGTGAATTGGGTATTTTGGGAAAGTAGTTATGGGGATGGTGATGTTAGGTAAGGGAAAAAACTCTTAAATGGGGAAGAAGACAAAGGTGGGTCAAGTGGGTATAGTAGGAATTTCCACAAAGTCAAAGTCAAGGTGGGTCGGCAAGCTTGGACCGACGTCGGGCACCTCGGGCCCGAGGTACTGGGTACCTCGGTCCTACCCGATTTTGGTTCCTAAAAATTCCACGCTTTGGTTACTTCTATCCACAAGTGTTTGCATTATTTCCACAAATACCACACATGCTAATGAAGCTCACATAACACACATTTCCACAAAATACAAGCTAGAGAAGAGATTAGGACTAATCTAAGCTAAGGCAAAAAGAAACAAGCTAGAAACTACGAAAATGAATCTACCAAACCCGGGTTGCCTCCCGAGGAGCGCTTCTTTTACGTCATTAGCTTGACGTCTAACCTCTACCCTTCAAGGAGGGTGAAAAACGGTGAATTGGTCCTCCTTGCCATGGACATCTCCACAATCCTCATAGCCAAAATGCCACCATTTGTGTTTGATGAAAGTGTGGCATCTAAAATCTCCATCATCCTCCAAAGTATAACTTGGCATCTCTTGCATCTTCTCATCTTGCATCTTATCACCTACATCACACAAGTCTAAAGAATTTCTAGGAGACTCTAGGACATCATAACTCAAATCATCTTGCAAATCATCTAAGCGAAGATAATCATCTCCTAAATCCTCTTTCAAGTCATCTAAGCACATAAAAGAATCTCCCACATCAAAAGGATATAGATTAGGATACTCTTCATGGTTTGGTGGGCTATCTCCATCTCTTGTCTCATCATGGGTTTGTACATCGATCATCTCATGGTCTCTCGATGGTACTTCTTCTCTTGTGGACTCCAACTTCTCTTTCTTGCACTTTGCATTTTCCTCAAGTTTCAAAATTGCCAACGCATCCGGTTCATTTAGGGCCTTGTTGAAATGGAACTCTACCTTCTCTTCTCCAATCTCGAAGGTGACTTTCCCATTCCTTACATCAAACTTGGCACCCGCCGTGGCTAAGAACGGCCTTCCGAGAATAATGGGCACCATTGGATCCTCTTTCATGTCAAGAATCACAAAGTCGTCGGGTACAAAATACCTTCCAACTCGAACCGGGACGTCATCAAGAATTCCGGTGGCCTTTGTTGAAGAACCATCGGCCATGGTAAGACTCATATCCACCGGCTCTAGATCCCCAAGGTTAGCCCTTCTCCATATACTCATGGGCATAACCGAAATACTCGCTCCTAGATCACAAAGAGCTTTGAATTGTTGAGAACCAATCCCTATGGTGATGGCAAATCTTCCGGGATCTCCAAGCTTTTGAGGTAGCTCTAATATCTTTACCTCGTCTGGCATCTCAACAATTGACCTTTTCTTGCTCAAGATTTCTCTCAAAAACTTAGCATAAGATGGCATCTCGCTTAGAGCATCGGTGAAAGGAATAGTAATGTTCAAGCCTTGCAAAAGCTTCAAGAACCGCTTGAATTTGCCCTCAACAATCTCCTTTGGCTTCTTCATAGGATAGGGAAGAGTAGTGCCACTTTGCTTCTTGCTTGGATCAACCTCCTTGGATCGATCTTTCTCAACAAATTCACCCTGGACCGACGTTGGAAGTACCTCGCGACCGACTTTAGGGACATCGGTCCCATGGCAAAAATCTTCTGGGCACGTCGGGCCGACTTCAGGGCAAGTCGGGCCCGAGTTGGGTTCAACCTCGGTCCACTCCAGGGGACTTCCTCCGTCTATAGGATCGACTTCTGGCAACGTCGGGCCCGAGTTGCTGGGAACCTCAGTCCGACTCTCTTCTTTTGATTTTGAAACTTGTGGCTCGGGCAAACTCCGTCCACTCCTTAATCCTATGGCTCGAACTTCGTTTTGTTGTTGTGGGGCACGGGGATTCTCCTCGGGTCGGCCCGGGAGTCTCCCTTCCTCTCTTGGAAGTTGTTTTGCCATGTGAACAAATTGGTTGTCCACTTGCCTTCTCCACACACCAAACTCCTTGAATTGAGCACCCATTTCATCAACTCTTCTCTCAACGTTGGTGAATTGATTCTTCAAGTCCTTGAACTCGCTTCTCATCTCTTGTGCCCATTGTGGAGTTTGCTCATAGAACCCCGGAGGTCGGTATGGTGGTTGTTGGGCTCTTGGCTCGTTTTGGTTGAAGTTGTTGTTGTAGCCACTTGCTTGCCCTTGATTCCACCTTCCTCCATTGTTGTTGAAGTTGGTTCTCCCTCCAAAATTTCTTTGGACATAATGAGCCTCTTCAATTTGTTCCGCCAATCGGACTTGGCGCTCATTTGGGCACTCTTGGGCTTCATGCTTCAAGGATTGATGAAGGATCATCAAGTCAGCCACCTCCAAGCGCCCCAACACTCTTTGAGGGGCCAATCACTAGATCCCGAGCCAAAAAACTACAAAGTGGAATGCATGCTTTTGTGTGTTACGTTTGTGTTAAGGAGGCGAGAGAAAGCAATGAGCCATATGCCAAGGCTGTTTGCCTAACAAGTGTTGGCATAGTCCATGGATAGTAGATGTTGGGCCTTGCCATTATGGGCCTTGCCTACTTTTAGCCTAAGTAGATTATTTTGTATTAGTTTCTTTCAAGTTTTTTGGGGAACTATAAGTACTTTTCAGCCTTATTGTTTTTAGCAGACAACTTTGAATAGAAATCAGTTTCTCCCTTTGAAAAGAGAGAGTTTGAAGCATGGCTTCATTGAGTGTGTGCATTGCAGCTTGGTTTGTTTGAATTGCGTCAATTCTCATCGAAGGTTGGTGTCTTTCAACGATCACGAGCCCCCTTCTTGTGCTTCAAGGATCCGTCCTTGACTGTGTAAGATTGTACAAGGTTGGTTCTTCGTCCATTCTATTAGGATCTTGGTTGAAATATACACCAAGGGTTTAATAGTTGTCTCGGAGGGTTATCCTTCTTCTATCTTTCTATCCTTCTCTTGAATCTGTTTGTGTTTCATTGTGTTCTTCTTGTTTGAGTCTTGTACTCCTTGTCCAAGCGTTATTCCAGCCAGTTCTAACCATCTCCTTTGTTGTTCTTGCTTGTATCGAGTTGATGTTGAAAGATCGGGCCACCAACGGCTAACCCCGCATCAAGGATCCACACTCTTCACATGCTCTTGTGGTTTGTTGGGCATAACTCATCTTCCTCCTCATCTTGTTCAACTCGTCCTCCAAGAATTGGATCTTCACATCTTTGTCCACTTCTTCACTCTTGGGATCGTAAAGCTTCTTCGGACCTTCTCCATGGACTCTAACTTCCTTGCTCACATTGCTAGTACCATACATCGCCTCATAATCCGAGAGTTTGTCCAACAACTCCCATGCTTGCTCCGGCGGCAAATCTATGAACCCACAATCGGTATGGAGGTTCAATTTGTCCTTCGTGGCGGGGTTGATCCCTTGGAAGAATATGTCTTGAAGGACATAAGGTTGTTGCCATGTGTCGGACACGCTCTCAACATCTCCTTGAATCTATCCCACGCCTCAAAAAGTGGCTCATGAGCTCCTTGTTGGAAACTAGCAATCTTCCTTCTAAGCTCCGTTGTCTTGGTGGGCGGGAAGAACTTCATCAAGAACGCTTCATTTAGGGCCCTCCATGATGTGATGGATCGAGGTGCTTGACTCTCCAACCAATGCATAGCCTTGCCTCCCAAAGACCACTTGAAGGCTTTGAGTAACACGTACTCAAGTGTCTCATCATCCGTGGAAATGGTCTCACAAAGGTCCTTGAATTGCTTGACATGCTCGATCGGACACTCATTCGGCCTCCCTTGGAATTGCTCTCTCTTGATGAGTGAGATAAATTGAGTTTTTATCTCAAAATTCCTCGACACCTCCGGCAAGACAATGGCCGGCTCCGGGACCTTCAACTCCGGATGCATGTATTGTCTAGCATTCCGGGGTTGAGTGTTGATTTGGGCCTCCAACCTTATCCTTTGCTCCCTCTCTCTACGGGCCTCGGCATCTCGATTTGCCATCTCAATTTGCATTCGAGCCATGTCGGCTCTCATCCTTTCGAACTCCTCATCTCGGGCTTGGTCCGCCATCCTCTTCTTCTTTCGGGCTTGCCTTAGAATACTCTCCGGGTCACACACAAAGTCGAACTCAAGAGTTCCTCGGACGGAACTAGCTCGCATGCACCTACAACCAAAGACACAAACAAAAACCAAATCAAAACAAACATGGGGTTTGGGCTAATCCCTCACCCAAATCACTACCAAAATCAAAGACTCAACAAAGATGGGTACCTCGAACAAGTAGAACTCCCTGGAAACGGCGCCAAAAATTCTGATGAGTTCCGGGATCGGAGGGTCTCACAATTTAAATTTATAAAACCGAACCTCACTTGTAGTAAAGAGGTAGGGTGTCGAACACACGGGAGTTCGTGCGTCGAGAGTACCCGAAAAGACTAAAAAAGAGATGAAAATAAAGACAAACGAAGGAAAACAAGAGAGATCTCCTCGGACCGACACAGGGTCACTTCGGTCCGAGGTAGGATCGAGGTTGAGTTGCACGGGACCGACGTAGAGCAAGTCGGGCCCGAGGTTCTGGGTAACTCGGTCTAAGCAAAATAGTAGATCGGTCTTGGGTTTTTGGGTTCCTCCCCCAACTAGACTTGGATATTCTACCTCAATTCAACCAATAAGTGTTTGATTCTAGTGAGATCGAGGTTGCTCGCCTCAAATCCCTCCAATCTACACCTCGACCCGAGGGAGCTTTCACTCACCTTCGATGCTAGAGACTTGTGATGGGATCGAGACCACTTTCGCTTACTCTTACCAAACACAAGCTCTAGATCCCTTGCTTTCACAAGAGAATTGAAGCTCAATGTAGAGAGGATTCACAAATCAAGCACTCAAGGCTATGGAATTGGGGTTTTCTACCCAAATCTAGCTAGGGGGATTCCCCCATAGCCCAAGACTATGGAATCTACTCCATCAAGTAAGAGAAAAGCATAAACAAAAGGGAAATCAAGCAAATCTCAATCATCAACATCAAATCAAACTCCAATTGCATTCAAACTCAAAGTGTCTACAAAATCCAAGTTCAATTCCACTAGATCAAAGCAAAACAAAGTACAAAACTCACAAATCTCCCTCTCTTCTCCACCGATCTCTCCTTCTCTTCCTTCTCCCTTCTTCTCCTTGCTCTCCAAGTCTTCCTTGAGCCTTTTGAGAGTGATTTGGTTGTGGTCTATCCAAAAACCCTCTTTTTTAATGCTCTCTAATCACCTCTATTTATAGCCTCTTAAGGATTGGGGACCAAGGAATCCCAATTTAGAAAGGGGCAAATGTGGAAAGTTGCTAAAAATATGCCTTGGGGAACAATTCTCACAATCGCCGACTTGGACCGACACGGGTCGACATCGGGCCCGACGTTGGGAACGTCGGTCCTTGCTCTGGTTGCTCGATCTCGGGCCCGACTTAGTGTACTTCGGTCCTGGGCCTCGATCCTTGCTTTCTTCCTTGGTTTCCTTTGGTTCCACTTCATTCTTGTCTTGGCTCTTGCGCTCCTTGACTTGGCTCCTTTCTTAGCTCCTCGAAATGGTCCTCATTCTTGCCATTTTACCTACAAAAACACACAAACTCGCATAGTTTCCGACTCTTGAAGAAAACCGGGAACTAAGCTAAAAAGGAAACGAAACTACAAAGAAGAGAATGAAAAGCACATATTTACAAGGGAAATTAACTACTAAAACACCTCCAAAATGAGAGACATCACGTATGAACCCCAAGGAGAACCACGAGGTCCAAACCCAAGTCCAAGAGCTATTGGACAAGGGTTATATTAGAGAGAGCTTAAGTCCTTGTGCCGTACCTGTTTTGTTAGTGCCCAAGAAAGATGGAGCTTGGAGAATGTGTGTAGATTGTAGGGCTATTAACAACATAACCATAAAGTACCGTCACCCCATTCCTAGCCTAGACGATATGTTTGATGAGTTGCATGGTGCCACTATGTTTTCAAAGATAGATTTAAAAAGTGGATATCATCAGATTAGGATGAAGGAAGGGGATGAATGGAAAACGGCATTCAAGACTAAGTTTGGTCTATATGAATGGCTTGTCATGCCATTTGGGCTTACAAATGCACCAAGTACTTTTATGAGATTGATGAACCATGTGCTTAGAAAATTCATAGGGAAATTTGTTGTTGTTTACTTTGATGATATTCTGATTTATAGCAAATCCCTAGAAGAGCATGAAGACCATTTGAGGGAAGTACTCTCCACACTCAGATTAGAGCACTTGTATGCCAATTTATAGAAATGTGAGTTGTGCACTAATCATGTCACTTTTCTTGGTTTTGTAGTGAGCTCCAAGGGACTACAAGTAGATGAAGCCAAGATAAGGGCAATTCAAGATTGGCCAACGCCTACCTCCATTGGCCAAGTCAGGAGCTTCCATGGCCTTGCTAGCTTCTATAGGCGGTTCGTGAGGGATTTTAGCACCATTGCTGCTCCCTTGACAGAAATCACCAAGAAGAGGAGTGAGTTCAAATGGGAGAAGGCGCAAGAAGAGGCTTTCACTGCCCTGAAGTTGAGATTGACGCAAGCACCCTTGCTGGCTTTGCCCAACTTCACTCGCCCTTTCGAAGTGGAGTGTGATGCAAGTGGCATTGGTATTGGCGGCGTTCTCATGCAAGAAGGTCGGCCTAGAGGGCATACACCTGCAATCACAAACACAAGAAAACGAATCAGTAACACAACAAGGGGTATGGGCTATTCCCAAACCCAAATATCAACTAAACTCGGCACTATTGCACACTCCCCGGCAACGGCGCCAATTTGTTGAAGGGTTTCTTGAACAAATAAAATTTATATTCAAGACCCCGCTGAGTATAGCGAAGTCAGGATCGTCCACGGGAGTGAGAGTAGTGCTAAGTTTAATCGATAACTACGAAAAGAGCAAAAGAAACGCAAACAAACAGAGTCAGGATCGACCAGAGGAGGGTCGATCTCCACCCTTATGGGGTCGAACCTGAGAGCAAACTAGCACGAATCACACAAAATAGCTCGAGCACGACCTAGGGGAGGTCGAGATCAAGGAAAAATCAACAGTCTTTAATCAAAATAAAAGGCAAATCCTAGGGCTAAGGCTACCACAACAACAACCATACATGCTTTCAACAAGAATTCACAACTATCATGCCATCTAGATCATAGAAAAGTAAACTTTCGCAAATAATTCAAGTCATTCAATCAACTTTCGCAAATCAACCAACTTTCTACCTATCCTTCAACCTAGGAATATCAACTTTCGCAAATAATCCTATTAGATGTAATCAAGCAACTAACTTTTCACTTTCGCTATGGTTAATCACAAGACATGCCTCAACTTTCGCAAAGGATTAAGCACAAGATAGGGTAGATATGATCATCAAGCATTCAAGTCATGAATTCAAGTTTTAAACATGCATGATTGTGTTGGGCTTTTGCCCAACCCTAGAATTTAAGAGGACTACTCACTCATAGCCAAGAAGAACAAGGAAGAAGAAGAAGAAGACATGATCAAACCAAACTCAAATTCAAATAAAACCCAAAGATCAATCTTACAAACCTCAAACTTGTCCTCCAAGTCTTCTCCCTAATTCTCCAAGTCTTGATTGTCAATTGATTGAATGAATAAAAACTATAGGTTCAACCTCCTTTTATAGACAAAAAGGAGTCCTAATCTAACTAGGAAACACAAACAAAACACCTTCCTAAAATACAAACTAGGAAACTTGCAATTGCAATCCGGATAGGTGAAGTCGGTAACGCGCGATCGACCCTCCATAGGGTCGATATCGACCCCTATAGGGTCGATCCTGAGCACTTTTGTTCCTTGCGCTCCAAGTTCGGTCAAATGGCTCGAGCTCGACCTCCTTGGGCTCGATCTTGGGGTCGATGTCTTCACTTCTTCTCTTGATTTTGCTTCTCTTTAGCTCCTCTCCTTGGCTCTTCAACTTGAATCTTCCTCCTAGCTCGTCCATCCTCTCCAAGTCTTGCTCCAAACTCGCTCTCAAGCTCCAGAAATACCTACAAAACGACACAAAAGCGCGTAGTTTCCGAATCTCAAGGAAATACGAAAACTTATGCAAAAAGACTCAGAAACACAAGACTCAACTACGAAAATCAACTTAAACTAACCTATCAAGACCCTAAAAATCTACCTAAAACGCGGACATCAAAACACCCCATACTTAGACTTGCTTGTCCTCAAGCAATAATCATGCAAATCAAGACCAATAACAAAATCTTCAAGCATAGCCTTTGTCAAAACATTTTAAACACAAGTAAAAAAGAAGACAAGTAACTTTAACGTCATCACATATGTATAAACCTCAAGCTAGGCAATCACAATCCAACCTCACAAGGGATATAAATGTGTTTCACTCTACTCTCATGTGTTTAGGCTTTTAAATCAACTCTCATCTCAATCCTTATGCAACATCTACTTTATCATTGAGACTTATATCACCAATCTCTCTACCTAGAGAAGTCAAGACACATCAATATTCATAAGAACTTAGGCTCAATGAAATCTTCATAGAAGACTCATTCGGCCGGGTTGTAATGGGGCTCGGTAGTAACAATAGGTAGGGAGTTATTTGGCCATGTGGTGCTAAATCCGGGAATCAAACTCCTAAACACAACACCTCATACCAAAACAACTCACTTCTTCTCTTTTCTCAACTCATAACCGAACACTTCAATGAAACTCAAACCCATCAATTTCTAACCCAAACTCTCAAAATACAACTTAGAAATACTAGGAATCCTTGGCTTTGCACTTAAACATTTTTTCTTTCTTCTTTTCTCTCTTTTTTTTTTTCCTGCTCGAGCCTAGATAGGGTCGAGGTCGACCCCTGGGGGGGTCGAACCTGAGACCATGTTTTCTGGTGGGGTCGAGATCGACCCATTAGGGGGTCGATCCTGAGGCTTTTGGTCGAGCTCCTTACTTCTTTTTCTCTTCTTTTTCCAACAATGTGCAATCCAAGCCAAGAATCCCATTACACTATACTTCAACAAGTTGTTTTCTACCCTTTAACAATGTCAACCCTTCCAAACCCAACACATATGCTACTCAACAAAAATCATTCCCAACACATCTAAGTCCAATTCCCGGAATAGGGTCAAGCTAATATAGGCTAGGGATAATCTTTGTGGAGCTTCAAACAAAGGCTAAGGCTAGAACGGGGCTTCAAGCAAAGACAATTCAAGGTAGGCATGGAAGAATATGGGTTAAAAATATAAGGTCTTAATCACAATCAACATGCATGAGCAATCTCATAATGGTTTCAAGAAATAGATAACCATATCAATGACAAGAAACATATGCATAAAGAGAGCAAAATCACACAAACAAAGAAGTGGGAATCAATGATGTTCTCCCTATAAGGCCAAAATTCTCACTAGGTAAAAATTTGTTGGATTGCAATTACTTTCACTTAAGACACATATGCTCAATTTCATCACAAGTCCTTTTTCACAATTAAAAGCAATTTCTCATAAACTTGGGCTACACTATCCAATTATGCCAAAGGAATTACATGACAAGCATGAAAATTAGTTTTCATCATAGGACATCTAAGATGGAATGCTCTTCTATCCTACACAATATTTTTCATTTTTCGACATTTTTCAATTTTTTTGGATTTTTTCAAGATTTTTCTTAGCAAACAAACTACTAATCAAACAAAGCAAACAAACAAAGACTCAATTATGTACAACATGTGAGACTTCTTCTTCCCCACCCCATACTTAAATCATGCAATGTCCCCATGCATGAAAACATATGACAAAGTAAAGAGAAAAGAAGAAGGAGACTCACAAAAACTCGTGGAAGCTTGGTTGGAGGTGAAGCTCCTCATGGAGGAGGAGGAGGACGGCGCGGGCGGAAAGGAGGTTGCTCCGGGGGAGCCCATGCATCTCTATCGGGGAAGTTGCCTTGGTTCCATTGCATGTAATCGTCCATTCGAGCCCATCGGTCATCATCCACATCTTGTTGAGCATAGAAGTAGCCTTGGAATTGTTGAAATTGGTGGTGTTGTTGAGTCATCATCTCTCGGGTTTGGGTTTGGTACTCCATGAGGGCCGCTTGACCCCTCATAATCTCATCATATTGCTCCTTTTGAGAGACGCGCATGGAGGCCATCCCATTGGCTAAGTAAGCCATGTCATATGTCGGTGGGACCTCATGAGGTGGTGGCTCGGAGTAGGAAGGGCCAGAGTAAGCTCCCGAAGATGCTCCAAACTCAAAGTGTGGACCGGAAGAGGAGGGAAAGGATGGCGGGATCGACCCAGAGGGGTCGAGATCGACCCCCATAGGGTCGATCCTGGGGCTGCTCGAGGGTGGGGGCAAGGCGAGGAAGTTGGTTGCTTGGGGCTCGGGGCTTGGGTACCGACGTGGCCGGATTCTCAAAGATGCATCTTGTGTAGGCCGAATTCTCAAAGGAAATTTGTCGGGAGCCCATACCTCATACCAATTCGGGAGATGGAGCAAGTCAACTCGCTCCCGAGTAATATCAACTTTATTCCCTTGGTAGATGGAGTAGTAAGTGGAATCGCCTTTAGAGGGTTTTTCGATTAACTTGGCGTTGGCGATGAATGGAATGTCCACAAATATAGGCTTCTCCGCCGTGTACGCCCTCAAGTTCACCCCAAGACTCATTGCAAGACGAGCAATCATTCCACCAAAGTAAATAGCACCCGAGCCGCCCTTGAAATCCTCAATACTCTTCATCCACTCGTAGCCAAGATTGACGGGAGCCGGAGAGGTGAAGAGCATAGTCCTTAGCACAATCATCTCTCTTCTGGAAGTACGGTTGAGCTCGGTTCTTGAGAAGAGGACGCTTCCTAGAATGCGTAGGATGATCCGGAAGAGAGGACTAGCAAGAGTGGAGACTTGCATGTTATGGCAAGAGGACACCTCCTTCCCGGTAAGATAGCTCCAAGTGTTGAAGATCGGAATGGGGCTCGGGTCATCCTCCGTTGGATTGGGGAAACCAAAGGCGTCATTGAGTTGCTTCAAAGTGAGCTTGAACCATTTGTTGCCCAATTGAAACTCCATCTTCTTGTTGGAATCCGGGCTCTCTATGTCGGAGGAGAAGGTCGCCATGAACTCACAAGTTAGAATGGGGTAATGATGATTGTCCCACTCTAATATGTGCTCGGCTCCAATGTAAGAGAAGGCCTCCTTGACATTGTCATGAATATGCAATCTTTGCCCATCCGCCTCATCATACCACCTTGTCTTGTGCTTCATCTCAAGGAAGGTATTGAAGTCGTCAAAATACTTGGAGTGAATGTGGTAATCATCGAGCTTGGCCTTGTCACTTCTCTTTGCTCTCTTTGAAGGTTTAGAACCCGAAGCCGACATAGTACCTACATCAATTCAAACACCAAAACCACATAATACACACCATTCACCCCATACTTAAACAAAGGCAAGAATCTCAACAAAAACCCTTCATAACATGGATAGGAGAGGATTTATAATAATGAATCATGAAGCACAAATCCATATCTCATCCTATCATGCAACCTAAGCCCAAAGAAACACACCCAAACAAGAGCAAAGAGTACTTAGGAACGACCCAGGGAGGGTCGCCCTCGACCCCATAGGGGTCGATCTTGAGTAAATCAACAATATCGGCCAAAAACACAAGTTCAGGTTCGACCCTGGGGGGGTCGATATCGACCAGGGGGGTCGATATCGACCAGGGGGGTCGATCCTGAACTCGCCATTCGTCTTCTACCTCTAGTTTCAACCGAAATTTTGGGTATGGAACCCATTGGCACCAAACCACAAATTTCTACCAAAATTAGCTCATGAAGATCAAGTCTAAACATCCGCAAGCATGCAAATTTCAACAACAACACAATCAAGCAAGCACTTTGCAAATTCATCAACCTAGGTCAAAAACCCCCAAATATGCACATTCAACCCAAAAAATCCAATTTCACTCAAGTTTAAGCAAGATTAAGAGGAGAGGGTGAGAAGCCATACCGAAATTGCTTGTAAGAAGTGAAAGAATGTAGAAATTTGGGTCGATCTCGAGCTAGATCTAGGAAGAGGCTTAGGCTGAATTTTTGGGGCTATGGGGGGCGATTTTTGAGTAACAACTCAGCTATGGAGAGGGTGGTGGTGCTATTGAGGTGTGGTGGTGGCTGGAGTGGCGGTGGGGCGGTGGATTCCGGTGAACTTGTGGGAGGAGGGCCGAGAGAAGTGAAGGTCGAACAAAGAGGGGGGGGGGGTCGAACAAAGAGGGGTCGGGCTGCTGAAGTTGTGAAGGGGAAGGGGGATTTTTGAATTAATTTTGGGTAAAAAGACATACCTTACACCAAGGGGTAGAACCGGAATTTGTGCCTAGGGTCGATCACGACCCATCTGGGTTGTGTTTTCCGCCGTTTCGGTCCTTGTGCAAGATCGTCTTGTCCCGTCTCTTGAGCTCGTGTTTTGCAACTTAGAGTCCTGCAAAAACATCCCACAAATCCTATCTCAAGCAAAATATTTCCTAATCTAATCTAAGGAAGGGGAGAAAATAAAAACAAAAATCTAATCTAGAAATGGAAAAAAAAAATCAAAAAGAAAGGAAAAAAAAAAAAGAAAAAAAGAAAAATCTAATCTAAAAACCGGGTTGCCTCCCGTAAGCGCTTTTTTAACGTCATGAGCTTGACGATGGGTGTTGTAGCTTAGTCCGAGGTGGTGAGAGCCCAAGTGGCTCGGATCTCTTCGTCGGGTTCCTTCCTAGCATAGTACTTCTTCAAACGATGCCCATTGACTTTGAAAATCCCACCATTCTCGTCTATAAGATCGGCCGCCCCGTGCAAGTAAATATGGTGAACCGTGAATGGTCCGCTCCATCGGGTCCGTAGCTTTCCGGGGAAGAGTCGGAGTCTTGAGTTGAATAAGAGCACTTGGTCACCGACCTTGATGGTTTTAGGCACAAGCTTGCTATCATGCCACTTCTTGGTCCTCTCCTTGTAAATTTTTGAGTTCTCATATGCCTTGAGCCTCAACTCTTCAAGTTCTTGCAATTCCATGAACCTCTTTTCTCCGGCCGCATCGAGATCCATGTTGAGCTTCTTGAGAGCCCATAAAGCCATGTGTTCGAGCTCCACGGGCAAATGACAAGACTTGCCATACACTAGATTGAAAGGAGTGGTGCGGAGTGGTGTTTTGTAGGCGGTGCGGTAGGCCCATAGAGCATCATCAAGCTTGGAAGACCAATCTTTTCTTGAGCGGGACACCGTCTTCTCTAGAATGCTCTTGATTTGCCGGTTTGAAACTTCTACTTGACCGCTAGTTTGAGGATGATAAGGTGTGGCCACCTTGTGAGACACCCCATACTTGGTCAAAAGCGCCTCAAAGCTCCGCTCAATGAAATGAGAGCCTCCATCACTAATGAGGACACGAGGGACACCGAATCGAGGAAAGAGGTTGGTCTTCATGAATTTGGCCACTACTCGGGCATCATTCGTCCTTGTAGCTATGGCCTCAACCCATTTGGAAACATAGTCAACCGCCACGAGTATGTACTTGTAGGGACCCGAAGAGGGGAAGGGTCCCATGAAGTCAATACCCCAAACATCAAAAAGCTCAACTTCCAAGATACCGGTGAGTGGGTTCTCATTCCTCCATGTAATGTTCCCCGACCGTTGACACTCATCACAAGTGGTCACATATGCTTGCACATCTTTGAAGAGAGTTGGCCAATAGAGTCCGCTTTGAAGGATCTTAGCGTTTGTCTTGAAGCCCTTAGCATGGCCTCCCGTGGGTAGAGTATGACAATGTCGGATGACTCCCTCTATCTCATCGTCCGGCACACAACGTCGAAAGATGTGATCGCTCCCTTGCTTGAACAAGTAAGGATCATCCCAATAATAGCGTTTGACGTCGTGGAGGAACTTCTTCTTAGCTTGGGACGTCAATCCTTCCGGAATAATGCCTCCGACAACATAGTTAGCAAAATCCGCGAACCAAGGAGCCTTCGACCCATGTATAGCAAGTATAGAAGTGCTAGATCGACCCATAGGATGGGTCGTGATCGGCCCCATGGGGGTCGATCCTGAGAGCTCTTCTTCGCCGATGGGGGTCGATCTCGACCCTGGGGGGGTCGATCCTGAGACCTCCGCAGTTCCTCCTCCAATGTCTTCATGGTGATCTTTGTTGCCTAGCATGAGGGTCTCATCCGGGCGTGTATCATCAATGGGAATTGATCCACCGGACTCCATGATGTGCTCAAGGGGTAGTCTAGATAGGTGATCCGCCACTAGATTCTCCGCTCCCTTCTTGTCTCGGATTTCATGATCAAATTCCTGCAACAAAAGCATCCAACGAAGCAATCTAGGCTTGGCGTCCTTTTTTGCCATTAGAAATCTTATCGCGGCATGATCGGTATAAACAATCACCTTAGAACCAACTAGATAGGAACGGAATTTTTCAAATGCAAATACTACGGCAAGAAACTCTTTCTCGGTGGTAGTGTACTTACTTTGAGCTTCATCAAGAGTCTTACTTGCATAGTAGGCATGAAGCTTCTTGTCCTTCCGTTGCCCAAGAACCGCACCAATGGCATAGTCACTAGCATCACACATGATTTCAAAGGGAAGTGTCCAATCAGGTGATTGCATGATGGGGGCTGTCACAAGAGCTCTTCTCAACCTGAAAAATGCTTCAAGACAATCCGAAGACATGCTAAACTCTACATCTTTCACTAGTAAGTGAGTCAAAGGCTTAGCAATTTTAGAAAAGTCTTGAATGAAGCGCCTATAGAACCCCGCATGCCCCAAGAAACTCCTAACGTCTTTCACGGAAGATGGAGGGGGCAATTTTTCAATAAGTTCAATTTTTGCTTTGTCCACCTCAATCCCTCGCTTAGACACTAGATGACCTAAGACAATTCCTTCTCTAACCATGAAATGACACTTTTCCCAATTAAGCACAAGGTTCGTTTCTTCACATCTTTTAAGGACCCTAGAAAGATTAACAAGACATGCATCAAAAGAGGACCCATAAACCGAGAAATCATCCATAAACACCTCCACTATCTCCTCAATCATGTCGGAGAAGATTGCCATCATACACCTTTGAAAAGTGGCCGGTGCATTGCAAAGCCCAAACGGCATTCTCTTGTAAGCGAAGGTCCCATAACGACAAGTGAATGTGGTCTTCTCTTGATCATCGGGGTGAATGGGAATCTGCCAAAAACCACTATAGCCATCCAAATAGCAAAAGTAATCATGTTGAGCTAAACGTTCCAAAACTTGGTCAATGAAGGGGAGTGGGAAGTGATCCTTCCTAGTGGCACTATTAAGTTTCCTATAGTCTATGCACATCCTCCACTTGGTAGTAGTCCTAGTAGGAATCAACTCTCCCTTCTCATTCTCTACCACCGTCATCCCCCCTTTCTTAGGAACCACATGTACGGGGCTAACCCACTTGCTATCGGAGATAGGAAATATGATACCGGCATCTAGCATTCTAAGGATTTCCTTTTTCACTACCTCTTTCATGTTAGGGTTTAACCTACGTTGGTGCTCAATAGTGGGTTTATAATCATCCTCCATATATATCCTATGCATGCACAATGATGGTGAAATACCACTAAGTTCCCCTAGAGAATACCCTATGGCTTTCCTATGGGTCCTAAGCACATCAAGCAATTTGTTCTCCTCATCCTCACTCAAATTAGCATTAATAATGACGGGGAGAGAAGAATTTGGACCAAGAAAAGCGTACCTCAAAGAATCGGGAAGCTCCTTGAGCTCGGGAGTGGGCTCGGGCAAGCTAACTTCATCTTCGTGCTCCGCCTTGAGTGCATCCAAGGCAAGAATGGACTCCTCGCCATTATCCAGGGAGGTCGATCTCGACCCTATGAAGATCGGTCCTGAGAGCCTCGAACTTGGTGGAAGAGGTTCCCATATCAAGAGTCGTCCCGTCGGGTTGTTGCACTCGATGTAGTCGGAGTGTGTGTAGAGCATCTTGACCTCCTCATGACTTGATTCCTTCAATGTTGGATTGAACCGGAACTCGACCACTTCTTCACCAATCTTGAAAGTAAGAAGTCCACTCTTGACATCACCAACCAACACAAACACAAGCATATGAACCTTGCGATTCCTAAAGTTTCTCAAACACCTGTGTTACTGATTGGTTTGATTTGTCTATGCGATGCTTTGGAAAGTGTTTCTTTCCAATGTTCTTCTCTTCCAAACGTCTTTGAAATAATAGAACTTGATAGAAACATCACCAAACAACACAAATACAAGCATACGAACCTTGCGATTCCTAAAGTTTCTGAAACACCTGTGCTACTGATTGGTTTGATTTGTCTATGCGATGCTTTGGAAAGTGTTTGTTTCCAATGTTCTTCTCTTCTAAACATCTTAGAAATAATAGAACTTGATAGAAACACCAGCAAACAACACAAACACAAGCATACGAACCTTGCGATTCCCAAAGTTTCTCAAACACTTATGTTAGTGATTGGTTTGATTTGTCTATGCGATGCTTTGGATAGTGGTTGTTTCCAATGTTCTTCTGTTCCAAACATCTTAGAATTAATAGAACTTGATAGAAACATCACCAAACAACACAAACACAAGCATACGAACCTTGGGATTCCTAAAGTTTCTCAAACACTTATGTTACTGAATGGTTTGATTTGTCTATGCGATGCTTTGGATAGTGGTTGTTTCCAATGTTGTTGTCTTCCGAACATCTTAGAATTAATAAGACTTGATAGAAACACCAGCAAACAACACAAACACAAGCATACGAACCTTGCATTTCCTAAAGTTTCACAAACACCTGTGTTACTGATTGGTTTGATTTGTCTATGCGATGCTTCGGAAAGTGTTTGTTTCCAATGTTCTTCTGTTCCAAACATCTTAGAATTAATAGAACTTTATAGAAACATCACCAAACAACACAAACACAAGCATACGGACCTTGCGATTCCTAAAGTTTCTCAAACACCTGTGTTACTGATTGGTTTGATTTGTCTATGCGATGCTTTGGAAAGTGTTTGGTTCCAATGTTCTTCTCTTCCAAACATCTTATAAATAATAGAACTTGATAGAAACACCACCAAACAACAAACACAAGCATACGAACCTTGCGATTCCGAATGTTTCTCAAACACCTTTCTTATTGATTGGTTTGATTTGTATATGCGATGCTTTGGAAAGTGGTTGTTTCCAATGTTCTTGTCTTCCAAACATCTTAGATTTAATAGGACTTGATAGAAACATCACCAAATGATACAAACACAGGCACACGAACCTTGCGTTTCCTAATGTTTCTCAAATATCTGTCTTATTGATTGGTTTGATTTGTCTTTGCGATGCTTTGGAAAGTTTTTGTTTCCAACTTTCTTCTCTTCGAAACATCTTAGAAATAATAGAACTTGATAGAAATATCACCAAACAACACAAACACAAGCATACGAACCTTGCGATTCCGAATGTTTCTCAAACACTTGTGTTACTGATTGTTTTGATTTGGCTATGCGATGCTTTGGAAAGTGTTTGTTTCCAAAGTTCTTCTCTAACAAACATCTTAGAATTAATAGAACTAGATAGAAACATCACCAACCAACACAAACACAGGCATACGAACCTTGTGTTTCCTAATGTTTCTCAAACATCTGCCTTATTGATTGGTTTGATTTGTCTTTGCGATGGTTTGGAAAGTGTTTGTTTCCAATGTTGTTCCCTTCCAAACATCTTAAAAATAATAGAACTTGATAGAAGCATCAATAAAAAACACAAACACAAGCATAAGAACCTTGCGATTCCGAATGTTTCTCAAACGCCTTTCTTATTGATTGGTTTGATTTGTCTATGTGATGCTTTGGAAAGTGGTTGTTTCCAATGTTCTTGTCTTCTACACATCTTAGAATTAATAGGACTTGATAGAAACATCACCAAACGACACAAACACAAGCATACGAACCTTGCGTTTCCTAATGTTTCTTAAACATCTGTCTTATTGATTGGTTAGATTTGTCTTTGCGATGCTTTGAAAAGTGTTTTTTCCAATGTTCTTGTCTTCCAAACATCTTAGAATTTATAGGACTTGATAGAAACGTCACCAAACGACACAAACACAGGCATACAAACCTTGCGTTTCCTAATGTTTCTCAAACATCTGTCTTATTGATTGGTTTGATTTGTCTTTGCGATGCTTTGGATAGTGTTTGTTTCCAATGTTCTTCTCTTTAAAACATCTTAGAATTAATAGAACTTGTTCTCAAACACCTTTCTTATTGATTGGTTTGATTTGTCTATGCGATGCTTTGGAAAGTGGTTGTTTCCAATGTTTTTGTCTTCCAAACATCTTATAATTAATAGGACTTGATAGAAACATCTCCAAACGATACAAACACAGGCATACGAACCTTGCATTTCCTAATGTTTCGCAAACATCTGTCTTATTGATTGGTTTGATTTGTCTTTCCGATGCTTTTGAAAGTGTTTGTTTTCAATTTTCTTCTCTTCCAAACATCTAAGAAATATATAGAACTTGATAGAAACATTACCAAACAACACAAACATAAGCATACGAACCTTGCGATTCTGAATGTTTCTCAAACACTTGTGTTACTGATTGTTTTGATTTGGCTATGCGATGCTTTGGAAATTGTTTGTTTCCAAAGTTCTTCTCTAACAAATATCTTAGAATTAATAGAACTAGATAGAAACATCACCAACACCCACAAACACAGTCATACGAACCTTGTGTTTCCTAATGTTTCTCAAACATCTGCCTTATTGATTGGTTTGATTTGTCTTTGCGATGGTTTGGAAAGTGTTTGTTTCTAGTGTTGTTCTCTTCCAAACATCTTAAAATAAAAAGAACTTGATAGAAACATCAATAAACAAGACAAACACAAGCATAAGAACCTTACGATTCCGAATGTTTCTCAAACACCTTTCTTATTGATTGGTTTGATTTGGAAAGTGGTTGTTTCCAATGTTCTTGTCTTCCACACATCTTAGAATTAATAGAACTTGATAGAAACATCACCAAACAACACAAACATAAGCATACGAACCATGCGATTCCTAAAGTTTCTCAAACCCTAGTGTTACCGATTGATTTGATTTGGCTATGCGATGCTTTGGAAAGTGTTTGTTTCCAATGTTCTTCTCTAACAAACATCTTAGAATTAATAGAAATAGATAGAAACATCACCAACCAACAAAAACACAAGCATACGAACCTTGCGATTCCTAAAGTTTCCAAAGTTCTTCTCTTTAAAACATCTTAGAATTAATAGAACTTGATAGAAACACCACCAAACAACACAAACACAAGCATACGAACCTTGCGATTCCGAATGTTTCACAAACACCTTTCTTATTGATTGGTTTGATTTGTCTATGCGATGCCTTAAAAAGTGGTTGTTTCCAATGTTCTTGTCTTCCAAACATCTTAGAATTAATAGGACTTGATAGAAACATACCCAAACGATACAAACACAGGCATACGAACCTTGCGTTTCCTAATGTTTCTCAAACATCTATGTTATTGATTGGTTTGATTTGTCTTTCCGATGCTTTGGAAAGTGTTTGTTTCCAACTTTCTTCTCTCCCAAACATCTTAGAAATAATAGAACTTGATAGAAACATCACCAAACAACACAAACACAAGCATACGAACCTTGCGATTCCGAATGTTTCTCAAACACTTGTGTTACTCATTGTTTTGATTTGGCTAGCGATGCTTTGGAAATTGTTTGTTTCCAAAGTTCTTCTCTAACAAATATCTTAGAATTAATAGAACTATATAGAAACATCACCGACACCCACAAACACAGTCATACGAACCTTGTGTTTCCTAATGTTTCTCAAACATCTGCCTTATTGATTGGTTTGATTTGTCTTTGCGATGGTTTGGAAAGTGTTTGTTTCTAGTGTTGTTCTCTTCCAAACATCTTAAAATAAAAAGAACTTGATAGAAACATCAATAAAGAAGACAAACACAAGCATAAGAACCTTGCGATTCCGAATGTTTCTCAAACACCTTTCATATTGATTGGTTTGATTTGGAAAGTGGTTGTTTCCAATGTTCTTGTCTTCCACACATCTTAGAATTAATAGAACTTGATAGAAACATCACCAAACAACACAAACATAAGCATACGAACCTTGCGATTCCTAAATTTTCTCAAACCCTTGTGTTACTGATTGATTTGATTTGGCTATGCGATGCTTTGGAAAGTGTTTGTTTCCAATGTTCTTCTCTAACAAACATCTTAGAATTAATAGAACTAGATAGAAACATCACCAACGAACAAAAACACAAGCATACGAACCTTGCGATTCCTAAAGTTTCCAATGTTCTTCTCTTTAAAACATCTTAGAATTAATAGAACTTGATAGAAACACCACCAAACAACACAAACACAAGCATACGAACCTTGCGGTTCCGAATGTTTCTCAAACACCTTTCTTATTAATTGGTTTGATTTGTCTATCCGATGCTTTAAAAAGTGGTTGTTTCCAATGTTCTTGTCTTCCAAACATTTTAGAATTAATAGTACTTGATAGAAACATACCCAAACGATACAAACACAGGCTTACGAACCTTGCGTTTCCTAATGTTTCTCAAACATCTATCTTATTGATTGGTTTGATTTGTCTTTCCGATGCTTTGGAAAGTGTTTGTTTCCAACTTTCTTCTCTTCCAAACATCGTAGAAATAATAGAACTTGATAGAAACATCACCAAACAACACAAACACAAGCATACGAACCTTGCGATTCCGAATGTTTCTCAAACACTTGTGTTACTCATTGTTTTGATTTGGCTAGCGATGCTTTGGAAATTGTTTGTTTCCAAAGTTCTTCTCTAACAAATATCTTAGAATTAATAGAACTAGGTAGAAACATCACCAACACCCACAAACACAGTCATACGATCCTTGTGTTTCCTAATGTTTCTCAAACATCTACCTTATTAATTGGTTTGATTTTTCTTTGCGATGGTTTCGAAAGTGTTTGTTTCTAGTGTTGTTCTCTTCCAAACATCTTAAAATAAAAAGAACTTGATAGAAACATCAATAAACAAGACAAACACAAGCATAAGAACCTTGCGATTCTGAATGTTTCTCAAACACCTTTCTTATTGATTGGTTTGATTTGGAAAGTGGTTGTTTCCAATGTTCTTGTCTTCCACACATCTTAGAATTAATAGAACTTGATAGAAACATCACCAAACAACACAAACATAAGCATACGAACCTTGCGATTCCTAAAGTTTCTCAAACCCTTGTGTTACTGATTGATTTGATTTGGCTATGCGATGCTTTGGAAAGTGTTTGTTTCCAATGTTCTTCTCTAACAAACATCTTAGAATTAATAGAACTAGATAGAAACATCACCAACCAACAAAAACACAAGCATACGAACCTTGCGATTCCTAAAGTTTCCAATGTTCTTCTCTTTAAAACATCTTAGAATTAATAGAACTTGATAGAAACACCACCAAACAACACAAACGTAAGCATACGAACCTTGCGATTCCGAATGTTTCTCAAACACCTTTCTTATTGATTGGTTTGATTTGTCTATGCGATGCTTTAAAAAGTGGTTGTTTCCAATGTTCTTGTCTTCCAAACATCTTAGAATTAATTGGACTTGATAGAAACATACCCAAACGATACAAACACAGGCATACGAACCTTGCGTTTCCTAATGTTTCTCAAACATCTATCTTATTGATTGGTTTGATTTGTCTTTCCGATGCTTTGGAAAGTGTTTGTTTCCAACTTTCTTCTCTTCCAAACATCTTAGAAATAATAGAACTTGATAGAAACATCACCGAACAACACAAACACAAGCATACGAACCTTGCGATTCCAAATGTTTCTCAAACACTTGTGTTACTCATTGTTTTGATTTGGCTAGCGATGCTTTGGAAATTGTTTGTTTCCAAAGTTCTTCTCTAACAAATATCTTAGAATTAATAGAACTAGATAGAAACATCACCTACACCCACAAACACAGGCATACGAACCTTGTGTTTCCTAATGTTTCTCAAACATCTGCCTTATTGATTGGTTTGATTTGTCTTTGCGATTGTTTGGAAAGTGTTTGTTTCTAGTTTTGTTCTCTTCCAAGCATCTTAAAATAAAAAGAACTTGATAGAAACATCAATAAACAACACAAACACAAGCATAAGAACCTTGCGATTCTGAATGTTTCTCAAACACCTTTCTTATTGATTGGTTTGATTTGTCTTTGTGATGCATTGGAAAGTGGTTGTTTCCAATGCTCTTGTCTTCCACACATCTTAGAATTAATAAGACTTGATGGAAACATCACCAAACGACACAAACACATGCATACGAATCTTGCGTTTCCTAAAGTTTCTCAAACACCTGTGTTACTGATTGGTTTGATTTGTCTATGCGATGCTTTTGAAAGTGGTTGTCTCCAATGTTCTTGTCTTCCAAACATCTTAGAATTAATAGGACTTGATAGAATCATCACCAAACGACACAAACACAAGCATACGAACCTTGCGTTTCCTAATGTTTCTAAAACATCTGTCTTATTGATTGGTTTGATTTGTCTTTGCGATGCTTTGGAAAGTGTTTGTTTCCAATGTTCTTCTCTTCCAAACATCTTAGAATTAATAGGACTTGATAGAAACATCACCAAACAACACAAACATAACCATACGAACCTTGCGATTCCAAAAGTTTCTCAAACACTTGTGTTACTGATTGATTTGATTTGGCTATGCGATGCTTTGGAAAGTGTTTGTTTCCAATGTTCTTCTCTAACAAACATCTTGAAATTAATAGAACTAGATAGAAAACTCACCAACCAACACAAACACAAGCATACGAACCTTGCGACTCCTAAAGTTTCTCAAACACCTGTGTTACTGATTGGTTTGATTTGTCTATGCGATTGTTGAAGGGTTTCTTGAACAAATAAATTTGTAGTCAAGACCCCGCTGAGTATAGCGAAGTCAGGATCGTCCACGGAAGTGAGAATAGTGCTAAGAATAGTCGAAAACTATGAAAGAGCAAAAGAAATGCAAACAAACCGACTCAGGATCGACCTGAGGAGGGTCGATCTCAACCCTAAGGGGGTCGATCCTGAGAGCAAAACACACAAAACGCACACGAAACACTAGCAAAAGCTCGAACACGACAGAGGGAGTCGGGATCAAGGCAAAAGACACGAATTTCAATCAATATAAAAGGCAAATCCTAGGGCTAGGGCTACCACAACAACAACCATACATGATTTCAACAAGAATTCACAACTATCGTGCAATCTAGATCATAGAAAAGTTAACTTTCGCAAACAATTCAAGCCATTCAATCAACTTTCGCAAATCAAACAACTTTCGACCTATCCTTCAACCTAGGAATATCAACTTTCGCAAATAGTCCTATTAGATCTAATCAAGCAACTAACTTTTCACTTTCGCTATAGTCAATTACAAGATATGCCTCAACTTTCATCAAGGATTAAGCACAAGATAGGTTAGATATGATCATCAAGCATTCAAGTCATGAATTCAAGTTTTAAACATGCATGATTGTGTTGGGTTTTTACCCAACCCTAGAATTTAAGAAGACTACTCACACATAGCAAAGAGAGACAAGGAAGAAGAAGAAGACATCATCAAAAACCAAACTAAAATTCAAATTAAACAAAGGACAAATCTTACAAAATTCTCAAACTTGCTCTCCAAGTCCTCTTCCTAGCTCTCCAAGTCTTGATGATTAATTGATTATCCATAAAAACTATAGGTTCAACCCCCTTTTATAGACAAAAAGGAGTCCTAATCTAACTAGGAAACACAAACAAAACACCTTCCTAAAATACAAACTAGGAAACTTGCAATTGCAATCCGGATAGGTGAAGTCGGTAACGCGCGATCGACCCTCCATAGGGTCGATATCGACCCCTATAGGGTCGATCCTGAGCACTTTTGTTCCTTGCGCTCCAAGTTCGGTCAAATGGCTCGAGCTCGACCTCCTTGGGCTCGATCTTGGGGTCGATGTCTTCACTTCTTCTCTTGATTTTGCTTCTCTTTAGCTCCTCTCCTTGGCTCTTCAACTTGAATCTTCCTCCTAGCTCGTCCATCCTCTCCAAGTCTTGCTCCAAACTCGCTCTCAAGCTCCAGAAATACCTACAAAACGACACAAAAGCGCGTAGTTTCCGAATCTCAAGGAAATACGAAAACTTATGCAAAAAGACTCAGAAACACAAGACTCAACTACGAAAATCAACTTAAACTAACCTATCAAGACCCTAAAAATCTACCTAAAACGCGGACATCAAAACACCCCATACTTAGACTTGCTTGTCCTCAAGCAATAATCATGCAAATCAAGACCAATAACACAATCTTCAAGCATAGCCCTTGTCAAAACATTTTAAACACAAGTGAAAGAGAAGACAAGTAACTTTAACGTCATCACATATGTTTAAATCTCAAGCTAGGCAACCACAATCCAACCTCACAAGGGATATAAATGTGGTTCTCTCAACTCTCATGTGTTTAGGCTATCACATCAACTCTCATCTCAATCTTTATGCAACATCTACTTTATCATTGAGACTTATATCACCAATCTCTCTACCTAGAGAAGTCAAAACACATCAATCTTCATAAGAACTTAGGCTCAATGAAATCTTCATAGAAGAATCATTCGGCCGGGTTGTAATGGGGCTCGGTAATAACAATAGGTAGGGAGTTCTTTGGCCATGTGGTGCTAAATCCGGGAATTAAACTCCTAAACACAACACTACAAACCAAAACAACTCACTTTCTCTCTTTCCAACTCATAACCAAACACTTCAATGAAACTCAAACCCATCAATTTCTAACCCAAATTCTCATAATACAACTTTTTACTAGGAATTCTTGGCTTTGCACTTAAACATTTTCTTTCTCTTTCTTTTCTTTCTCTTTTTTTTTCCTGCTCGAGCCTAGAGGGGTCGAGATCGACCCACTAGGGGTCGATCCTGAGACTTTTTTTTTTCGAGCTCTTCTTGCTTCTTTCTCTTCTTTTCATCAATTTTTCAACAATGTGCATTCCAAGCCAAGAATCCTTTTACATTACACTTCCACAAGTTGTTTTCTACCCTTTAACAATGTCACCTCTTTCAAACCCAACCAAAATGCCACTTCAACAAAACTTATTCCCAACACAATCTAAGTCCAATTCCCGGAATAGGGTCAAGCTAATATAGGTTAGGGATAATTTTTGTGGAGCTTCAAACAAAAGGCTAAGGCTAGAACGGGGTTTCAAGCAAAGACAATTCAAGGTAGGCATGGAATAATATGGGCTAAAAATATAAGTTCTTAATCACAATTAACATGCATGAACAATCTCATAGCGGCTTCAAGAAATAGATAACCATATCAACAACAAGAGACATATGCATAAAGGGAGCAAAATCACACAAACAAAGAAGAGGGAATCAATGATGTTCTCCCTATAAGGCCAAAATTCTCACTAGGTAACAATTTTGTTGGATTGCAATTACTTTCACTCACAACACATATGCTCAATTTCATCACAAGTCAATTTCACAATCAAAAGCAATTTCTCAAAATCATGGGCTACACTATCCAATTATGCCAAAGGAATTACATGATAAGCATGAAAATTAATTTTCATCATAGGACATCTAAGATAGAATGCTCTTCTATCCTAAAACAAACAAGGAAGCAAATATTTTTGGTTTTTCGACATTTTTCAATTTTTTTGGATTTTTGAACTTTTCTCATTTTTTTTGGATTTTTTCAAGATTTTTCTTAACAAGCAAATCTATCAAACAAGCAAAGCAAACAAAGACTCAATTATGTACAACATGTGAGATATCTTCTTCCCCACCCCATACTTAAATCATGCAATGTCCCCATTCATGAAAACACATGAAAAAGTAAAGAGGAGAGAAGAAGAAAACTCACAATGAACTTAGAAGCTTGAATTGGAGGTGGAGGTCCTCATGGAGGTGGAGGTGGTCGACGTGGGCGGAAAGGAGGTTGCTCCGGGGGAGCCCATGCATCTCGATCGGGGAAGTTGCCTTGATTCCATCGCATGTAGTCCTCCATTTGAGCACATCGGTAGTCATCCACTTCTTGTTGAGCATAGTAGTACCCTTGAAATTGTTGGAATTGTTGGTGTTGTTGAATCATCATCTCCCGGGTCTGAGTTTGGTACTCCAAGAGGGCCGCTTGACCCCTCATAATCTCATCATAGTGCTCCTTTTGCGAGACTCGCATGGAGGCCATCCCGTTGGCTAAGTAAGCCATGTCATACGTCGGCGGGACCTCATGAGGCGGTGGCTCAGCATAGGATGGACCGGAATGAGCTCCCGAAGATGCCTCAAACTCAAAATATGCCCCGGAAGAAGGAGGAAAGGGTGGAGGGATCGACCTAGGGGGGTCGAGATCGACCCCCATAGGGTCGATCCTGGGGCTAGTCAGAGGTGGGGGCAAGGCAAGGAAGAAGGTGGCTTGTGGTTCGGGGCTTGGGTACCGACGTGGCCTGACTCTCAAAGACTCATCTTGTGCAGGCCGAACTCTCAAAGGAAACTTGTTGGGAGACCATACCTCGTACCAATTAGGGACATGGAGCAAGTCAACTCGCTCCCGAGTAATAGCAACTTTCATCCCTTTGAATGTGGAGTAGAAGGTGGAATCGCCTTTGGAAGGCTTGTCAATTAACTTGGCGTTGGCGATGAATGGAATATCCACAAAGATAGGCTTCTCCGCAGTGTACGCCCTCATGTTCACTCCAAGGCTCATTGCAAGTCGGGCAATCATCCCACCAAAGTAGATAGCACCCGAACCACCCTTGAAATCCTCAATACTCTTCATCCACTCATAGCCAAGATTTATAGGAGCCGGAGAGGTAAAGAGCATGGTTCTTAGCACAATCATTTCCCTTCTAGAAGTACGATTGAGCTCGGTTCTCGGGAAGAGGACGCTCCCTAGAATGCGCAAGATGATCCGGAAGAGAGGACTGGCGAGATTCGAGACTTGCATGTTATGGCAAGATGACACTTCTTTTCCGGAAAGATAACTCCAAGTGGTGAGGATCGGTATTGGGCTAGAGTCGTCCTCCGTCGGATTGGGGAAGCCAAAGGCATCATTGAGTTGTTTCAAAGTGAGCTTGAACCACTTGTTACCCAACTGAAATTCCATCTTCTTATTGGAATCCGGACTCTCTATGTCGGAGGAGAAGGTAGCCATGAACTCACAAGTGAGAATGGGGTAATGATGATTGTCCCACTCCAACATGTGTGCGGCTCCGATGTAAGAGAAAGCCTCCTGGATGTCCTCATGAATGTGCAACCGTTGCCCATCCGCCTCATCATACCACCTCGTCTTATGTTTCATCTCGAGGTAGGTATTGAAGTCCTCAACATACTTGGAGGAAATGTGGTAATCATCTAGCGCGGACTTGTCACTCCTCCTTGCTCGTTTTGAGGATTTGGAACTTGAGGCCGACATAGTACCTACATCAATTCAAACACCAAAACCACATAATACACACACTCCACCCCATACTTAAACAAAGGCAAGAATCTCAACCAAACACTTCATAACATGGATAGGAGAGGATTTATAATAATGGAACATGAAGCACAAATCCATATCTCATCCTATCATGCAACCTAAGCCCAAAGAAACACACCCAATCAAGAGCAAAATGTATCTAGGCACGACCCAGGGAGGGTCGCCCTCGACCCCAAAGGGGTCGATCCTGACTATAGCAACAAAACCGCACAAAACACATGTGTCAGGCTCGACCCCAGGGGGGGTCGATCCGACTTCGTCTTCTACCTCAAAACTCAACCGAAAATTTGGGTATGGGACCTATTGGCACCAATCCGCAATTTTCTACCAAAATTAGCTCATTAAGATCAAATCTAGACATACCCAAGCATGAAAACTTCAACAACAACACATTCAAGCAAGCAATTTTGAAATTCATCAACCTAGGTCAAAAACCCCCAAATACGCACATTCAACCCAAAAATCCAATTTCACTCAAGCTTAAGCAAAATTGAGAGTAGAGGGTTAGTAATCATACCGAAATTGTCTTGTAAGAAGTGAAAGAAGTAGAAAATTGGGTCGATCTCGAGCTAGATCTAGGAAGGGACTTGTAGTTGAGTTTTTGGGCTGTGGGGGGGGGGGGGGCGGTTTGGTGCAGCCAACTCAGAGGGGAGTGGGTGGTGGTGCGGCTGAGGAGTGGTGGTGGCTGGAGTGGTAGTGGTGCGGCGGTTTCCGGTGAGCGCGTGGTAGGAGGGGTGAGAGAGGGGGTCGAGCAAAAGAGGGAGAGGCACGAAGGGGTCGGTCGGGCTGATGTGGTGAAGGAGGAGGAGGAGTTTTGAATTAAATTTAGGTAAAAAGACATACCTTACACCAAGGGGTAGTATCAGAAATTCGCGCCTAGGGTCGATCACGACCCCCTGGGGGTCGATCTCGACCCATCTGGGTTCATTTTTCCGCCGTTTTGGTCCTTGTGCAAGATCGTCTTGTCCCGTCTTTTGAGCTCGTGTTTTGAAATTTAGAGTCCTGCAAAATCGTCACAAAAATCCTATCCCAAGCAAAATATATCATAATCTAATCTAAGGAAGGTTAGAAAATAAAAACAAAAATTTAATCTAGAAATTGGAAAATCAAAAAGAATGGAAAAAAATAAAAATAAAAATCTAATCTAGAAACCGGGTTGCCTCCCGTAAGCGCTTTCTTAACGTCATGAGCTTGACGATGGGTGTTGTAGCATAGTCCGAGGTGGTGAGAGCCCAAGTGGCTCGGATTTCTTCGTCGGGTTCCTCTCTAGCATAGTACTTCTTCAAATCATGCCCATTGACTTTGAAAATCCCACCATTCTCATCTATAAGATCGGCCTCCCCGTGCAAGTAAATATGGTGAACCGTGAATGGTCCGCTCCATCGGGTCCGTAGCTTTCCAGGGAAGAGTCGGAGTCTTGAGTTGAATAAGAGCACTTGGTTACCGGCCTTGATGGTTTTTGGCACAAGCTTGCTATCATGCCACTTCTTGGTCCTCTCTTTGTAAATTTTTGAGTTCTCATATGCCTTGGCCTCAACTCTTCAAGTTCTTGCAATTCCATGAAATGCTTCTCCCCGGCCGCATCGAGATCCATGTTGAGCTTCTTGAGAGCCCATAAAGCCTTGTGTTCGAGCTCGACGGGCAAATGACAAGAAAGCCATACACTAGATTGAAAGGAGTGGTGCGGAGTGGTGTTTTGTAGGCGGTGCGGTAGGCCCATAGAGCATCATCAAGCTTGGAAGACCAATCTTTTCTTGAGCAGGACACCGTCTTCTCTAGAATGCTCTTGATTTGCCGGTTCGAAACTTCTACTTGACCGCTAGTTTGAGGATGATAAGGTGTGGCCACCTTGTGAGACACCCCATACTTGGTCAAAAGCGCCTCAAAGCTCCGCTCAATGAAATGAGAGCCTCCATCACTAATGAGGACACGAGGGACACCAAAACGGGGAAAGATGTTGGTCTTCATGAACTTGGCCACTACTCGAGCATCATTCGTCCTTGTCGCTATGGCCTCAACCCACTTAGAAACATAGTCAACCGCCACGAGTATGTACTTGTAGGGACCCGAAGAGGGGAAGGGTCCCATGAAGTCAATACCCCAAACATCAAAAAGCTCAACTTCCAAGATACCGGTGAGTGGGTTCTCGTTCCTCCATGTAATGTTCCCCGACCGTTGACACTCATCACAGGTTGTCACATATGCTTGCACATCTTTGAAGAGAGTTGGCCAATAGAGTCCGCTTTGAAGGATCTTAGCGGTTGTTTTGAAGCCCTTAGCATGGCCACCCGTGGGTAGAGTGTGACAATGTCGGATGACTCCCTCTATCTCATCGTCCGGCACACAACGTCGAAAGATGTGATCACTCCCTTGCTTGAACAAGTAAGGATCATCCCAATAGTAGCGCTTGACGTCGCGGAGGAACTTTTTCTTAGCTTGGGACGACAATCCTTCCGGGATAATGCCTCCTACAACATAGTTAGCAAAATCCGCAAACCAAGGGGTCTTCGACCCACGTATAGCAAGAATAGAAGGGGAATGAGAAGAAGATGGAGATGGAAGAACATTAGAGCTTGAAAGAACCGAAGAGGGAGAAGAGGACGTACACGGTCGACCCAAGGGAAGGGTCGTGCTCGACCCCATAGGGGTTGAACCTGAGAGTTCATTGTCTCCAGTGGGGGTCGATCTCGACCCTGGTGGGGTCGAGCCTGAGAGCTCGGCAGCTCCTCCTCCAATGTCTTCATGGTGATCTTTGTTGCCTAGCATAAGGGTCTCATCCGGGCGTGTATCATCGATGGGGATCGATCCGCCGGACTCCATGATGTGCTCGAGGGGTAGTCTAGATAGGTGATCCGCCACTAGGTTCTCCGCTCCCTTCTTGTCTCGGATTTCATGATCGAATTCCTGCAACAAAAGCATCCAACGAAGCAACCTAGGCTTGGCGTCTTTCTTCGCCATTAGAAATCTTATCGCGGTATGGTCGGTATAAACAATCACCTTAGAGCCTACTAGATAAGAGCGGATTTTTTCAAATGCAAATACTACGGCAAGAAACTCTTTCTCGGTGGTAGTGTACTTACTTTGAGCTTCATCAAGAGTCTTACTTGCATAGTAAATGGCATGAAGCTTCTTGTCCTTCCGCTGCCCAAGAACCGCACCAATGGCATAGTCACTAGCATCACACATGATTTCAAAGGGAAGTGTCCAATCCGGTGATTGCATGATGGGGGCGGTCACAAGAGCTCTCCTCAACCTGTAAAATGCTTCAAGACAATCCGAAGACATGCTAAACTCTACATCTCTCACTAGTAAGTGAGTCAAAGGTTTAGCAATTTTAGAAAAGTCTTGAATGAAGCGCCTATAGAACCCCGCATGCCCCAAGAAACTCCTATCGTCTTTCACGGAAGATGGAGGGGGCAATTTTTCAATAAGCTCAATTTTTGCCTTGTCCACCTCAATCCCTCGCTTAGACACTAGATGACCTAAGACAATTCCTTCTCTAACCATGAAATGACACTTTTCCCAATTAAGCACAAGGTTCGTTTCCTCACATCTTTTAAGGACCCTAGAAAGGTTAACAAGACATGAATCAAAAGAGGAACCATAAACCAAGAAATAATCCATAAACACCTCCACTATCTCCTCAATCATGTCGGAGAAGATGGCCATCATACACCTCTGAAAAGTGGTCGGGGCATTGCAAAGCCCAAACGGCATTCTCTTGTAAGCGAAGGTCCCATAAGGACAAGTGAATGTGGTTTTTTCTTGATCATCGGGGTGAATGGGAATCTGCCAAAAACCACTATAGCCATCCAAATAGCAAAAGTAATCATGTTGAGCTAAACGTTCCAAAACTTGGTCAATGAAGGGGAGTGGGAAGTGATCCTTCCTAGTGGCACTATTAAGTTTCCTATATGCTATACACATCCTCCACTTGGTGGTAGTCCTAGTAAGAATCAACTCTCCCTTCTCATTCTCTACAACCGTCATCCCCCCTTTCTTAGGAACCACATGTACGGGGCTAACCCACTTACTATCGGAGATAGGAAATATGATACCGGCATCTAGCATTCTAAGGATTTCTTTCTTCACTACCTCTTTCATGTTAGGGTTTAGCCTACGTTGGTGCTCAATAGTGGGTTTATAGTCATCCTCCATATATATCCTATGCATGCACAATGATGGTGAAATACCACTAAGTTCCTCTAGAGAATATCCTATGGCTTTCCTATGGGTCCTAAGCACATCAAGCAATTTGTTCTCCTCTTCCTCACTCAAATTAGCATTAATAATGACGGGGAGAGAAGAATCTGGACCAAGAAAAGCGTACCTCAAAGAATCGGGAAGCTCCTTGAGCTCGGGAGTAGGCTCGGGCAAGCTAACTTCATCCTCGTGCTCCGCCTTGAGCGCATCCAAGACAAGGAAGGACTCCTCGCCATCATCTAGGGGGGTCGTGCTCGACCCAATGGGGGTCGATCCTGAGACCCTCGAACTTTGCGGTAGAGATTCCCATGTCAAAAATCGTCCCATCGGGTTGTTGCACTCGATGTAGTCGGAGTGTGTGTAGAGCATCTTGACCTCCTCTTGACTTGATTCCTTCAATGTTGGATTGAACCGGAACTCGACCACTTCTTCACCAATCTTGAAAGTAAGAAGTCCACTCTTGACATCAATGACCGCGCCCGCGGTGGCTAAGAAGGGTCGTCCGAGTATGATGGGAACGACTGGATCCTCGGGCATCTCCATGACTATGAAATCATTAGGCACAAAGAACTTCCTCACTTGAACGGGCAAATCATCAACTACACCCGTGGGCTGAACGCATGACCCATCCGCCATGTATAGCCTCATGTTCACCGGTACTAATGGCCCCATGTTGGTCTTGGACCAAATTGAGAGTGGAAGCAAGCTAGCACTAGCACCAAGATCACACAATGCCTTGAAACGATAAGCTCCAATACCGATAGTAATAGCAAACTTCCCGGGATCACCGAGCTTCTCGGGAGGTCCAACGACCTCACCTCGTCCGTGAGTTCCGACATAGATCGCTTCCTAGACAAAATCTCCTTCAAGAACTTGGTGTAAGCGGACATTTCATTCAAGGCCTCGGCGAAAGGAATAGAGAGATTCAAGCCTTGAAGCAACTTAACAAAGCGCTTAAACTTTCCTTCCGTCGCGTCCTTGGGCTTCTTCGAAGGATAAGGAAGTATCTTGGAATGGGAAGAGGAAGGAGTGGGATCGGGAATGAGTGGAGGGGAAGGGTTAGAAGACGTTCCGGGTGTAGAGTGGTCGAGCTCGACCTCATCGGGGTCGATCGCCCCTTCATCCTCATCATTGGCGGTCTCAGGCTCGACCAAGGAGGGGGTCGATCTCGACCCTGGTGGGGTCGATCCTGAGGCAGCCTCTTTCGCCGTTTGCTTCGATGGATCGGGTAATGCTTTGCCACTCCGAAGGTTCATGGCTCGGATTTCACCATTGTTTGCTCGGCCTCTAGGATTCTCCTCGGGTCGGCCCGGAAGTTGTCCTTGAGGTCGTGGGATTTGAGCCGCTAGATTACCAAGTTGGGAATCAACATTCTTCCTCCATGCGTCAAAGTTTCCCAATTGGTTCTGAACGCCATCAAGTTTGCGGTCGAATCTTTCAAAGTAACCGTGAGCCCAAGCCGGTGGATCTTCTTGATAACCGGGAGGTCTATAAGGAGGGGCCCTTTGCTCTTGTGGAGGAGGTGGATAACTTTGGCCTTGTCCATTGTTATTCCATTGAGGATAATTGTTGTTGTTCCTCCCCGCATAAGCATTGTTTTGGCCTCGGTAGGGTCCTCGCATATAGTTGGCCTCCGCATATGCCTCGGCAGCCCGAACTTGCTCCACATTTGTACAAGAAGCGGTGGTATGAGATTGAGAACCACATTCTTGACAAGTGGGGGCAACGGACTTGTAGTAACTCACTTGTTTCTCGAGCCGGTTGATCTTATCTTGCATGAATTGAAACTTCACATCTTGATCAATTGGCTCACTATTCGGATCATAGTTGGTGAGTTTGTCCAATAGAGCCCATGCCTCATCAGGATCCATCTCAATGAAACCACAATCGGTATGAAGATTGATGCGGTCCTTTGTAGCGGCGTTGATCCCTTGGAAGAATATCTCTTGAAGAACATAAGGAGGTTGTCCATGAGTAGGACATTGCCGAAGAAGCTCCTTGAATCTCTCCCAAGTCTCAACAAAAGTCTCATTAGGAAGTTGATGATAAGAAGTGATGCGCTTCCTTAGCTCGGTAGTCTTGGCCGGTGGGAAGAACTTCGTCATGAACAAGTCGTGTAAAGCCTTCCATGTAGTGATGGACCTAGCGGGTAGACTTTCGAGCCAATGAAGTGCCTTCCCGATTAGAGACCACTTGAACGCCTTGAGGAGCACATATTCAAGTGACACGCCATCGGCGGCGATGGTGTCGCAAAGATCGGTGAAATTTTTGATGTGCTCCATAGGGCATTCGGATGTTTTGCCTTCATATTGACACCTCTTGATGAGAGTGAGGAAGTGGGACTTGATCTCAATGGCACGCTCAATTGTTGGGAGCACAATAGCGGACTCGGGAACTCTAAGCTCCGGATGCATGTATTGCTTAGCGTTCCTCGGAATAGCATCAAGTTGTTGTTGGAGACGGGCAACAACCTCTCTCTCTCGGTGCAAAGCAGCATCTTGAGCAGCACGCTCCATTTGCATGCGCTCCATCTGAGCACGGAGTTGTTCCATCTGTTGAGCAAGAGCCTCAGCGTCGGCCATTGCTCGTCGTTCTCGTAGCCTGCGATGAAGGGTTCTCTCTATTTCAGGATCAAAGGGAAAATAGTCGATTTTCCTTCGTGAACTAGAGGGCATACACCTGCAATCACAAACACAAGAAAACGAATCAGTAACACAAAAGGGGTATTGGCTATTCCCAAACCCAAATATCAACTAAACTCGGCACTATTGCACACTCCCCGGCAACGGCGCCAATTTGTTGAAGGGTTTCTTGAACAAATAAATTTGTAGTCAAGACCCCGCTAAGTATAGCGAAGTCAGGATCGTCCACGGGAGTGAGAATAGTGCTAAGAATAGTCGAAAACTATGAAAGAGCAAAAGAAACGCAAACAAACCGACTCAGGATCGACCTGAGGAGGGTCGATCTCGACCCTAAGGGGGTCGATCCTGAGAGCAAAACACACAAAACGCACACGAAACACTAGCAAAAGCTCGAACACGACAGAGGGAGTCGGGATCAAGGCAAAAGACACGAATTTCAATCAATATAAAAGGCAAGTCCTAGGGCTAGGTCTACCACAACAACAACCATACATGCTTTCAACAAGAATTCACAACTATCATGCAATCTAGATCATAGAAAAGTTAACTTTCGCAAACAATTCAAGCCATTCAATCAACTTTCGCAAATCAAACAACTTTCGACCTATCCTTCAACCTAGGAATATCAACTTTCGCAAATAGTCCTATTTGCAAGCAACTAACTTTTCACTTTCGCTATAGTCAATTACAAGATATGCCTCAACTTTCATCAAGGATTAAGCACAAGATAGGTTAGATATGATCATCAAGCATTCAAGTCATGAATTCAAGTTTTAAACATGCATGATTGTGTTGGGTTTTTACCCAACCCTAGAATTTAAGAAGACTACGCACACATAGCAAAGAGAGACAAGGAAGAAGAAAAAGACATCATCAAAAACCAAACTAAAATTCAAATTAAACAAAGGACAAATCTTACAAAATTCTCAAACTTCCTCTCCAAGTCTTCTTCCTAGCTCTCCAAGTCTTGATGATTAATTGATTATCCATAAAAACTATAGATTCAACCCCCTTTTATAGACAAAAAGGAGTCTTAATCTAACTAGGAAACACAAAGAAAACACCTTCCTAAAGACTTTCTTGGCTCGAGCTCGACCTTCTTGGGCTCGATCTTGAGACTTTTTCCTTGACTTTTCTTCTTGCTTTAGCTTCTCTTTAGCTCTTCTTCTTGGCTCTTCCACTTGAAATCTTCCTCCTAGCTCGTCCACCCTCTCCTAGCCTCGCTCCAAACTCGTCTTCAAGTTTCAAAACACCTACAAAATGACACAAATATGCGTAGTTTCCGAATCTCAAGGAAATACGAAAACTCATGCAAAAAGACTCAAAAACACATGACTCAAGCACGAAAAACCAACTCAAACTAACCTATCTAGACCCTAAAAATCTACCTAAAACGCGGACATCAGCGATGCTTTGGAAAGTTTTTGTTTCCAATGTTCTTCTCTTCCAAACATCTTAGAAAGAATAGAACTTGATAGAAACATCACCAAACAACACAAACACAAGCATACGAACCTTGCGATTTCGAATGTTTCTCAAACACCTTTCTTATTAATTGGTTTGATTTGTCTATGCGATTCTTTGGAAAGTGGTTGTTTCCAATGTTCTTGTCTTCCACACATCTTAGAATTAATAGGACTTGATTGAAACATCACCAAACGACACAAACACAAGCATACGATCCTTGTGTTTCCTAATGTTTCTCAAACATCTGTATTATTGATTGGTTTGATTTGTCTTTGCGATCCTTTGGAAAGTGTTTGCTTCCAATGTTCTTATCTTCCAAACATCTTAGAATTAATAGAACTTGATAGAAACATCACCAAACAACACAAACACAAGCATACGAACCTTGCGATTCCGAATGTTTCTCAAACACCTTTCTTATTGATTGGTTTTATTTGTCTATGCGATGCTTTGGAAAGTGGTTGTTTCCAATGTTCTGTCTTCCAAACATCTTATAATTAATAGGACTTGATAGAAACATCACCAAACGACACAAACACAGGCATACGAAAATTGCGTTTTCTAATGTCTCTCAAACATCTATATTATTGATTGGTTTTATTTGTCTATGAGATGCTTTGGAAAGTGGTTGTTTCCAATGTTCTTCTCTTCCAAACATCGTAGAATTAATAGAACTTGATAGGAACATCACCAAACAACACAAACACAAGCATAAGAACCTTGCGATTCCTAACGTTTCTCAAACACTTGTGTTACTGATCGTTTTGATTTGGCTATGCGATGCTTTGGAAAGTGTTTGTTTCCAATGTTCTTCTCTAACAAATGTTTTAGAATTAATAGAACTAGGTAGAAAGTGTTTGTTTCTCAAACACTTTCAAGACAAACATAAGCCTACGAACCTTGCGATTCCTAAAGTTTCTCAAACACCTGTGTTACTGATTAGTTTGAATTGTCTTTGCGATGCTTTGGAAAGTGTTTGTTTCCAATGTTCTTCTCTTCCAAACATCTTATAATTAATAGAACTTGATAGAAATATCACCAAACAACACAAACACAGGCATACGAACCTTGCGATTCCGAATGTTTCTCAAACACCTTTCTTATTGATTGTTTTGATTTGGCTATGCGATGCTTTGGAAAGTGTTTGTTTCCAATGTTCTTCTATTCCAAACATCTTAGAATTAATAGAACTTGATAGAAACATCAATAAACAACACAAACACAAGCATAAGAACCTTGCGATTCCCAATGTTTCTCAAACACGTTTCTTATTGATTGGTTTGATTTGTCTATGCGATGCTTTGGAAAGTGGTTGTTTCCAATGTTGTTGTCTTCCAAACGTCTTAGAATTAATAGGACTTGATAAAAACATCACCAAACGACACAAACACAGGCATACGAACCTTGCATTTCCTAAAGTTTCTCAAACACCTGTGTTACTGATTGGTTTGATTTGTCTATGTGATGCTTCGTAAAGTGTTTGTTTCCAATGTTCTTTTGTTCCAAACATCTTAGAATTAATAGAACTTGATAGAAACATCACCAAACAACACAAACATAAGCATACGAACCTTGCAATTCCTAAAGTTTCTCAAACACCTGTGTTACTGATTGGTTTGATTTGTCTATGCGATGCTTTGGAAAGTGTTTGTTTCCAATGTTCTTCTGTTCCAAACATCTTAGAAATAATAGAACTTGATAGAAACACCACTAAACAACACAAACACAAGCATACGAACCTTGCGATTCCTAAAGTTTCTCAAACACCTGTGTTACTGATTGTTTTGATTTGTCTATGCGATGCTTTGGAAAGTGGTTGTTTCCAATGTTCTTGTCTTCCACACATCGTAGAATTAATAGAACTTGATAGAAACATCACCAAACGACACAAACACAGGCATACGAACCTTGCATTTCCTAAAGTTTCTCAAACACCTGTGTTACTGATTGTTTTGATTTGTCTATGCGATGCTTTGGAAAGTGGTTGTTTCCAATGTTCTTGTCTTCCACACATCTTAGAATTAATAGAACTTGATAGAAACATCAATAAACAACACAAACACAAGCATAAGAACCTTGCGATTCCCAATGTTTCTCAAACACGTTTCTTATTGATTGGTTTGATTTGTCTATGCGATGCTTTGGAAAGTGGTTGTTTCCAATGTTGTTGTCTTCCAAACGTCTTAGAATTAATAGGACTTGATAAAAACATCACCAAACGACACAAACACAGGCATACGAACCTTGCATTTCCTAAAGTTTCTCAAACACCTATGTTACTGATTGGTTTGATTTGTCTATGTGATGCTTCGGAAAGTGTTTGTTTCCAATGTTCTTCTGTTCCAAACATCTTAGAATTAATAGAACTTGATAGAAACATCACCAAACAATACAAACACAAGCATACGAACCTTGCGATTCCTAAAGTTTCTCAAACACCTGTGTTACTGATTGGTTTGATTTGTCTATGCGATGCTTTGGAAAGTGTTTGTTTCCAAAGTTCTTCTCTTCCAAACATCTTAGAAATAATAGAACTTGATAGAAACACCACTAAACAACACAAACACAAGCATACGAACCTTGCGATTCCTAAAATTTTTCAAACACCTGTGTTACTGATTGGTTTGATTTGTCTATGTGATGCTTCGGAAAGTGTTTGTTTCCAAAGTTCTTCTCTTCCAAACATCTTAGAATTAATAGAACTTGATAGAAACATCACCAAACAATACAAACACAAGCATACGAACCTTGCGATTCCTAAAGTTTCTCAAACACCTGTGTTACTGATTGGTTTGATTTGTCTATGCGATGCTTTGGAAAGTGTTTGTTTCCAAAGTTCTTCTCTTCCAAACATCTTAGAAATAATAGAACTTGATAGAAACACCACTAAACAACACAAACACAAGCATACGAACCTTGCGATTCCTAAAGTTTCTCAAACACTTGTGTTACTGATTTTTTTGATTTGTCTATGCGATGCTTTGGAAAGTGGTTGTTTCCAATGTTCTTGTCTTCCACACATCGTAGAATTAATAGAACTTGATAGAAACATCACCAAACGACACAAACACAGGCATACGAACCTTGCATTTCCTAAAGTTTCTCAAACACCTGTGTTACTGATTGGTTTGATTTGTCTATGCGATGCTTTGGAAAGTGGTTGTTTCCAATGTTCTGTCTTCCAAACATCTTATAATTAATAGGACTTGATAGAAACATCACCAAACGACACAAACACAGGCATACGAAAATTGCGTTTTCTAATGTCTCTCAAACATCTATATTATTGATTGGTTTTATTTGTCTATGAGATGCTTTGGAAAGTGGTTGTTTCCAATATTCTTCTCTTCCAAACATCTTAGAATTAATAGAACTTGATAGAAATATCACCAAACAACACAAACACAAGCATAAGAACCTTGCGATTTCTAACGTTTCTCAAACACTTGTGTTACTGATCGTTTTGATTTGGCTATGCGATGCTTTAGAAAGTGTTTGTTTCCAATGTGCTTCTCTAACAAACGTTTTAGAATTAATAGAACTAGGTAGAAACATCACCAACCAAGACAAACATAAGCCTACGAACCTTGCGATTCCTAAAGTTTCTCAAACACCTGTGTTACTGATTAGTTTGAATTGTCTTTGCGATGCTTTGGAAAGTGTTTGTTTCCAATTTTCTTCTCTTCCAAACATCTTATAATTAATAGAACTTGATAGAAATATCACCAAACAACACAAACACAGGCATACGAACCTTGCGATTCCGAATGTTTCTCAAACACCTTTCTTATTGATTGTTTTGATTTGGCTATGCGATGCTTTGGAAAGTGTTTGTTTCCAATGTTCTTCTATTCCAAACATCTTAGAATTAATAGAACTTTATAGAAACGTCAATAAACAACACAAACACAAGCATAAGAACCTTGCGATTCCCAATGTTTCTCAAACACCTTTCTTATTGATTGGTTTGATTTGTCTATGCGATGCTTTGGAAAGTGGTTGTTTCCAATGTTGTTGTCTTCCAAAAGTCTTAGAATTAATAGGACTTGATAAACACATCACCAAACGACACAAACACAGGCATACGAACCTTGCATTTCCTAAAGTTTCTCAAACACCTGTGTTACTGATTGGTTTGATTTGTCTATGTGATGCTTCGTAAAGTGTTTGTTTCCAATGTTCTTTTGTTCCAAACATCTTAGAATTAATAGAACTTGATAGAAACATCACCAAACAACACAAACATAAGCATACGAACCTTGCAATTCCTAAAGTTTCTCAAACACCTGTGTTACTGATTGGTTTGATTTGTCTATGCGATGCTTTGGAAAGTGTTTGTTTCCAATGTTCTTCTGTTCCAAACATCTTAGAAATAATAGAACTTGATAGAAACACCACTAAACAACACAAACACAAGCATACGAACCTTGCGATTCCTAAAATTTTTCAAACACCTGTGTTACTGATTGGTTTGATTTGTCTATGCGATGCTTTGGAAAGTGTTTGTTTCCAAAGTTCTTCTCTTCCAAACATCTTAGAAATAATAGAACTTGATAGAAACACCACTAAACAACACAAACACAAGCATACGAACCTTGCGATTCCTAAAGTTTCTCAAACACCTGTGTTACTGATTGTTTTGATTTGTCTATGCGATGCTTTGGAAAGTGGTTGTTTCCAATGTTCTTGTCTTCCACACATCGTAGAATTAATAGAACTTGATAGAAACATCACCAAACGACACAAACACAGGCATACGAACCTTGCATTTCCTAAAGATTCCCAAACACCTGTGTTACTGATTGGTTTGATTTGTCTATACGATGCTTTGGAAAGTGGTTGTTTCCAATGTTCTGTCTTCCAAACATCTTAAAATTAATAGGACTTCATAGAAATATCACCAAACGACACAAACACAGGCATACGAAAATTGCATTTTCTAATGTCTCTCAAACATCTATATTATTGATTGGTTTTATTTGTCTATGAGATGCTTTGGAAAGTGGTTGTTTCCAATGTTCTTCTCTTACAAACATCTTAGAATTAATAGAACTTGATGGAAACATCACCAAACAACACAAACACAAGCATAAGAACCTTGCGATTCCTAATGGTTCTCAAACACTTGTGTTACTGATCGTTTTGATTTGGCTATGCGATGCTTTAAAAAGTGTTTCTTTCCAATGTTCTTCTCTGACAAACGTTTTAGAATTAAAAGAACTAGGTAGAAACATCACCAACCAAGACAAACATAAGCCTACGAACCTTGCGATTCCTAACGTTTCTCAAACACCTGTGTTACTGATTAGTTTGATTTGTCTTTGCGATGCTTTGGAAAGTCTTTGTTTCCAATGTTCTTCTCTTCCAAACATCTTAGAATTAATAGAACTTGATAGAAATATCACCAAACAAAACAAACACAGGCATACGAACCTTGCGATTCCGAATGTTTCTCAAACACCTTTCTTATTGATTGTTTTGATTTGGCTATGCGATGCATTGGAAAGTGTTTGTTTCCAATGTTCTTCTATTCCAAACATCTTAGAATTAATAGAACTTTATAGAAACGTCAATAAACTACAAAAACACAAGCATAAGAACCTTGCGATTCCCAATGTTTCTCAAACACCTTTCTTATTGATTGGCTTAATTTGTCTATACGATGCTTTGGAAAGTGGTTGTTTCCAATGTTGTTGTCTTCCAAACGTCTTAGAATTAATAGGACTTGATAAAAACATCACCAAACGACACAAACACAGGCATACGAACCTTGCATTTCCTAAAGTTTCTCAAACACCTATGTTACTGATTGGTTTTATTTGTCTATGTGATGCTTCAGAAAGTGTTTGTTTCCAATGTTCTTCTGTTCCAAACATCTTAGAATTAATAGAACTTGATAGAAACATCACCAAACAACACAAACACAAGCATACGAACCTTGCGATTCCTAAAGTATCTAAAACACCTGTGTTACTGATTGGTTTGATTTGTCTATGCGATGCTTTGGAAAGTGTTTGTTTCCAAAGTTCTTCTCTTCCAAACATCTTAGAAATAATAAAACTTGATAGAAACACCACTAAACAACACAAACACAAGCATACGAACCTTGCGATTCCTAAAGTTTCTCAAACACTTGTGTTACTGATTGGTTTGATTTGTCTATTCGATGCTTTGGAAAGTGGTTGTTTCCAATGTTGTTGTCTTCCACACATCGTAGAATTAATAGAACTTGATAGAAACATCACCAAACGACACAAACACAAGCATACGAACCTTGCGATTCCTAAAGTTTCTCAAAGACCTATGTTACTGATTGGTTTGATTTGTCTATGCGATGCTTTGGAAAGTGGTTGTTTCCAATGTTCTTGTCTTCCACACATCGTAGAATTAATAGAACTTGATAGAAACATCACCAAACGACACAAACACAAGCATACGAACCTTGCGATTCCTAAAGTTTCTCAAAGACCTATGTTACTGATTGGTTTGATTTGTCTATGCGATGCTTTGGAAAGTGGTTGTTTCCAATGTTGTTGTCTTCAAACATCTTAGAATTAATAGGACTTCATAGAAACGTCAACAAACGACACCAACACAGGGATACGAACCTTGCGATTCCTAAAGTTTCTCAAACACCCGTGTTACTGATTGGTTTGATTTGTCTATGCGATGCTTTGGAAAGTGTTTGTTTCCAATGTTCTTGTCTTCCAAACATCTTAGAATTAATAGGACTTGATAGAAACATCACCAAACGACACAAACACAGGCATACGAACCTTGTGTTTCCTAATGTTTCTAAAACATCTGTCTTATTGATTGGTTTGATTTGTCTTTGCGATGCTTTGCAAAGTGTTTGTTTCCAATGTTCTTCTCTAACAAACATCTTAGAATTAATAGAACTAGATAGAAACATCACCAACCAACACAAACAAAAGCATACGAACCTTGCGATTCCTAAAGTTTCTCAAACACCTGTGTTACTGATTGGTTTAATTTGTCTATGCGATGCTTTGTAAAGTTTTTGTTTCCAATGCTCTTCTCTTCCAAACATCTTTAAAATAATAGAACTTGATAGAAACATCACTAAACAACACAAACACAAGCATACGATCCTTGCGATTCCGAACGTTTCTCAAACACCTTTCTTATTGATTGATTTGATTTGTCTATGCGATGCTTTGGAAAGTGGTTGTTTCCAATGTTCTTGTCTTCCAAACATCTTATAATTAATAGGACTTGATAGAAACATCACCAAACGAGACAAACACAGGCATACGAACCTTGCGTTTCCTAATATTTCTCAAACATCTCTCTTATTGATTGGTTTGATTTTTCTTTGCGATGCTTTGGAAAGTCTTTGTTTCCAATGTTCTTCTCTTTAAAACATCTTAGAATTAATAGAACTTGATAGAAACATCACCAAACAACACAAACACAAGCATACGAACCTTGCTATTCCGAATGTTTCTCAAACACATTTCTTATTCATTGGTTTGATTTGTCTATCCGATACTGTGTAAAGTGGTTGTTTCCAATGTTCTTGTCTTCCAAAAATCTTAGAATTAATAGGACTTGATAAAAACATCACCAAACGATACAAACACAGGCATACGAACCTTGCGTTTCCTAATGTTTCTCAAACATCTGTCTTATTGATTGGTTTGATTTGTCTTTGCGATGCTTTGGAAAGTGTTTGTTTCCAATTTTCTTCTCTTCCAAACGTCTTAGAAATAATAGAACTTGATAGGAACATCATCAAACAACACAAACACAAGCATACGAACCTTGCGATTCCGAATGTTTCTCAAACACCTTTCTTATTAATTGGTTTGATTTGTCTATGCGATGCTTTGGAAAGTGGTTGTTTCCAATGTTCTTGTCTTCTAAACATCTTATAAATAATAGAAATTGATAGAAATATCACCAAACAACACAAACACAAGCATACGAACCTTGCGATTCCGAATGTTTCTCAAACACCTTTCTTATTGATTGGTTTGATTTGTCTATGCGATGCTTTGGAAAGTGGTTGTTTCCAATGTTCTTGTCTTCCAAACATCTTATAATTAATAGGACTTGATAGAAACATCACCAAACGACACAAACACAGGCATACGAACCTTGCGATTCCTAATGTTTCTCAAACACCTGTGTTACTGATTGGTTTGATTTGTCTATGCGATGCTTTGGAAAGTGTTTGTTTCCAAAGTTCTTCTCTTCCAAACATCTTAGAATTAATAGAACACTATAGAAACATCACCAAACAACACGAACACAAGCATAAGAACCTTGCGATTCCTAACGTTTCTCAAACACTTGTGTTACTGATTGTTTTGATTTTGCTATGCGATGATTTGGAAAGTGTTTGTTTCCAATGTTCTTCTCTAACAAACATTTTAGAATTAATAGAACTAGATAGAAATATCACCAACCAAGACAAACACAAGCATACGAACCTTGCGATTCCTAAATTTTCTCAAACACCTGTGTTATTGATTAGTTTGAATTGTCTTTGCGATGCTTTGGAAAGTGTTTGTTTCCAATGTTCTTCTCTTTAAAACATCTAAGAAATAATAGAACATGATAGAAACATCACCAAACAACACAAACACAAGCATACGAACCTTGCGATTCCGAATGTTTCTCAAACACCTTTCTTATTGCTTGGTTTTGTTTGTCTATGCGATGCTTTGGAAAGTGGTTGTTTCCAATGTTCTTGTCTTCCAAACATCTTAGAATTAATAGGACTTGATAAAAACATCACCAAACGATACAAACACAAGCATCCGAACCTTGCGTTTCCTAATGTTTCTCAAACATCTGTCTTATTGATTTCGTTGATTTGTCTTTGCGATGCTTTGGAAAGTGTTTATTTCCAATTTTCTTCTTTTCCAAACGTCTTAGAAATAATAGAACTTGATAGAGACATCACCAAACAACACAAACACAAGCATACGAACCTTGCGATTCCGAATGTTTCTCAAACACCTTTCTTATTGATTGGTTTGATTTGTCTATGCGATGCTTTGGAAAGTGGTTGTTTCCAATGTTCTTGTCTTCCAAACATCTTAGAAATAATAGAAATTGATAGAAACATCACCAAACAACACAAACACAAGCATTCGAACCTTGCAATTCCGAATGTTTCTCAAACACCTTTCTTATTGATTGGTTTGATTTGTCTATGCGATGCTTTGAAAAGTGGTTGTTTCCAATATTCTTGTCTTCCAAACATCTTATAATTAATAGGACTTGATAGAAACATCACCAAACGACACAAACACAGGCATACGAACCTTGCGTTTTCTAATGTTTCTGAAACATCTATATTATTGATTGGTTTGATTTGTCTTTGCGATTCTTTGGAAGGTGTTTGTTTCCAATGTTCTTCTATTCCAAACATCTTAGAATTAATAGAACTTGATAGAAACATCACGAAACAACGCAAACACAAGCATACGAACGTTGCGATTCCTAACGTTTCTCAAACAGTTTTGTTATTGATTGTTTTCATTTGGCTATGCGATGCTTTGGAAATTGTTGGTTTCCAATGTTCTTCTCTAACAAAGATCTTATAATTAATAGAACTAGATAGAAACATCACCAACCAACACAAATACAAGCATACGAACCTTGCGATTCCTAAAGTTTCTCAAACACTTGTTTTACTGATTGTTTTGATTTGTCTATGTGATGCTTTGGAAAGTGGTTGTTTCCAATGTTCTTGTCTTCCACACATCTTAGAATTAATAGAACTTAGAAACATCACCAAACGACACAAACACAAGCATACGAACCTTGCGATTCCTAAAGTTTCTCAAACACCTGTGTTACTGATTGGTTTGATTTGTCTATGCGATGCTTTGGAAAGTGGTTGTTTCCAATGTTGTTGTCTTCCAAACATCTTAGAATTAATAGGACTTGATAGAAACGTCACAAAACGACACAAACACAGTCATACGAACCTTGCATTTCCTAAAGTTTCTCAAGCACCTGTGTTACTAATTGGTTTGATTTGTCTCTGCGATGCTTCGGAAAGTGGTTGTTTCCAATGTTCTTGTCTTCCAAACATCTTAGAATTAATAAGACTTGATAAAAACATCACCAAACGATACAAACACAAACATACAAACCTTGCGTTTCCTAATGCTTCTCAAACATCTGTCTTATTGATTGGTTTGATTTGTCTTTGCGATGCTTTGGAAAGTGTTTGTTTCCAATTTTCTTCTCTTCCAAACGCCTTAGAAATAATAGAACTTGATAGAAATTTCACGAAACAACACAAACACAAGCATACGAACCTTGCAATTCCGAAAGTTATTCAAACACCTTTCTTATTGATTGGTTTGATTTGTCTATGCGATGCTTTGGAAAGTGGTTATTTCCAATGTTCTTGTCTTCCAAACATCTTAGAAATAATAGAACTTGATAGAAACATCACCAAACAACACAAACACAAGCATACGAACCTTGCGATTCCGAATGTTTCTCAAACACCTTTCTTATTGATTGGTTTGATTTGTCTATGTGATGCTTTGGAAAGTGGTTGTTTCCAATGTTCTTGTCTTCCAAACATCTTACAAATAATAGAACTTGATAGAAACATCACCAAACAACACAAACACAAGCATACGAACCTTGCGATTCCGAATGTTTCTCAAACACCTTTCTTATTGATTGGTTTGATTTGTCTATGCGATTCTTTGGAAAGTGGTTGTTTCCAATGTTCTTGTCTTCCAAACATCTTAGAATTAATAGGACTTGATAGAAACATCACCAAACGACACAAACACAAGCATACGAACCTTGCGTTTCCTAATTATTCTCAAACATATGCCTTATTGATTGGTTTGATTTGTCTTTGCGATGCTTTGGAAAGTGTTTGTTTCCAATGTTCTTCTCTTCCAAACATCTTTGAAATAATAGAACTTGATAGAAACATCACCAAACAACACAAACACAAGCATACGAACCTTGCGATTCGAAATGTTTCTCAAACACCTTTCTTATTGATTGGTTTGATTTGTCTATGCGATGCTTTGAAAAGTGGTTGTTTCTAATTTTGTTGTCTTCCAAAAGTCTTAGAATTAATAGGACTTGATAAAAACATCACCAAACGACACAAACACAGGCATACGAACCTTGCATTTCCTAAAGTTTCTCAAACACCTGTGTTACTGATTGGTTTGATTTGTCTATGTGATGCTTCGGAAAGTGTTTGTTTCCAATGTTCTTCTGTTCCAAACATCTTAGAAAAAATAGAACTTGATAGAAACATCACCAAACAACACAAACACAAGCATACGAACCTTGCGATTCCTAAAGTTTCTCAAACACCTGTGTTACTGATTGGTTTGATTTGTCTGTGCGATGCTTTGGAAAGTGTTTGTTTCCAATGTTCTTCTGTTCCAAACATCTTAGAAATAATAGAACTTGATAGAAACACCACTAAACAACACAAACACAAGCATACGAACCTTGCGATTCCTAAAGTTTCTCAAACACCTGTGTTACTGATTGGTTTGATTTGTCTATGCGATGCTTTGTAAAGTGTTTGTTTCCAAAGTTCTTCTCTTCCAAACATCTTAGAAATAATAGAACTTGATAGAAACACCACTAAACAACTCAAACACAAGCATACGAACCTTGCGATTCCTAAAGTTTCTCAAACACCTGTGTTACTGATTGTTTTGATTTGTCTATGCGATGCTTTGGAAAGTGGTTGTTTCCAATGTTCTTGTCTTCCACACATCGTAGAATTAATAGAACTTGATAGAAACATCACCAAACGACACAAACACAGGCATACGAACCTTGCATTTCCTAAAGTTTCTCAAACACCTGTGTTACTGATTGGTTTGATTTGTCTATGCGATGCTTTGGAAAGTGGTTGTTTCCAATGTTCTGTCTTCCAAACATCTTATAATTAATAGGACTTGATAGAAATATCACCAAACGACACAAACACAGGCATACGAAAATTGCATTTTCTAATGTCTCTCAAACATCTATATTATTGTTTGGTTTTATTTGTCTATGAGATGCTTTGGAAAGTGGTTGTTTCCAATGTTCTTCTCTTCCAAACATCTTAGAATTAATAGAACTTGATGGAAACATCACCAAAAAACACAAACACAAGCATACGAACCTTGCGATACCTAAAGTTTCTCAAACACCTATGTTACTGATTGGTTTGATTTGTCTATGCGATGCTTTGGAAAGTGTTTGTTTCCAAAGTTCTTCTCTTCCAAACATCTTAGAAATAATAGAGCTTGATAGAAACACCACTAAACAACACAAACACAAGCATACGAACCTTGCGATTCCTAAAGTTTCTCAAACACTTGTGTTACTGATTGTTTTGATTTGTCTATGCGATGCTTTGGAAAGTGGTTGTTTCCAATGTTCTTGTCTTCCACACATCGTAGAATTAATAGAACTTGATAGAAACATCACCAAACGACACAAACACAAGCATACGATCCTTGCGATTCCTAACGTTTCTCAAACACTTGTGTTACTGATTGGTTTGATTTGGCTATGCGATGCTTTGGAAAGTGTTTGTTTCCAATGTTCTTCTCTAACAAACGTTTTAGAATTAATAGAACTAGGTAGAAACATCACCAACCAAGACAAACATAAGCCTACGAACCTTGCGATTCCTAAAGTTTCTCAAACACCTGTGTTACTGATTAGTTTGAATTGTCTTTGCGATGCTTTGGAAAGTGTTTGTTTCCAATGTTCTTCTCTTCCAAACATCTTAGAATTAATAGAAATTGATAGAAATATCACCAAACAACACAAACACAGGCATACGAACCTTGCGATTCCGAATGTTTCTCAAACACCTTTCTTATTGATTGTTTTGATTTGGCTATGCGATGCTTTGGAAAGTGTTTGTTTCCAATGTTCTTTTATTCCAAACATCTTATAATTAATAGAACTTGATAGAAACGTCAATAAACAACACAAACACAAGCATAAGAACCTTGCGATTCCCAATGTTTCTCAAACACCTTTCTTATTGATTGGTTTGATTTGTCTATGCGATGCTTTGGAAAGTGGTTGTTTCCAATGTTGTTGTCTTCCAAACGTCTTAGAATTAATAGGACTTGATAAAAACATCACCAAACGACACAAACACAGGCATACGAACCTTGCATTTCCTAAAGTTTCTCAAACACCTGTGTTACTTATTGGTTTGATTTGTCTATGTGATGCTTCGGAAAGTGTTTGTTTCCAATGTTCTTCTGTTCCAAACATCTTAGAATTCATAGAACTTGATAGAAACATCACCAAAAAACACAAACACAAGCATACGAACCTTGCGATTCCTAAAGTTTCTCAAACACCTATGTTACTGATTGGTTTGATTTGTCTATGCGATGCTTTGGAAAGTGTTTGTTTCCAAAGTTCTTCTCTTCCAAACATCTTAGAAATAATAGAGCTTGATAGAAACACCACTAAACAACACAAACACAAGCATACGAACCTTGCATTTCCTAAAGTTTCTCAAACACCTGTGTTACTGATTGGTTTGATTTGTCTATGTGATGCTTCGGAAAGTGTTTGTTTCCAATGTTCTTCTGTTCCAAACATCTTAGAATTAATAGAACTTGATAGAAACATCACCAAAAAACACAAACACAAGCATACGAACCTTGCGATTCCTAAAGTTTCTCAAACACCTATGTTACTGATTGGTTTGATTTGTCTATGCGATGCTTTGGAAAGTGTTTGTTTCCAAAGTTCTTCTCTTCCAAACATCTTAGAAATAATAGAACTTGATAGAAACACCACTAAACAACACAAACACAAGCATACGAACCTTGCGATTCCTAAAGTTTCTCAAACACTTGTGTTACTGATTGTTTTGATTTGTCTATGCGATGCTTTGGAAAGTGGTTGTTTCCAATGTTCTTGTCTTCCACACATCGTAGAATTAATAGAACTTGATAGAAACATCACCAAACGACACAAACACAGGCATACGAACCTTGCATTTCCTAAAGTTTCTCAAACACTTGTGTTACTGATTGGTTTGATTTGTCTATGCGATGCTTTGGAAAGTGGTTGTTTCCAATGTTCTTGTCTTCCACACATCGTAGAATTAATAGAACTTGATAGAAACATCACCAAACGACACAAACACAAGCATATGATCCTTGCGATTCCTAAAGTTTCTCAAACACTTGTGTTACTGATTGGTTTGATTTGTCTATGCGATTCTTTGGAAAGTGGTTGTTTCCAATGTTCTTGTCTTCCACACATCGTAGAATTAATAGAACTTGATAGAAACATCACCAAACGACACAAACACAGGCATACGAACCTTGCATTTCCTAAAGTTTCTCAAACACTTGTGTTACTGATTGGTTTGATTTGTCTATGCGATGCTTTGGAAAGTGGTTGTTTCCAATGTTCTATCTTCCAAACATCTTATAATTAATAGGACTTGATAGAAATATCACCAAACGACACAAACACAGGCATACGAAAATTGCATTTTCTAATGTCTCTCAAACATCTATATTATTGATTGGTTTTATTTGTCTATGAGATGCTTTGGAATGTGGTTGTTTCCAATGTTCTTCTCTTCCAAACATCTTAGAATTAATAGAACTTGATAGAAACATCACCAACCAAGACAAACATAAGCCTACGAACCTTGCGATTCCTAAAGTTTCTCAAACACCTGTGTTACTGATTAGTTTGAATTGTCTTTGCGATGCTTTGGAAAGTGTTTGTTTCCAATGTTCTTCTCTTCCAAACATCTTAGAATTAATAGAACTTGATAGAAATATCACCAAACAACACAAACACAGGCATACGAACCTTGCGATTCCGAATGTTTCTCAAACACCTTTCTTATTGATTGTTTTGATTTGGCTATGCGATGCTTTGGAAAGTGTTTGTTTCCAATGTTCTTCTATTCCAAACATCTTATAATTAATAGAACTTGATAGAAACGTCAATAAACAACACAAACACAAGCGTAAGAACCTTGCGATTCCCAATGTTTCTCAAACACCTTTCTTATTGATTGGTTTGATTTGTCTATGCGATGCTTTGGAAAGTGGTTGTTTCCAATGTTGTTGTCTTCCAAACGTCTTAGAATTAATAGGACTTGATAAAAACATCACCAAACGACACAAACACAGGCATACGAACCTTGCATTTCCTAAAGTTTCTCAAACACCTGTGTTACTGATTGGTTTGATTTGTCTATGTGATGCTTCGGAAAGTGTTTGTTTCCAATGTTCTTCTGTTCCAAACATCTTAGAATTAATAGAACTTGATAGAAACATCACCAAAAAACACAAACACAAGCATACGAACCTTGCGATTCCTAAAGTTTCTCAAACACCTATGTTACTGATTGGTTTGATTTGTCTATGCGATGCTTTGGAAAGTGTTTGTTTCCAAAGTTCTTCTCTTCCAAACATCTTAGAAATAATAGAACTTGATAGAAACACCACTAAACAACACAAACACAAGCATACGAACCTTGCGATTCCTAAAGTTTCTCAAACACTTGTGTTACTGATTGTTTTGATTTGTCTATGCGATGCTTTGGAAAGTGGTGGTTTCCAATGTTCTTGTCTTCCACACATCGTAGAATTAATAGAACTTGATAGAAACATCACCAAACGACACAAACACAGGCATACGAACCTTGCATTTCCTAAAGTTTCTCAAACACTTGTGTTACTGATTGGTTTGATTTGTCTATGCGATGCTTTGGAAAGTGGTTGTTTCCAATGTTCTGTCTTCCAAACATCTTATAATTAATAGGACTTGATAGAAATATCACCAAACGACACAAACACAGGCATACGAAAATTGCATTTTCTAATGTCTCTCAAACATCTATATTATTGATTGGTTTTATTTGTCTATGAGATGCTTTGGAAAGTGGTTGTTTCCAATGTTCTTCTCTTCCAAACATCTTAGAATTAATAGAACTTGATAGAAACATCACCAAACAACACAAACACAAGTATAAGAACCTTGCGATTCCTAACGTTTCTCAAACACTTGTGTTACTGATCGTTTTGATTTGGCTATGTGATGCTTTAGAAAGTGTTTGTTTCCAATGTTCTTCTCTAACAAACATTTTAGAATTAATAGAACTAGGTAGAAACATCACCAACCAAGACAAACATAAGCCTACGAACCTTGCGATTCCTAAAGTTTCTCAAACACCTGTGTTACTGATTAGTTTGAATTGTCTTTGCGATGCTTTGGAAAGTGTTTGTTTTCAATGTTCTTCTCTTCCAAACATCTTAGAATTAATAGAACTTGATAGAAATATCACCAAACAACACAAACACAGGCATACGAACCTTGCGATTCCGAATGTTTCTCAAAGACCTATGTTACTGATTGGTTTGATTTGTCTATGCGATGCTTTGGAAAGTGGTTGTTTCCAATGTTTTTGTCTTCCACACATCGTAGAATTAATAGAACTTGATAGAAACATCACCAAACGACACAAACACAAGCATACGAACCTTGCGATTCCTAAAGTTTCTCAAAGACCTATGTTACTGATTGGTTTGATTTGTCTATGCGATGCTTTGGAAAGTGGTTGTTTCCAATGTTGTTGTCTTCAAACATCTTAGAATTAATAGGACTTCATAGAAACGTCAACAAACGACACCAACACAGGGATACGAACCTTGCGATTCCTAAAGTTTCTCAAACACCCGTGTTACTGATTGGTTTGATTTGTCTATGCGATGCTTTGGAAAGTGTTTGTTTCCAATGTTCTTGTCTTCCTAACATCTTAGAATTAATAGGACTTGATAGAAACATCACCAAACGACACAAACACAGGCATACGAACCTTGCGATTCCTAAAGTTTCTCAAACACCTGTGTTACTGATTGGTTTTATTTGTCTATGCGATGCTTTGGAAAGTGGTTGTTTCCAATGTTGTTGTATTCCAAAAATCTTAGAATTAATAGGAATTGATAGAAACGTCACGAAACAACACAAACACAGGCATACGAACCTTTCATTTCCTAAAAGATCTCAAACACCTGTGTTACTGATTGGTTTGATTTGTCTATGCGATGCTTCGGAAAGTGGTTGTTTCCAATGTTCTGTCTTCCAAACATCTTATAATAATAGGACTTGATAGAAATATCACCAAACGACACAAACACAGGCATACGAAAATTGCATTTTCTAATGTCTCTCAAACATCTATATTATTGATTGGTTTTATTTGTCTATGAGATGCTTTGGAAAGTGGTTGTTTCCAATGTTCTTCTCTTCCAAACATCTTAGAATTAATAGGACTTCATAGAAACGTCAACAAACGACACCAACACAGGGATACGAACCTTGCGATTCCTAAAGTTTCTCAAACACCCGTGTTACTGATTGGTTTGATTTGTCTATGCGATGCTTTGGAAAGTGTTTGTTTCCAATGTTCTTGTCTTCCTAACATCTTAGAATTAATAGGACTTGATAGAAACATCACCAAACGACACAAACACAGGCATACGAACCTTGTGTTTCCTAATGTTTCTAAAACATCTGTCTTATTGATTGGTTTGATTTGTCTTTGCGATGCTTTGCAAAGTGTTTGTTTCCAATGTTCTTCTCTAACAAACATCTTAGAATTAATAGAACTTGATAGAAATATCACCAAACAACACAAACACAGGCATACGAACCTTGCGATTCCTAAAGTTTCTCAAAGACCTATGTTACTGATTGGTTTGATTTGTCTATGCGATGCTTTGGAAAGTGGTTGTTTCCAATGTTCTTGTCTTCCACACATCTTAGAATTAATAGAACTTGATAGAAACATCACCAAACGACACAAACACAAGCATACGAACCTTGCGATTCCTAAAGTTTCTCAAAGACCTATGTTACTGATTGGTTTGATTTGTCTATGCGATGCTTTGGAAAGTGGTTGTTTCCAATGTTGTTGTCTTCAAACATCTTAGAATTAATAGGACTTCATAGAAACGTCAACAAACGACACCAACACAAGGATACGAACCTTGCGATTCCTAAAGTTTCTCAAACACCCGTGTTACTGATTGGTTTGATTTGTCTATGCGATGCTTTGGAAAGTGTTTGTTTCCAATGTTCTTGTCTTCCAAACATCTTATAATTAATAGGACTTGATAGAAACATCACCAAACGACACAAACACAGGCATACGAACCTTGTGTTTCCTAATGTTTCTAAAACATCTGTCTTATTGATTGGTTTGATTTGTCTTTGCGATGCTTTGCAAAGTGTTTGTTTCCAATGTTCTTCTCTAACAAACATCTTAGAATTAATAGAACTAGATAGAAACATCACCAACCAACACAAACACAAGCATACGAACCTTGCGATTCCTAAAGTTTCTCAAACACCTGTGTTACTGATTGGTTTAATTTGTCTATGCGATGCTTTGTAAAGTTTTTGTTTCCAATGCTCTTCTCTTCCAAACATCTTTAAAATAATAGAACTTGATAGAAACATCACTAAACAACACAAACACAAGCATACGATCCTTGCGATTCCGAACGTTTCTCAAACACCTTTCTTATTGATTGGTTTGATTTGTCTATGCGATGCTTTGGAAAGTGGTTGTTTCCAATGTTCTTGTCTTCCAAACATCTTATAATTAATAGGACTTGATAGAAACATCACCAAACGAGACAAACACAGGCATACGAACCTTGCGTTTCATAATGTTTCTCAAACATCTCTCTTATTGATTGGATTGATTTTTCTTTGCGATGCTTTGGAAAGTCTTTGTTTCCAATGTTCTTCTCTTTAAAACATCTTAGAATTAATAGAACTTGATAGAAACATCACCAAACAACACAAACACAAGCATACGAACCTTGCTATTCCGAATGTTTCTCAAACACCTTTCTTATTGATTGGTTTGATTTGTCTATCCGATACTGTGTAAAGTGGTTGTTTCCAATGTTCTTGTCTTCCAAAAATCTTAGAATTAATAGGACTTGATAAAAACATCACCAAACGATACAAACACAGGCATACGAACCTTGCGTTTCCTAATGTTTCTCAAACATCTGTCTTATTGATTGGTTTGATTTGTCTTTGCGATGCTTTGGAAAGTGTTTGTTTCCAATTTTCTTCTCTTCCAAACGTCTTAGAAATAATAGAACTTGATAGGAACATCATCAATCAACACAAACACAAGCATACGAACCTTGCGATTCCGAATGTTTCTCAAACACCTTTCTTATTAATTGGTTTGATTTGTCTATGCGATGCTTTGGAAAGTGTTTGTTTCCATAGTTCTTCTCTTCCAAACATCTTAGAATTAATAGAACACTATAGAAACATCACCAAACAACACGAACACAAGCATACGAACCTTGCGATTCCTAACGTTTCTCAAACACTTGTGTTACTGATTGTTTTGAATTGGCTATGCGATGATTTGGAAAGTGTTTGTTTCCAATGTTCTTCTCTAACAAACATTTTAGAATTAATAGAACTAGATAGAAATATCACCAACCAAGACAAACACAAGCATACGAACCTTGCGATTCCTAAATTTTCTCAAACACCTGTGTTATTGATTAGTTTGAATTGTCTTTGCGATGCTTTGGAAAGTGTTTGTTTCCAATGTTCTTCTCTTTAAAACATCTAAGAAATAATAGAACATGATAGAAACATCACCAAACAACACAAACACAAGCATACGAACCTTGCGATTCCGAATGTTTCTCAAACACCTTTCTTATTGCTTGGTTTTGTTTGTCTATGCGATGCTTTGGAAAGTGGTTGTTTCTAATGTTCTTGTCTTCCAAACATCTTAGAATTAATAGAACTTGATAGAAACATCACCAAACGACACAAACACAAGCATACGAACCTTGCGATTCCTAAAGTTTCTCAAACACCTGTGTTACTGATTGGTTTGATTTGTCTATGCGATGCTTTGGAAAGTGGTTGTTTCCAATGTTGTTGTATTCCAAAAATCTTAGAATTAATAGGAATTGATAGAAACGTCACGAAACAACACAAACACAGGCATACGAACCTTTCATTTCCTAAAAGATCTCAAACACCTGTGTTACTGATTGGTTTGATTTGTCTATGCGATGCTTCGGAAAGTGGTTGTTTCCAATGTTCTTGTCTTCCAAACATCTTAGAATTAATAGGACTTGATAGAAACACCACCAAACAACACAAATACAAGCATACGAACCTTGCGATTCATAAAGTTTCTCAAACACTTGTGTTACTGATTGTTTTGATTTGTCTATGCGATGCTTTCGAAAGTGGTTGTTTCCAATGTTCTTGTCTTCCACACATATTAGAAGTAATAGAACTTGATAGAAACATCGTCAAACGACACAAATACAAGCATACGAACCTTGCGATTCCTAAAGTTTCTCAAACACCTGTGTTACTGATTGGTTTGATTTGTCTATGCGATGCTTTGGAAAGTGTTTTTTTCCAATGTTGTTGTCTTGCAAACATCTTAGAATTAATAGGACTTGATAGAAACGTCACGAAACGACACAAACACAGGCATACGAACCTTGCAATTTCCTAAAGTTTCTCAAACACCTGTGTTACTGATTGGTTTGATTTGTCTATGCGATGCTTCGGAAAGTGTTTGTTTCCAATGTTGTTGTCTTGCAAACATCTTAGAATTAATAGGACTTGATAGAAACGTCACGAAACGACACAAACACAGGCATACGAACCTTGCATTTCCTAAAGTTTCTCAAACACCTGTGTTACTGATTGGTTTGATTTGTCTATGCGATGCTTCGGAAAGTGTTTGTTTCCAATGTTCTTGTCTTCCAAACATCTTAGAATTAATAGGACTTGATAGAAACATCACCAAACAACACAAACACAAGCATATGAACCTTGCGATTCCGAATGTTTCTCAAACACCTTTCTTATTGATTGGTTTGATTTGTCTATGCGATGCTTTGGAATGTGGTTGTTTCCAATGTTGTTGTCTTCCAAACGTCTTAGAATTATTAGAACTTGATAAAAACATCACCAAACAACACAAACACAAGCATACGAACCTTGCGATTCCTAAAGTTTCTCAAACACCTGTGTTATTGATTGGTTTGATTTGTCTGTGCGATGCTTTGGAAAGTGGTTGTTTCCAATGTTCTTGTCTTCCACACATATTAGAAGTAATAGAACTTGATAGAAACATCGTCAAACGACACAAATACAAGCATACGAACCTTGCGATTCCTAAAGTTTCTCAAACACCTGTGTTACTGATTGGTTTGATTTGTCTATGCGATGCTTTGGAAAGTGTTTTTTTCCAATGTTGTTGTCTTGCAAACATCTTAGAATTAATAGGACTTGATAGAAACGTCACGAAACGACACAAACACAGGCATACGAACCTTGCATTTCCTAAAGTTTCTCAAACACCTGTGTTACTGATTGGTTTGATTTGTCTATGCGATGCTTCGGAAAGTGTTTGTTTCCAATGTTCTTGTCTTCCAAACATCTTAGAATTAATAGGACTTGATAGAAACATCACCAAACAACACAAACACAAGCATATGAACCTTGCGATTCCGAATGTTTCTCAAACACCTTTCTTATTGATTGGTTTGATTTGTCTATGCGATGCTTTGGAATGTGGTTGTTTCCAATGTTGTTGTCTTCCAAACGTCTTAGAATTATTAGAACTTGATAAAAACATCACCAAACGACACAAACACAGGCATACGAACCTTGCGATTCCTAAAGTTTCTCAAACACCTGTGTTACTGATTGGTGTGATTTGTCCATGCGATGCTTCGGAAAGTGTTTGTTTCCAATGTTCTTCTGTTCCAAACATCTTAGAATTATTAGAACTTGATAAAAACATCACCAAACAACACAAACACAAGCATACGAACCTTGCGATTCCTAAAGTTTCTCAAACACCTGTGTTATTGATTGGTTTGATTTGTCTGTGCGATGCTTTGGAAAGTGGTTGTTTCCAATGTTCTTGTCTTCCAAACATCTTAGAATTAATAGGACTTGATAGAAACATCACCAAACACTTGTGTTACTGATTGGTTTGATTTGTCTATGCGATGCTTTGGAAAGTGTTTGTTTCCAATGTTCTTCTCTTCCAAACATCTTAGAAATAATAGAACTTGATAGAAACACTACCAAACAACACAAATACAAGCATACGAACCTTGCGATTCTTAAAGTTTCTCAAACACTTGTGTTACTGATTGTTTTGATTTGTCTATGCAATGCTTTGGAAAGTGGTTGTTTCCAATGTTCTTGTCTTCTACACATCTTAGAATTAATAGAACTTGATAGAAACATCACCAAATGACACAAACACAAGCATACGAACCTTGCGATTCCTAAAGTTTCTCAAACACCTGTGTTACTGATTGGTTTGATTTGTCTATGCGATGCTTTGGAAAGTGGTTGTTTCCAATGTTGTTGTCTTCCAAACATCTTAGAATTAATAGGACTTGATAGAAACGTCATGAAACGACACAAACACAGGCATACGAACCTTGCATTTCCTAAAGTTTCTCAAACACCCGTGTTACTGATTGGTTTGATTTGTCTATGCGATGCTTCGGAAAGTGGTTGTTTCCAATGTTCTTGTCTTCCAAACATCTTAGAACTAATAGGACTTGATAGAAACGTCACGAAATCACACAAACACAGGCATATGAACCTTGCATTTGCTAAAGTTTCTCAAACACCTGTGTTACAGATTGGTTTGATTTGTCTATGCGATGCTTCAGAAAGTGTTTGTTTCCAATGTTCTTCTGTTCCAAACATCTCAGAATTATTAGAACTTGATAGAAACATCACCAAACAACCCAAACACAAGCATACGAACCTTGCGATTCCTAAAGTTTCTTAAACACCAGTGTTACTGATTGGTTTGATTTGTCTATGCGATGCTTTGGAAAGTGTTTGTTTCCAATGTTCTTCTCTTCCAAACATATTAGAAATAATAGAACTTGATACAAACACCACCAAACAACACAAATACATGCATACGAACCTTTTGATTCCTAAAGTTTCTCAAACACCTGTGTTACTGATTGGTTTGATTTGTCTATGTGATGCTTTGGAAAGTGGTTGTTTCCAATGTTCTTGTCTTCCAAACATCTTAGAATTAATAGGAGTTGATAGAAACGTCACCAAACGACACTAACACAAGCATACGAACCTTGCGATTCCTAAAGTTTCTCAAACACCTGTGTTACTGATTGGTTTGATTTGTCTATGCGATGCTTTGGAAAGTGGTTGTTTCCAATGTTGTTGTATTCCAAAAATCTTAGAATTAATAGGAATTGATAGAAACGTCACGAAACAACACAAACACAGGCATACGAACCTTTCATTTCCTAAAAGATCTCAAACACCTGTGTTACTGATTGGTTTGATTTGTCTATGCGATGCTTCGGAAAGTGGTTGTTTCCAATGTTCTTGTCTTCCAAACATCTTAGAATTAATAGGACTTGATAGAAACACCACCAAACAACACAAATACAAGCATACGAACCTTGCGATTCATAAAGTTTCTCAAACACTTGTGTTACTGATTGTTTTGATTTGTCTATGCGATGCTTTCGAAAGTGTTTGTTTCCAATGTTCTTGTCTTCCACACATATTAGAAGTAATAGAACTTGATAGAAACATCGCCAAACGACACAAATACAAGCATACGAACCTTGCGATTCTCAAAGTTTCTCAAACACATGTGTTACTGATTGGTTTGATTTTCTATGCGATGCTTTGGAAAGTGGTTGTTTCAAATGTTCTTGTCTTCCAAACATCTTAGAATTAATAGGACTTGATAGAAACGTCACGAAACGACACAAACACAGGCATACGAACCTTGCATTTCCTAAAGTTTCTCAAACACCTGTGTTACTGATTGGTTTGATTTGTCTATGCGATGCTTCGGAAAGTGGTTGTTTCCAATGTTCTTGTCTTCCAAACATCTTAGAATTAATAGGACTTGAAAGAAACATCACCAAACCACACAAACACAGGCAAACGAACCTTGCGTTTTCTAATGTTTCTAAAACATTTGACTTATTGATTGGTTTGATTTGTCTCTGCGATGCTTTGGAAAGTGTTTGTTTCCAATGTTCTTCTCTAACAAACATCTTAGAATTAATAGAACTAGATAGAAACATCACCTACCAACACAAACACAAGCATACGATCCTTGCGATTCCTAAAGTTTCTCAAACACCTGTGTTACTGATTGGTTTGATTTGTCTATGCGATGCTTTGGAAAGTGTTTGTTTCCAATGTTTTTCTCTTCCAAACATGATAGAAATAATAGAACTTGATAGAAACATCACCAAACAACACAAACACAAGCATACGAACCTTGCGATTCCGAATGTTTCTCAAACACTTTTCTTATTGATTGGTTTGATTTGTTTATGCGATGCTTTGGAATGTGGTTGTTTCCAATGTTGTTGTATTCCAAACGTCTTAGAATTAATAGGACTTGATAAAAACATCACCAAACGACACAAACACAGGCATACGAACCTTGCATTTCCTAAAGTTTCTCAAACACCTGTGTCACTGATTGGTTTGATTTGTCTATGCGATGCTTCGGAAAGTGTTTGTTTCCAATTTTCTTTTGTTCCAAACATCTTAGAATTATTTGAACTTGATAAAAACATCACCAAACAACACAAACACAAGCATACGAACCTTGCGATTCCTAAAGTTTCTTAAACACCTGTGTTACTGATTGGTTTGATTTGTCTATGCGATGCTTTGGAAAGTGTTTGTTTCCAATGTTCTTCTGTTCCAAACATCTTAGAATTATTAGAACTTGATAGAAACATCACCAAACAACACAAACACAAGCGTACGAACCTTGCGATTCCTAAAGTTTCTCAAACACTTGTATTACTGATTGTTTTGATTTGTGTATGCGATGCTTTGGAAAGTGGTTGTTTCCAATGTTCTTGTCTTCCACACATCTTAGAATTAATAGAACTTGACAGAAACATCACCAAACGACACAAACACAAGCATACGAACCTTGCGATTCCTAAAGTTTCTCAAACACCTGTGTTACTGATTGGTTTGATTTGTCTATGCGATGCTTTGGAAAGTGGTTGATTCCAATGTTGTTGTCTTCCAAACATCTTAGAATTAATAGGACTTGATAGAAACGTCATGAAACGACACAAACACAGGCATACAAACCTTGCATTTCCTAAAGTTTCTCAAACACCCGTGTTACTGATTGGTTTGATTTGTCTATGCGATGCTTCGGAAAGTGGTTGTTTCCAATGTTCTTGTCTTCCAAACATCTTAGAACTAATAGGACTTGATAGAAACGTCACGAAATGACACAAACACAGGCATATGAACCTTGCATTTGCTAAAGTTTCTCAAACACATGTGTTACAGATTGGTTTGATTTGTCTATGCGATGCTTCAGAAAGTGTTTGTTTCCAATGTTCTTCTGTTCCAAACATCTTAGAATTATTAGAACTTGATGGAAACATCAACAAACAACCCAAACACAAGCATACGAACCTTGCGATTCCTAAAGTTTCTTAAACACCTGTGTTACTGATTGGTTTGATTTGTCTATGCGATGCTTTGGAAAGTGTTTGTTTCCAATGTTCTTCTCTTCCAAACATATTATAAATAATAGAACTTGATAGAAACACCACCAAACAACACAAATACAAGCATACGAACCTTGCGATTCCTAAAGTTTCTCAAACACCTGTGTTACTGATTGGTTTGATTTGTCTATGCGATGCTTTGGAAAGTGGTTGTTTCCAATGTTGTTGTCTTCCAAACATCTTATAATTAATAGGACTTGATAGAAACGTCACGAAACGACACAAACACAGGCATACGAACCTTGCATTTCCTAAAGTTTCTCGAACACCTGTGTTACTGATTGGTTTGATTTGTCTATGCGATGCTTCGGAAAGTGGTTGTTTCCAATGTTCTTGTCTTCCAAACATCTTAGAATTAATAGGACTTGATAGAAACATCACCAAACGACACAAACACAGGCATACGAACCTTGCGTTTTCTAATGTTTCTAAAACATTTGTCTTATTGATTGGCTTGATTTGTCTTTGCGATGCTTTAGAAAGTGTTTGTTTCCAATGTTCTTCTCTAACAAACATCTCAGAATTAATAGAACTAGATAGAAACATCACCAACCAACTCAAACACAAGCATACGAACCTTGCGATTCCTAAAGTTTCTCAAACACCTGTGTTACTGATTGGTTTGATTTGTCTATGCGATGCTTTGGAAAGTGTTTGTTTCCAATGTTCTCTTCCAAACATCTTAGAAATAATAGAACTTGATAGAAACATCACCAAACAACACATACAGAAGCATACGAACCTTGCGATTCCGAATGTTTCTCAAACACCTTTCTTATTTACCAAAAAAAAACACCTTTCCTATTGATTGGTTTGATTTGTCTATGCGATGCTTTGGAAAGTGGTTGTTTCCAATGTTCTTGTCTTCCAAACATCTTATAATTAATAAGACTTGATAGAAACATAACCAAAGGACACAAACACAAGCATACGAACCTTGCGTTTTCTAATGTTTCTCAAACATCTGTATTATTGATTGGTTTGATTTGTCTTTGCAATGCTTTGGAAAGTGTTTGTTTCCAATGTTCTTCTCTTCCAAACATCTTAGAATTAATAGAAACATCACCAAACAACACAAACACAAGCATACGAACCTTGCGATTCCGAATGTTTCTCAAACACCTTTCTTATTGATTGGTTTGATTTGTCTATGCGATACTTTGGAAAGTGGTTGTTTCCAATGTTATTGTGTTCCAAACATCTTAGAATTAATAGGACTTGATAGAAACATCACCAAACAACACAAACACAAGCATAAAAACCTTGTGATTCCGAATGTTTCTCAAACAACTTTCTTATTGATTGGTTTGATTTGTCTATGCGATGCTTTGGAAAGTGGTTGTTTCTAATGTTCTTGTCTTCCAAACATCTTAGAATTAATCGGACTTGATAAAAACATCACCAAACGATACAAACACATACATACGAACCTTGCGTTTCCTATTGTTTCTCACACATCTGTCTTATCGATTGGTTTGATTTGTCTTTGCGATGCTTAGGAACGTGTTTATTTCCAATTTTCTTCTCTTCCAAACATCTTAGAAATAATAGAACTTGATAGAAACATCATCAAACAACACAAACACAAGCATACGAACCTTGCGATTCCGAAAGTTTCTCAAACACCTTTCTTACTGATTGGTTTGATTTGTCTATGCGATGCTTTGGATAGTGGTTGTTTCCAATGTTCTTGTCTTCCAAACATCTTAGAAATAATAGAACTTGATAGAAAAATCACCAAACAACACAAACACAAATATACGAACCTTGCGATTCCGAATGTTTCTCAAACACCTTTCTTATTTACCAAAAAAAAACACCTTTCCTATTGATTGGTTTGATTTGTCTATACGATGCTTTGGAAAGTGGTTGTTTCCAATGTTCTTGTCTTCCAAACATCTTATAAATAATAAGACTTGATAGAAACATAACCAAAGGACACAAACACAAGCATACGAACCTTGCGTTTTCTAATGTTTCCCAAACATCTGTATTATTGATTGGTTTGATTTGTCTTTGCGATGCTTTGGAAAGTGTTTGTTTCCAATGTTCTTCTCTTCCAAACATCTTAGAATTAATAGAAACATCACCAAACAACACAAACACAAGCAGACGAACCTTGCGATTCCTAACGTTTCTCAAACACTTGTGTTACTGATTGTTTTGATTTGGCTATGCGATGCTTTGGAAAGTGTTTGTTTCCAATGTTCTTCTCTAACAAACATCTTAGAATTAATAGAACAAGATAGAAACATCACCAACCAAGACAAACACAAGCATACGAACCTTGCGATTCATAAAGTTTCTCAAACACCTGTGTTACTGATTAGATTGAATTGTCTTTGCGATGCTTTGGAAAGTGATTGTTTCCAATGTTCTTATCTTTAAAACATCTTAGAATTAATAGAACTTGATAGAAACATCACCAAACAACACAAACACAAGTATAGGAACCTTGCGATTCCGGATGTTTCTCAAACACCTTTATGATTGATTGTTTTGTTTTGGCTATGCAATGCTTTGGAAAGTGTTTGTTTCCAATGTTCTTCTCTTCCAAACATCTTAGAATTAATAGAACTTGATAGAAACATCACCAAACAACACAAACACAAGCGTACGAACCTTGCGATTCAGAATGTTTCTCAAACACCTTTCTTATTGATTGGTTTGATGTGTCTATGCAGAACTTTGGAAAGTGGTTGTTTCCAATGCTGTTGTCTTCCAAACGTCTTAGAATTAATAGGACTTGGTAAAAACATCACCAAACAACACAAACACAGGCAAACGAACCTTGAATTTCCTAAAGTTTCTCAAACACCTGTGTTACTGATTGGATTGATTTGTCTATGCGATGCTTCGGAAAGTGTTTGTTTCCAATGTTCTTCTCTAACAAACATCTCATAATTAATAGAACTAGATAGAAACATCACCAACCAACACAAACACAAGCATACGAACCTTGCGATTCCTAAAGTTTCTCAGACACCTGTGTTACTGATTGGTTTGATTTGTCTATGCGATGCTTTGGAAAGTGTTTGTTTCCAATGTTCTTCTCTTCAAGACATCATAGAAATAATAGAACTTGATAGAAACATCACCAAACAACACAAACACAAGCGTACGAACCTTGCGATTCCGAATGTTTCTCAAACACCTTTGTTATTGATTGGTTTGATTTGTCTATGTGATACTCTGGAAAGTGGTTGTTTCCAATGTTGTTGTCTTCCAAACATCTTAGAATTAATAGGACTTGATATAAACATCACCAAACGATACAAACACAGGCATACGAACCTTGCGTTTCCTAATGTTTCTCAAACATCTGTCTTATTGATTGGTTTGATTTGTCTTTGCGATGCTTTGGAAAGTGTTTATTTCCACTTTTCTTCTCTTCCAAACGTCTTAGAAATAATAGAACTTGATAGAAACATCACCAAACAACACAAACACAAGCATACGAACCTTGCGATTCCGAATGATTCTCTAACACCTTTCTTATTGATTGGTTTGATTTGTCTATGCGATGCTTTGGAAATTGGTAGTTTCCAATGTTCTTGTCTTCCAAACATCTTAGAAATAGGAGAACTTGATAGAAACATCACCAAACAACACAAACACAAGCATACGAACCTTGCGATTCCGAATGTTTCTCAAACACCTTTCTTATTGATTGGTTTTATTTGTCTATGCGATGCTTTGGAACGTGGTTGTTTCCAATGTTCTTGTCTTCCAAACATCTTATAATTAATAAGACTTGATAGAAACATCACCAAACGACACAAACACAAGCATACGAACCTTTCGTTTTCTAATGTTTCTCAAACATCTATATTATTGATTGGTTTGATTTGTCTTTGCGATGCTTTGGAAAGTGTTTGTTTCCAATGTTCTTCTCTTCCAAACATCTTAGAATTAATAGAACTTGATAGAAACATCACCTGTGTTACTGATTAGTTTGAATTGTCTTTGCGATGCTTTGGAAAGTGTTTGTTTCCAATGTTCTTCTCTTTAAAACATCTTAGAAATAATAGAACTTGATAGAAACATCACCAAACAACACAAACACGAGCATACGAACCTTGCGATTCCGAATGTTTCTCAAACACCTTTCTCATTGATTGTTTTGATTTGGCTATGCAATGATTTGGAAAGTGTTTGTTTCCAATGTTCTTCTGTTCCAAACATCTTAGAATTAATAGAACTTGACTGAAACATCACTAAACAACACAAACACAAGCATACGAACCTTGCGATTCCGAATGTTTCTCAAACACCTTTCTTATTGATTGGTTTGATTTGTCTATGCGATGCTTTGGAAAATGGTTGTTTCCAATGCTGTTGTCTTCCAAACGTCTTAGAATTAATAGGACTTGATAAAAACATCACCAAACGACACAAACACAAGCATACGAACCTTGTGTTTCCTAATGTTTCTCAAACATCTGTTTTATTGATTGGTTTGATTTGTCTTTGAGATGCTTTGGAAATTGTTTGTTTCCAATGTTCTTCTCATTAAAACATCTTAGAATTAATAGAACTTGATAGAAATATCACCTGTGTTACTGATTAGTTTGAATTGTCTTTGCGATGCTTTGGAAAGTGTTTGTTTCCAATGTTCTTCTCTTTAAAACATCTTAGAAATAATAGAACTTGATAGAAACATCACCAAACAACACAAACACGAGCATACGAACCTTGCGATTCCGAATGTTTCTCAAACACCTTTCTCATTGATTGTTTTGATTTGGCTATGCAATGATTTGGAAAGTGTTTGTTTCCAATGTTCTTCTGTTCCAAACATCTTAGAATTAATAGAACTTGACTGAAACATCACTAAACAACACAAACACAAGCATACGAACCTTGCGATTCCGAATGTTTCTCAAACACCTTTCTTATTGATTGGTTTGATTTGTCTATGCGATGCTTTGGAAAATGGTTGTTTCCAATGCTGTTGTCTTCCAAACGTCTTAGAATTAATAGGACTTGATAAAAACATCACCAAACGACACAAACACAAGCATACGAACCTTGTGTTTCCTAATGTTTCTCAAACATCTGTTTTATTGATTGGTTTGATTTGTCTTTGAGATGCTTTGGAAATTGTTTGTTTCCAATGTTCTTCTCATTAAAACATCTTAGAATTAATAGAACTTGATAGAAATATCACCAAACAACACAAACACAAGCATACGAACCTTGCGATTCCGAATGTTTCTCAAACACCTTTCTTATAGATTGGTTTGATTTGTTTATGCGATACTTTGGAAAGTGGTTGTTTCCAATGTTCATGTCTTCCAAACATCTTAGAATTAATAGGTCTTGATAGAAACATCACCAAACGATACAAACACACGCATACGAACCTTGCGTTTCCTAATGTTTCTCAAACATCTTTCTTATTGATTGGTTTGATTTGTCTTTGCGATGCTTTGGAAAGTGTTTGTTTCCAATTTTCTCCTCTTCCAAGTGTCTTAGAAATAATTGAACTCGATAGAAACATCACCAAACAAGACAAACACAAGCATACGAACCTTGCGATTCCGAATGTTTCTCAAACACCCTTCTTATTAATTGGTTTGATTTGTCTTTGCGATGCTTTGGAAATTGTTTGTTTACAATTTTCCTCTCTTCCAAACGTCTTAGAAATAATATAACTTGATAGAAACATCACCAAACAACACAAACACAAGCATACGAACCTTGCGATTCCGAATGTTTCTCAAACACCTTTCTTATTGATTGGTTTGATTTGTCTTTGCGATGCTTTGGAAAGTGATTGTTTCCAATGTTCTTGTCTTCCAAACATCTTAGAATTAATAGGACTTGATAGAAACATCACCAACCAACACAAACATAAGCATATGAACCTTGCGATTCCTAATGTTTCTCAAACACCTGTGTTACGGATTGGTTTGATTTGTCTATGCGATGCTTTGGAAAGTGTTTGTTTCCAATGTTCTTCTCTTCCAAACATCTTAGAAATAATAGAACTTGATAGAAACATCACCAAACAACACAAACACAAGCATACGAACCCTGCGATTCCGAATGTTTCTCAAACACCTTTCTAATTGATTGGTTTGATTTTTCTATGCGATGCTTTGGAAAGTGTTTGTTTCCAATGTTCTTTTCATCCAAACATCTTATAATTAATAGGACTTGATAGAAACATCACCAAACGACACAAACACAGGCATACGAACATCGCGTTTCCTAATATTTCTCAAACACCTTTCTTACTGATTGGTTTGATTTGTCTTTGTGATGGTTTGGAAAGTGTTTTTTTCCAATTTTCTTCTCTTCCAAACAATTTTGAAATAATAGAACTTGATAGAAACATCACCAAACAACACAAACACAAGCATACGAACCTTGCGTTTCCTAAAGTTTCTCAAACACCTGTGTTACTGATTAGTTTGAATTGTCTTTGCGATGCTTTGGAAAGTGTTTGTTTCCAATGTTCTTCTCTTTAAAACATCTTAGAAATAATAGAACTTTATAGAAACATCACCAAACAACACAAACACGAGCATACGAACCTTGCGATTCCGAATGTTTCTCAAACACCTTTCTCATTGATTGTTTTGATTTGTCTATGCAATGCTTTGGAAAGTGTTTGTTTCCAATGTTCTTCTGTTCCAAACATCTTAGAATTAATAGAACTTGATTGAAACATCACTAAACAACACAAACACAAGCATACGAACCTTGCGATTCCGAATGTTTCTCAAACACCTTTCTTATTGATTGGTTTGATTTGTCTATGCGATGCTTTGGAAAGTGGTTGTTTCCAATGTTGTTGTCTTACAAACGTCTTAGAATTAATAGGACTTGATAGAAACATCACCAAACGACACAAACACAAGCATACGAACCTTGCGATTCCGAATGTTTCTCAAACACCTTTCTTATTGATTGGTTTGATTTGTCTATGCGATACTTTGGAAAGTGGTTGTTTCCAATGTTCATGTCTTCCAAACATCTTAGAATTAATAGGTCTTGATAGAAACATCACCAAACGATACAAACACAGGCATACGAACCTTGCGTTTCCTAATGTTTCTCAAACATCTGTCTTATTGATTGGTTTGATTTGTCTTTGCGATGCTTTAAAAAGTGGTTGTTTCCAATTTTCTTCTCTTCCAAACGTCTTAGAAATAATTGAACTCGATAGAAACATCACCAAACAACACAAACACAAGCTTACGAACCTTGCGATTCCGAATGTTTCTCAAACACCTTTCTTATTGATTGGTTTGATTTGTCTATGCGATGCTTTGGAAAGTGATTGTTTCCAATGTTCTTGTCTTCCAAGCATCTTAGAATTAATAGGACTTGATAGAAACATCACCAAACGACACAAACATAAGCATACGAACCTTGCATTTCCTAATGTTTCTCAAACATATGCCTTATTGATTGGTTTGATTTGTCTTTGCGATGCTTTGGAAAGTGTTTGTTTCCAATGTTCTTCTCTTCCAAACATCTTTGAAATAATAGAACTTGATAGAAACATCACCAAACAACACAAACACAAGCATACGAACCTTGCGATTCCAAATGTTTCTCAAACACCTTTCTATTGATTGGTTTGATTTGTCTATGCAATTCTTTAAAAAGTGGTTGTTTCCAATGTTCTTGTCTTCCAAACATCTTACAATTAATAGGACTTGATAGAAACATCACCAAACGACACAAACACAGGCATACGAACCTTGCGTTTCCTAATGTTTCTAAAACATCTGTCTTATTGATTGGTTTGATTTGTCTTTGCGATCCTTTGGAAAGTGTTTGTTTCCAATGTTCTTCTCTAACAAACATCTTAGAATTAATAGAACTAGATAGAAACATCACCAACCAACACAAACACAAGCATATGAACCTTGCGATTCCTAAAGTTTCGCAAACACCTGTGTTACGGATTGGTTTGATTTGTCTATGCGATGCTTTGGAAAGTGTTTGTTTCCAATGTTCTTCTCTTCCAAACATCTTAGAAATAATAGAACTTGATAGAAACATCACCAAACAACACAAACACAAGCATACGAACCTTGCGATTCCGAATGTTTCTCAAACACCTTTCTAATTGATTGGTTTGATTTTTCTACGCGATGCTTTTGAAAGTGTTTGTTTCCAATGTTCTTTTCATCCGAACATCTTATAATTAATAGGACTTGATAGAAACATCACCAAACGACACAAACACAGGCATACGAACATTTCGTTTCCTAATGTTTCTCAAACATCTGTCTTATTGATTGGTTTGATTTGTCTTTGCGATGCTTTGGAAAGTGATTGTTTCCAATGTTCTTGTCTTTAAAACATCTGAGAATTAATATAACTAGATAGAAACATCACCCACCAACACAAACACAAGCATATGAACGTTGCGATTCCTAAAGTTTCTCAAACACCTGTGTTACGGATTGGTTTGATTTGTCTATGCGATGCTTTGGAAAGTGTTTGTTTCCAATGTTCTTCTCTTCCAAACATCTTAGAAATAATAGAACTTGATAGAAACATCACCAAACAACACAAACACAAGCATACGAACCTTGCGATTCCGAATGTTTCTCAAACACCTTTCTAATTGATTGGTTTGATTTTTCTATGCGATGCTTTTGAAAGTGTTTGTTTCCAATGTTCTTTTCATCCAAACATCTTATAATTAATAGGACTTGATAGAAACATCACCAAACGACACAAACACAGGCATACGAACCTTGCGATTCCGAATGTTTCTCAAACACCTTTCTTATTGATTGGTTTGATTTGTCTATGCGATGCTTTGGAAAGTGTTTGTTTCCAATGTTCTTCTCTTCCAAACATCTTAGAAATAATAGAACTTGATAGAAACATCACCAAACAACACAAACACAAGCATACGAACCTTGCGATTCCGAATGTTTCTCAAACACCTTTCTAATTGATTGGTTTGATTTTTCTATGCGATGCTTTTGAAAGTGTTTGTTTCCAATGTTTTCTTCATCCAAACATCTTATAATTAATAGGACTTGATAGAAACATCACCAAACGACACAAACACAGGCATACGAACCTTGCGATTCCGAATGTTTCTCAAACACCTTTCTTATTGATTGGTTTGATTTGTCTATGCGATGCTTTGGAAAGTGGTTGTTTCCAATGTTCTTGTCTCCTAAACATCTTAGAATTAATAGGACTTCATAGAATTATCACCAAACGATACAAACACAGGCATACCAACCTTTCGTTTCCTAATGTTTCTCAAACATCTGTCTTATTGATTAGTTTGATTTGTGTTTGCAATGCTTTGGAAAGTGTTTGTTTCCAATTTTCTTCTCTTCCAAAGGTCTTAGAAATAATTCAACTTGATAGAAACATCACCAAACAACACAAACACAAGCATACGAACCTTGCGATTCCGAATGTTTCTCAAACACCTTTCTTATTGATTGGTTTGATTTGTCTTTGCGATGCTTTGGAAAGTGTTTGTTTCGAATTTTATTCTCTTCCAAACGTCTTAGAAATAATAGAGCTTGATAGAAACATCACCAAACATCACAAACACAAGCATTCGAACCTTGTGATTCCGAATGTTTCTCAAACACCTTTCTTATTGATTGGTTTGATTTGTCTATGCGATACCTTAAAAAGTGGTTGTTTCCAATGTTCTTGTCTTCCAAACATCTGAGAATTAATAGGACTTGATAGAAACATCACCAAACGACACAAACACAGGCATACGAACCTTGCGTTTCCTAATGTTTCAAAAACATCTGTCTTATTGATTGGTTTGATTTGTCTTTGCGATGCTTTGGAAAGTGTTTGTCTCCAATGTTCTTCTCTAACAAACATCTTAGAATTAATAGAACTAGATAGAAACATCACCATCCAACACAAACACAAGCATACGAACCTTGCGATTCCTAAAGTTTCTCAAACACCTGTGTTACTGATTGGTTTGATTTGTCTATGCGATGCTTTGGAAAGTGTTTGTTTCCAATGTTCTTCTCTTCCAAACATCTTAGAAATAATTCAACTTGATAGAAACATCACCAAACAACACAAACACAAGCATACGAACCTTGCGATTCCGAATGTTTCTCAAACACCTTTCTTATTGATTGGTTTGATTTGTCTTTGCGATGCTTTGGAAAGTGTTTGTTTCGAATTTTATTCTCTTCCAAACGTCTTAGAAATAATAGAGCTTGATAGAAACATCACCAAACATCACAAACACAAGCATTCGAACCTTGCGATTCCGAATGTTTCTCAAACACCTTTCTTATTGATTGGTTTGATTTGTCTATGCAATTCTTTAAAAAGTGGTTGTTTCCAATGTTCTTGTCTTCCAAACATCTTACAATTAATAGGACTTGATAGAAACATCACCAAACGACACAAACACAGGCATACGAACCTTGCGTTTCCTAATGTTTCTAAAACATCTGTCTTATTGATTGGTTTGATTTGTCTTTGCGATCCTTTGGAAAGTGTTTGTTTCCAATGTTCTTCTCTAACAAACATCTTAGAATTAATAGAACTAGATAGAAACATCACCAACCAACACAAACACAAGCATATGAACCTTGCGATTCCTAAAGTTTCGCAAACACCTGTGTTACGGATTGGTTTGATTTGTCTATGCGATGCTTTGGAAAGTGTTTGTTTCCAATGTTCTTCTCTTCCAAACATCTTAGAAATAATAGAACTTGATAGAAACATCACCAAACAACACAAACACAAGCATACGAACCTTGCGATTCCGAATGTTTCTCAAACACCTTTCTAATTGATTGGTTTGATTTTTCTACGCGATGCTTTTGAAAGTGTTTGTTTCCAATGTTCTTTTCATCCGAACATCTTATAATTAATAGGACTTGATAGAAACATCACCAAACGACACAAACACAGGCATACGAACATTTCGTTTCCTAATGTTTCTCAAACATCTGTCTTATTGATTGGTTTGATTTGTCTTTGCGATGCTTTGGAAAGTGATTGTTTCCAATGTTCTTGTCTTTAAAACATCTGAGAATTAATATAACTAGATAGAAACATCACCCACCAACACAAACACAAGCATATGAACGTTGCGATTCCTAAAGTTTCTCAAACACCTGTGTTACGGATTGGTTTGATTTGTCTATGCGATGCTTTGGAAAGTGTTTGTTTCCAATGTTCTTCTCTTCCAAACATCTTAGAAATAATAGAACTTGATAGAAACATCACCAAACAACACAAACACAAGCATACGAACCTTGCGATTCCGAATGTTTCTCAAACACCTTTCTAATTGATTGGTTTGATTTTTCTATGCGATGCTTTTGAAAGTGTTTGTTTCCAATGTTCTTTTCATCCAAACATCTTATAATTAATAGGACTTGATAGAAACATCACCAAACGACACAAACACAGGCATACGAACCTTGCGATTCCGAATGTTTCTCAAACACCTTTCTTATTGATTGGTTTGATTTGTCTATGCGATGCTTTGGAAAGTGTTTGTTTCCAATGTTCTTCTCTTCCAAACATCTTAGAAATAATAGAACTTGATAGAAACATCACCAAACAACACAAACACAAGCATACGAACCTTGCGATTCCGAATGTTTCTCAAACACCTTTCTAATTGATTGGTTTGATTTTTCTATGCGATGCTTTTGAAAGTGTTTGTTTCCAATGTTTTCTTCATCCAAACATCTTATAATTAATAGGACTTGATAGAAACATCACCAAACGACACAAACACAGGCATACGAACCTTGCGATTCCGAATGTTTCTCAAACACCTTTCTTATTGATTGGTTTGATTTGTCTATGCGATGCTTTGGAAAGTGGTTGTTTCCAATGTTCTTGTCTCCTAAACATCTTAGAATTAATAGGACTTCATAGAATTATCACCAAACGATACAAACACAGGCATACCAACCTTTCGTTTCCTAATGTTTCTCAAACATCTGTCTTATTGATTAGTTTGATTTGTGTTTGCAATGCTTTGGAAAGTGTTTGTTTCCAATTTTCTTCTCTTCCAAAGGTCTTAGAAATAATTCAACTTGATAGAAACATCACCAAACAACACAAACACAAGCATACGAACCTTGCGATTCCGAATGTTTCTCAAACACCTTTCTTATTGATTGGTTTGATTTGTCTTTGCGATGCTTTGGAAAGTGTTTGTTTCGAATTTTATTCTCTTCCAAACGTCTTAGAAATAATAGAGCTTGATAGAAACATCACCAAACATCACAAACACAAGCATTCGAACCTTGTGATTCCGAATGTTTCTCAAACACCTTTCTTATTGATTGGTTTGATTTGTCTATGCGATACCTTAAAAAGTGGTTGTTTCCAATGTTCTTGTCTTCCAAACATCTGAGAATTAATAGGACTTGATAGAAACATCACCAAACGACACAAACACAGGCATACGAACCTTGCGTTTCCTAATGTTTCAAAAACATCTGTCTTATTGATTGGTTTGATTTGTCTTTGCGATGCTTTGGAAAGTGTTTGTCTCCAATGTTCTTCTCTAACAAACATCTTAGAATTAATAGAACTAGATAGAAACATCACCATCCAACACAAACACAAGCATACGAACCTTGCGATTCCTAAAGTTTCTCAAACACCTGTGTTACTGATTGGTTTGATTTGTCTATGCGATGCTTTGGAAAGTGTTTGTTTCCAATGTTCTTCTCTTCCAAACATCTTAGAAATAATTCAACTTGATAGAAACATCACCAAACAACACAAACACAAGCATACGAACCTTGCGATTCCGAATGTTTCTCAAACACCTTTCTTATTGATTGGTTTGATTTGTCTTTGCGATGCTTTGGAAAGTGTTTGTTTCGAATTTTATTCTCTTCCAAACGTCTTAGAAATAATAGAGCTTGATAGAAACATCACCAAACATCACAAACACAAGCATTCGAACCTTGCGATTCCGAATGTTTCTCAAACACCTTTCTTATTGATTGGTTTGATTTGTCTATGCGATGCTTTAGAAAGTGGTTGTTTCCAATGTTCCTGTCTTCCAAACATCTTAGAATTAATAGGACTTGATAGAAGCATCACCAAACGACACAAACACAAGCATACGAACCTTGCGTTTCCTAATGTTTCTCAAACATATGCCTTATTGATTGGTTTGATTTGTCTTTGCGATGCTTTGGAAAGTGTTTGTTTCCAATGTTCTTCTCTTCAAAACATCTTTGAAATAATAGAACTTGATAGAAACATCACCAAACAACACAAACACAAGCATACGAACCTTGCGATTCCAAACGTTCTAAAGCACATTTCTTATTGATTGGTTTGATTTGTCTATGCGATGCCTTAAAAAGTGGTTGTTTCCAATGTTCTTGTCTTCCAAACATCTTAGAATTAATAGGACTTGATAGAAACATCACCAAATGACACAAACACAGGCATACGAACCTTGCGTTTCCTAATGTTTCAAAAACATCTGTCTTATTGATTGGTTGGATTTGTCTTTGCGATGCTTTGGAAAGTGTTTGTTTCCAATGTTCTTCTCTAACAAACATCTTAGAATTAATAGAACTAGATAGAAACATCACCATCCAACACAAACACAAGCATACGAACCTTGCGATTCCTAAAGTTTCTCAAACACCTGTGTTACTGATTGGTTTGATTTGTCTGTGCGATGCTTTGGAAAGTATTTGTTTCCAATGTTCTTCTCTTCCAAACATCTTAGAAATAATAGAACTTGATAGAAACATCACCAAACAACACAAACACAAGCATACGAACCTTGTGATTCCCAATATTTCTCAAACACCTTTCTTATTGATTGGTTTGATATGTCTATGCGATGCTTTGGAAAGTGTTTTTTTTTCAATGTTCTTGTTTTCCAAACATCTTATAATTAATAGGACTTGATAGAAACATGACCAAACGACACAAACACAGGCATACGAACCTTGCGATTCCTAATGTTTCTCAAACACCTATCTTATTGATTAATTTGATTTGTCTTTGCGATGCTTTGGAATGTGTTTGTTTCCAATGTTCTTCTCTTTAAAACATCTTAGAATTAATAGAACTTGATAGAAACATCACCAAACAACACAAACACAAGCATACGAACCTTGCGATACCGAATGTTTCTAAAACACCTTTCTTATTGATTGGTTTGATTTGTCTATGCGATACTTTGGAAAGTGGTTGTTTCCAATGTTCTTGTCTTCCAAACATCTTAGAATTAATAGGACTTGATAAAAACATCACCAAACGATACAAACACAGACATACGAACCTTGCGTTTCCTAATGTTTCTCAAACATCTCTCTTATTTATTGGTTTGATTTGTCTTTACGATGCTTTGGAAAGTGTTTATTTCCAATTTTCTTCTCTTCCAAACGTCTTAGAAATAATACAACTTGATAGAAACATCACCAAACAACACAAACACAAGCGTACGAACCTTGCGATTCCAAAAGTTTCTAAAACACCTTTCTTATTGATTGGTTTGATTTGTCTTTGCGATGCTTTGGAAAGTGTTTGTTTCCAATGTTCTTCTCTAACAAACATCTTAGAATTAATAGAACTAGATAGAAACATCACCAACCAACACAAACACAAGCATATGAACCTTGCGATTCCTAAAGTTTCTCAAACACCTGTGTTACGGATTGGTTTGATTTGTCTATGCGATGCTTTGGAAAGTGTTTGTTTCCAATGTTCTTCTCTTCCAAACATCTTAGAAATAATAGAACTTGATAGAAACATCACCAAACAACACAAACACAAGCATACGAACCTTGCGATTCCGAATGTTTCTCAAACACCTTTCTAATTGATTGGTTTGATTTTTCTACGCGATGCTTTTGAAAGTGTTTGTTTCCAATGTTCTTTTCATCCGAACATCTTATAATTAATAGGACTTGATAGAAACATCACCAAACGACACAAACACAGGCATACGAACATTTCGTTTCCTAATGTTTCTCAAACATCTGTCTTATTGATTGGTTTGATTTGTCTTTGCGATGCTTTGGAAAGTGATTGTTTCCAATGTTCTTGTCTTTAAAACATCTGAGAATTAATAGAACTAGATAGAAACATCACCCACCAACACAAACACAAGCATATGAACCTTGCGATTCCTAAAGTTTCTCAAACACCTGTGTTACGGATTGGTTTGATTTGTCTATGCGATGCTTTGGAAAGTGTTTGTTTCCAATGTTCTTCTCTTCCAAACATCTTAGAAATAATAGAACTTGATAGAAACATCACCAAACAACACAAACACAAGCATACGAACCTTGCGATTCCGAATGTTTCTCAAACACCTTTCTAATTGATTAGTTTGATTTTTCGATGCGATGCTTTTGAAAGTGTTTGTTTCCAATGTTCTTTTCATCTGAACATCTTATAATTAATAGGACTTGATAGAAACATCACCAAACGACATAAACACAGGCATACGAACATTGCGTTTCCTAATGTTTCTCAAACATCTGTCTTATTGATTGGTTTGATTTGTCTTTGCGATGCTTTGGAAAGTGTTTGTTTCCAATGTTCTTGTCTTCCAAACATCATAGAATTAATAGGACTTGATAAATACATCACCAAACGATACAAACACAGACATACGAACCTTGCGATACCGAATGTTTCTAAAACACCTTTCTTATTGATTGGTTTGATTTGTCTATGCGATGCTTTGGAAAGTGGTTGTTTCCAATGTTCCTGTCTTCCAAACATCTTAGAATTAATAGGACTTGATAGAAACATCACCAAACGACACAAACACAAGCATACGAACCTTGCGTTTCCTAATGTTTCTCAAACATATGCCTTATTGATTGGTTTGATTTGTCTTTGCGATGCTTTGGAAAGTGTTTGTTTCCAATGTTCTTCTCTTCAAAACATCTTTGAAATAATAGAACTTGATAGAAACATCACCAAACAACACAAACACAAGCATACGAACCTTGCGATTCCAAAAGTTTCTAAAACACCTTTCTTATTGATTGGTTTGATTTGTCTATCCGATACCTTAAAAAGTGGTTGTTTCCAATGTTCTTGTCTTCCAAACATCTTAGAATTAATAGGACTTGATAGAAACATCACCAAACGACACAAACACAGGCATACGAACCTTGCGTTTCCTAATGTTTCAAAAACATCTGTCTTATTGATTGGTTTGATTTGTCTTTGCGATGCTTTGGAAAGTGTTTGTTTCCAATGTTCTTCTCTAACAAACATCTTAGAATTAATAGAACTAGATAGAAACATCACCATCCAACACAAACACAAGCATACGAACCTTGCGATTCCTAAAGTTTCTCAAACACCTGTGTTACTGATTGGTTTGATTTGTCTATGCGATGCTTTGGAAAGTGTTTGTTTCCAATGTTCTTCTCTTCCAAACATCTTAGAAATAATTCAACTTGATAGAAACATCACCAAACAACACAAACACAAGCATACGAACCTTGCGATTCCGAATGTTTCTCAAACACCTTGCTTATTGATTGGTTTGATTTGTCTTTGCGATGCTTTGGAAAGTGTTTGTTTCGAATTTTATTCTCTTCCAAACGTCTTAGAAATAATAGAGCTTGATAGAAACATCACCAAACATCACAAACACAAGCATTCGAACCTTGTGATTCCGAATGTTTCTCAAACACCTTTCTTATTGATTGGTTTGATTTGTCTATGCGATGCTTTGGAAAGTGGTTGTTTCCAATGTTCCTGTCTTCCAAACATCTTAGAATTAATAGGACTTGATAGAAACATCACCAAACGACACAAAGACAAGCATACGAACCTTGCGTTTCCTAATGTTTCTCAAACATATGCCTTATTGATTGGTTTGATTTGTCTTTGCGATGCTTTGGAAAGTGTTTGTTTCCAATGTTCTTCTCTTCAAAACATCTTTGAAATAATAGAACTTGATAGAAACATCACCAAACAACACAAACACAAGCATACGAACCTTGCGATTCCAAAAGTTTCTAAAACACCTTTCTTATTGATTGGTTTGATTTGTCTATCCGATACCTTAAAAAGTAGTTGTTTCCAATGTTCTTGTCTTCCAAACATCTTAGAATTAATAGGACTTGATAGAAACATCACCAAACGACACAAACACAGGCATACGAACCTTGCGTTTCCTAATGTTTCAAAAACATCTGTCTTATTGATTGGTTTGATTTGTCTTTGCGATGCTTTGGAAAGTGTTTGTTTCCAATGTTCTTCTCTAACAAACATCTTAGAATTAATAGAACTAGATAGAAACATCACCATCCAACACAAACACAAGCATACGAACCTTGCGATTCCTAAAGTTTCTCAAACACCTGTGTTACTGATTGGTTTGATTTGTCTATGCGATGCTTTGGAAAGTGTTTGTTTCCAATGTTCTTCTCTTCCAAACATCTTAGAAATAATTCAACTTGATAGAAACATCACCAAACAACACAAACACAAGCATACGAACCTTGCGATTCCGAATGTTTCTCAAACACCTTTCTTATTGATTGGTTTGATTTGTCTTTGCGATGCTTTGGAAAGTGTTTGTTTCGAATTTTATTCTCTTCCAAACGTCTTAGAAATAATAGAGCTTGATAGAAACATCACCAAACATCACAAACACAAGCATTCGAACCTTGCGATTCCGAATGTTTCTCAAACACCTTTCTTATTGATTGGTTTGATTTGTCTATGCGATGCTTTAGAAAGTGGTTGTTTCCAATGTTCCTGTCTTCCAAACATCTTAGAATTAATAGGACTTGATAGAAGCATCACCAAACGACACAAACACAAGCATACGAACCTTGCGTTTCCTAATGTTTCTCAAACATATGCCTTATTGATTGGTTTGATTTGTCTTTGCGATGCTTTGGAAAGTGTTTGTTTCCAATGTTCTTCTCTTCAAAACATCTTTGAAATAATAGAACTTGATAGAAACATCAACAAACAACACAAACACAAGCATACGAACCTTGTGATTCCGAATATTTCTCAAACACCTTTCTTATTGATTGGTTTGATATGTCTATGCGATGCTTTGGAAAGTGGTTGTTTCCAATGTTCTTGTCTTCCTAACATCTTAGAATTAATAGGACTTGATAAAAACATCACCAAACGGTACAAACACAGACATACGAATCTTGCGTTTCCTAATGTTTCTCAAACATCTCTCTTATTGATTGCTTTGATTTGTCTTTGCGATGCTTTGGAAAGTGTTTATTTCCAATTTTCTTCTCTTCCAAACGTCTTAGAAATAATACAACTTGATAGAAACATCACCAAACAACACAAACACAAGCATACGAACCTTGCGATTCCGAAAGTGTCTCAAACACCTTTCTTATTGATTGGTTTGATTTGTCTATGCGATACTTTGAAAAGTGGTTGTTTCCAATGTTCTTGTCTTCCAAACATCTTATAATTAATAAGACTTGATAGAAACATCACCAAACGATACAAACATAAAGCATACGAACCTTGCGTTTCCTAATGTTTCTCAAACATCTGTCTTATTGATTGGTTTGATTTGTCTTTGCGATGATTTGGAAAGTGTTTGTTTCCAATTTTCTTCTCTTCCAAACGTCTTAGAAATAATAGAACTTGATAGAAACATCACCAAACAACACAAACACAAGCATACGAACCTTGCGATTCCGAATGTTTCCGAACACCTTTCTTATTGATTTGTTTGATTTGTCTATGCGATGCTTTGGAAAGTGGTTGTTTCCAATGTTCTTGTCTTCCAAACATCTTAGAAATAATAGAACTTGTTAGAAACATCACCAAACAACACAAACACCAGCATACAAAACTTGCGATTTCGAATGTTTCTCAAACACCTTTCTTATTGATTGGTTTGATTTGTTTATGCGATGCTTTAGAAAGTGAGTGTTTCCAATGTTCTTGTCTTCCAAACATCTTATAATTAATAAGACTTGATAGAAACATCACCAAACCACACAAACACATGCATACGAACCTTGCGATTCCGAATGTTTCTCAAACATCTGTATTATTGATTGCTTTGATTACTCTTTGCGATGCTTTGGAAAGTGTTTGTTTTCAATGTTCTTCTCTTCCAAACATCTTAGAATTAATAGAACTTGATAGAAACATCACCAAACAACACAAACACAAGCATACGAACCTTGCGGTTCCGAATGTTTCTCAAACACCTTTCTTATTGATTGGTTTGATTTGTCTATGCGATGCTTTGGAAAGTGTTTGTTTCCAATGCTATTGTCTTCCAAACGTCTTAGAATTAATAGGACTTGATAAAAATATCACCAAACGACACAAACATAGGCATACGAACCTTGCATTTCCTAAAGTTTCTCAAACACCTGTGTTACTGATTGGTTTGATTTGTCTATGCGATGCTTTGGAAAGTGTTTGTTTCCAATGCTATTGTCTTCCAAACGTCTTAGAATTAATAAGACTTGATAGAAACATCACCAAACGACACAAACACATGCATACGAACCTTGCGTTTTCTAATGTTTCTCAAACATCTGTATTATTGATTGCATTGATTTGTCTATGCGATGCTTCGGAAAGTGTTTGTTTCCAATGTTCTTCTCTTCCAAACGTCTTAGAAATAATAGAACCTGATAGAAACACCACCAAACAACACAAACACAAGCATACGAACCTTGCGCTTCCGAATGTTTCTCAAACACCTTTCTAATTGATTGTTTTGATTTGGCTATGCAATGCTTTGGAAAGTGTTTGTTTCCAATGTTCTTCTGTTCCAAACATCTTAGAATTAATAGAACTTGATAGAAACATCACCAAACAACACAAACACAAGCATACGAACCTTGCGATTCCGAATGTTTCTCAAACACCTTTCTTACTGATTGGTTTGATTTGTGTATGCGATGCTTTGGAAAGTGGTTGTTTCCAAAGTTCTTGTCTTCCAAACATCTTAGAAATAATAGAACTTGTTAGAAACATCACCAAACAACACAAACACCAGCATACGAACCTTGCGATTCCGAATGTTTCTCAAAGACCTTTCTTATTGATTGGTTTGATTTGTCTATGCGATGCTTTGGAAAGTGGTTGTTTCCAATGTTCTTGTCTTCCAAACATCTTATAATTAATAAGACTTGATAGAAACATCACCAAACGATACAAACATAAAGCATACGAACCTTGCGTTTCCTAATGTTTCTCAAACATCTGTCTTATTGATTGGTTTGATTTGTCTTTGCGATGATTTGGAAAGTGTTTGTTTCCAATTTTCTTCTCTTCCAAACGTCTTAGAAATAATAGAACTTGATAGAAACATCATCAAACAACACAAACACAAGCATACGAACCTTGCGATTCCGAATGTTTCTCAAACACCTTGCTTATTGATTGGTTTGATTTGTCTTTGCGATGCTTTGGAAAGTGTTTGTTTCGAATTTTATTCTCTTCCAAACGTCTTAGAAATAATAGAGCTTGATAGAAACATCACCAAACATCACAAACACAAGCATTCGAACCTTGTGATTCCGAATGTTTCTCAAACACCTTTCTTATTGATTGGTTTGATTTGTCTATGCGATGCTTTGGAAAGTGGTTGTTTCCAATGTTCCTGTCTTCCAAACATCTTAGAATTAATAGGACTTGATAGAAACATCACCAAACGACACAAACACAAGCATACGAACCTTGCGTTTCCTAATGTTTCTCAAACATATGCCTTATTGATTGGTTTGATTTGTCTTTGCGATGCTTTGGAAAGTGTTTGTTTCCAATGTTCTTCTCTTCAAAACATCTTTGAAATAATAGAACTTGATAGAAACATCACCAAACAACACAAACACAAGCATACGAACCTTGCGATTCCGAATGTTTCTCAAACACCTTTCTTATTGATTGGTTTGATATGTCTATGCGATGCTTTGGAAAGTGTTTTTTTTTCAATGTTCTTGTTTTCCAAACATCTTATAATTAATAGGACTTGATAGAAACATGACCAAACGACACAAACACAGGCATACGAACCTTGCGATTCCTAATGTTTCTCAAACACCTGTCTTATTGATTGGTTTGATTTGTCTTTGCGATGCTTTGGAATGTGTTTGTTTCCAATGTTCTTCTCTTTAAAACATCTTAGAATTAATAGAACTTGATAGAAACATCACCAAACAACACAAACACAAGCATACGAACCTTGCGATACCGAATGTTTCTCAAACACCTTTCTTATTGATTGGTTTGATTTGTCTATGCGATACTTTGGAAAGTGGTTGTTTACAATGTTCTTGTCTTCCAAACATCTTAGAATTAATAGGACTTGATAAAAAAATCACCAAACGATACAAACACAGACATACGAACCTTGCGTTTCCTAATGTTTCTCAAACATCTCTCTTATTGATTGCTTTGATTTGTCTTTGCGATGCTTTGGAAAGTGTTTATTTCCAATTTTCTTCTCTTCCAAACGTCTTAGAAATAATACAACTTGATAGAAACATCACCAAACAACACAAACACAAGCATACGAACCTTGCGATTCCGAAAGTGTCTCAAACACCTTTCTTATTGATTGGTTTGATTTGTCTATGCGATACTTTGAAAAGTGGTTGTTTCCAATGTTCTTGTCTTCCAAACATCTTAGAAATAATAAGTTTTTGTTAGAAACATCACTAAACAACACAAACACCAGCATACGAACCTTGCGATTCCGAATGTTTCTCAAACAACTTTCTTATTGATTGGTTTGATTTGTCTTTGCGATGCTTTAGAAAGTGTTTGTTTCCAATTTTCTTCTCTTCCAAACGTCTTAGAAATAATAGAACTTGATAGAAACATCACCAAACAACACAAACACAAGCATACGAACCTTGCGATTCCGAATGTTTCCGAACACCTTTCTTATTGATTTGTTTGATTTGTCTATGCGATGCTTTGGAAAGTGGTTGTTTCCAATGTTCTTGTCTTCCAAACATCTTAGAAATAATAGAACTTGTTAGAAACATCACCAAACAACACAAACACAAGCATACGAACCTTGCGATTCCGAATGTTTCCAAACACCTTTCGTATTGATTGGTTTGATTTGTCTATGCGATGCTTTGGAAAGTGGTTGTTTCCAATGTTCTTGTCTTCCAAACGTCTTAGAAATAATAGAACTTGATAGAAACATCACCACACAACACAAACACAAGCATACGAACCTTGCGATTCCGAATGTTTCCAAACACCTTTCTTATTGATTGGTTTGATTTGTCTATGCGATGCTTTGGAAAGTGGTTGTTTCCAAAGTTCTTGTCTTCCAAACATCTTAGAAATAATAGAACTTGTTAGAAACATCACCAAACAACACAAACACCAGCATACGAACCTTGCGATTCCGAATGTTTCTCAAACACCTTTCTTATTGATTGGTTTGATTTGTCTATGCGATGCTTTGGAAAGTGGTTGTTTCCAATGTTCTTGTCTTCCAAACATCTTATAATTAATAAGACTTGATAGAAACATCACCAAACAACACAAACACAAGCATACGAACCTTGCGATTCCTAAAGTTTCTCAAACACCTGTGTTACTGATTGGTTTGATTTGTCTATGCATTGCTTTGGAAAGTGTTTGTTTCCAATGTTCTTCTCTTCCAAACATCTTAGAAATAATAGAACCTGATAGAAACACCACCAAACAACACAAACACAAGCATACGAACCTTGCGATTCCGAATGTTTCTCAAACACCTTTCTAATTGATTGTTTTGATTTGGCTATGCAATGCTTTGGAAAGTGTTTGTTTCCAATGTTCTTCTGTTCCAAACATCTTAGAATTAATAGAACTTGATAGAAACATCACCAAACAACACAAACACAAGCATACGAACCTTGCGATTCCGAATGTTTCTCAAACACCTTTCTTACTGATTGGTTTGATTTGTGTATGCGATGCTTTGGAAAGTGGTTGTTTCCAAAGTTCTTGTCTTCCAAACATCTTAGAAATAATAGAACTTGTTAGAAACATCACCAAACAACACAAACACCAGCATACGAACCTTGCGATTCCGAATGTTTCTCAAACACCTTTCTTATTGATTGGTTTGATTTGTCTATGCGATGCTTTGGAAAGTGGTTGTTTCCAATGTTCTTGTCTTCCAAACATCTTATAATTAATAAGACTTGATAGAAACATCACCAAACGATACAAACATAAAGCATACGAACCTTGCGTTTCCTAATGTTTCTCAAACATCTGTCTTATTGATTGCTTTGATTTGGCTATGCAATGCTTTGGAAAGTGTTTGTTTCCAATGTTCTTCTGTTCCAAACATCTTAGAATTAATAGAACTTGATAGAAACATCACCAAACAACACAAACACAAGCATACGAACCTTGCGATTCCGATTGTTTCTCAAACACCTTTCTTACTGATTGGTTTGATTTGTGTATGCGATGCTTTGGAAAGTGTTTGTTTCCAATTTTCTTCTCTTCCAAACATCTTAGAAATAATAGAACTTGATAGAAACATCACCAAACAACACAAACACAAGCATACGAACCTTGCGATTCCGAATGTTTCTCAAACACCTTTCGTATTGATTGGTTTGATTTGTCTATGCGATGCTTTGGAAAGTGGTTGTTTCCAATGTTCTTGTCTTCCAAACATCTTAGAAATAATAGAACTTGATAGAAACATCACCATACAACACAAACACAAGCATACGAACCTTGCGATTCCGAATGTTTCTCAAACAACTTTCGTATTGATTGGTTTGATTTGTCTACGCGATGCTTTAGAAAGTGGTTGTTTCCAATGTTCATGTCTTCCAAACATCTTAGAAATAATAGAACTTGTTAGAAACATCACCAAACAACACAAACACCAGCATACGAACCTTGCGATTCTGAATGTTTCTCAAACATCTGTCTTATTGATTGGTTTGATTTGTCTTTGCGATGCTTTGGAAAGTGTTTGTTTCCAATGTTATTGTCTTCCAAACATCTTATAATTAATAGAACTTGATAGAAACATCACCAAACGACACAAACACATGCATACAAACCTTGCGTTTTCTAATGTTTCCAAACATCTGTATTATTGATTGGTTTGATTTGTCTATGCGATACTTTGGAAAGTGGTTGTTTCCAATTTTCTTCTCTTCCAAACATCTTAGAAATAATAGAACTTGATAGAAACATCACCAAACAACACAAACACAAGCATACGAACCTTGCGATTCCGAATGTTTCCAAACACCTTTCGTATTGATTGGTTTGATTTGTCTATGCGATGCTTTGGAAAGTGGTTGTTTCCAATGTTCTTGTCTTCCAAACATCTTAGAAATAATAGAACTTGTTAGAAACATCACCAAACAACACAAACACCAGCATACGAACCTTGCGTTTCCGAATGTTTCTCAAACACCTTTCCTACTGATTGGTTTGATTTGTCTATGCGATGCTTTAGAAAGTGAGTGTTTCCAATGTTCTTGTCTTCCAAACATCTTATAATTAATAAGACATGATAGAAACATCACCAAACGACACAAACACATGCATACGAACCTTGCGTTTTCTAATGTTTCTCAAACATCTGTATTATTGATTGCTTTGATTTGTCTTTGCGATGCTTTGGAAAGTGTTTGTTTTCAATGTTCTTCTCTTCCAAACATCTTGGAATTAATAGAACTTGATAGAAACATCACCAAACAACACAAACACAACCATACGAACCTTGCGATTCCGAATCTTTCTCAAACACCTTTCTTATTGATTGGTTTGATTTGTGTATGCGATGATTTGGAAAGTGGTTGTTTCCAATGTTCTTGTCTTCCAAACATCTTAGAAATAATAGAACTTGTTAGAAACATCACCAAACAACACAAACACCAGCATACGAACCTTGCGTTTCCGAATGTTTCTCAAACACCTTTCCTACTGATTGGTTTGATTTGTCTATGCGATGCTTTAGAAAGTGAGTGTTTCCAATGTTCTTGTCTTCCAAACATCTTATAATTAATAAGACATGATAGAAACATCACCAAACGACACAAACACATGCATACGAACCTTGCGTTTTCTAATGTTTCTCAAACATCTGTATTATTGATTGCTTTGATTTGTCTATGCGATGCTTTGGAAAGTGTTTGTTTCCAATTTTCTTTTCTTCCAAACGTCTTAGAAATAATAGAACTTGATAGAAACATCACCACACAACACAAACACAAGCATACGAACCTTGCGATTCCGAATCTTTCTCAAACACCTTTCTTATTGATTGGTTTGATTTGTCTATGCGATGCTTTGGAAAGTGGTTGTTTCCAATTTTCTTCTCTTCCAAACGTCTTAGAAATAATAGAACTTGATAGAAACATCACTACACAACACAAACACAAGCATACGAACCTTGCGATTCCGAATGTTTCCAAACACCTTTCTTATTGATTGGTTTGATTTGTCTATGCGATGCTTTGGAAAGTGGTTGTTTCCAATTTTCTTCTCTTCCAAACATCTTAGAAATAATAGAACTTGATAGAAACATCACCAAACAACACAAACACAAGCATACGAACCTTGCGATTCCGAATGTTTCCAAACACCTTTCTTATTGATTGGTTTGATTTGTCTATGCGATACTTTGGAAAGTGGTTGTTTCCAATTCTCTTCTCTTCCAAACATCTTAGAAATAATAGAACTTGATAGAAACATCACCAAACAACACAAACACAAGCATACGAACCTTGCGATTCCGAATGTTTCCAAACACCTTTCGTATTGATTGGTTTGATTTGTCTATGCGATGCTTTGGAAAGTGGTTGTTTCCAATGTTCTTTTCTTCCAAACATCTTAGAAATAATAGAACTTGTTAGAAACATCACCAAACAACACAAACACCAGCATACGAACCTTGCGATTCCGAATGTTTCTCAAACACCTTTCCTACTGATTGGTTTGATTTGTCTATGCGATGCTTTAGAAAGTGAGTGTTTCCAATGTTATTGTCTTCCAAACATCTTATAATTAATAAGACTTGATAGAAACATCACCAAACAACACAAACACAAGCATACGAACCTTGCGATTCCGAATGTTTCCAAACACCTTTCTTATTGATTGGTTTGATTTGTCTATGCGATGCTTTGGAAAGTGGTTGTTTCCAATTTTCTTCTCTTCCAAACATCTTAGAAATAATAGAACTTGATAGAAACATCACCAAACAACACAAACACAAGCATACGAACCTTGCGATTCCGAATGTTTCCAAACACCTTTCTTATTGATTGGTTTGATTTGTCTATGCGATACTTTGGAAAGTGGTTGTTTCCAATTCTCTTCTCTTCCAAACATCTTAGAAATAATAGAACTTGATAGAAACATCACCAAACAACACAAACACAAGCATACGAACCTTGCGATTCCGAATGTTTCCAAACACCTTTCGTATTGATTGGTTTGATTTGTCTATGCGATGCTTTGGAAAGTGGTTGTTTCCAATGTTCTTTTCTTCCAAACATCTTAGAAATAATAGAACTTGTTAGAAACATCACCAAACAACACAAACACCAGCATACGAACCTTGCGATTCCGAATGTTTCTCAAACACCTTTCCTACTGATTGGTTTGATTTGTCTATGCGATGCTTTAGAAAGTGAGTGTTTCCAATGTTATTGTCTTCCAAACATCTTAGAATTAATAAGACTTGATAGAAACATCACCAAACGACACAAACACATGCATACGAACCTTGCGTTTTCTAATGTTTCTCAAACATCTGTATTATTGATTGCTTTGATTTGTCTTTGCGATGCTTTGGAAAGTGTTTGTTTTCAATGTTCTTCTCTTCCAAACATCTTGGAATTAATAGAACTTGATAGAAACATCACCAAACAACACAAACACAACCATACGAACCTTGCGATTCCGAATCTTTCTCAAACACATTTCTTATTGATTGGTTTGATTTGTGTATGCGATGATTTGGAAAGTGGTTGTTTCCAATGTTCTTGTCTTCCAAACATCTTAGAAATAATAGAACTTGTTAGAAACATCACCAAACAACACAAACACAGGCATACGAACCTTGCGTTTCCTAGTGTTTCTCAAACACCTGTCTTATTGATTAGTTTGATTTGTCTATGCGATGCTTTGGAAAGTAGTTGTTTCCAATGTTCTTGTCTTCCAAACATCTTATAATTAATAAGACTTGATAGAAACATCACCAAACGATACAAACACAAGCATCTGAATCTTGCGATTCTAAATGTTTCTCAAACATCTGTCTTATTGATTGGTTTGATTTGTCTATGCGATGCTTTGGAAAGTGTTTGTTTCCAATTTTCTTTTCTTCCAAACGTCTTAGAAATAATAGAACTTGATAGAAACATCACCACACAACACAAACACAAGCATACGAACCTTGCGATTCCGAATCTTTCTCAAACACCTTTCTTATTGATTGGTTTGATTTGTCTATGCGATGCTTTGGAAAGTGGTTGTTTCCAATTTTCTTCTCTTCCAAACGTCTTAAAAATAATAGAACTTGATAGAAACATCACCACACAACACAAACACAAGCATACGAACCTTGCGATTCCGAATGTTTCCAAACACCTTTCTTATTGATTGGTTTGATTTGTCTATGCGATGCTTTGGAAAGTGGTTGTTTCCAATTTTCTTCTCTTCCAAACGTCTTAGAAATAATAGAACTTGATAGAAACATCACCACACAACACAAACACAAGCATACGAACCTTGCGATTCCGAATGTTTCCAAACACCTTTCTTATTGATTGGTTTGATTTGTCTATGCGATGCTTTGGAAAGTGGTTGTTTCTAATTTTCTTCTCTTCCAAACATCTTAGAAATAATAGAACTTGATAGAAACATCACCAAACAACACAAACACAAGCATACGAACCTTGCGATTCCGAATGTTTCCAAACACCTTTCGTATTGATTGGTTTGATTTGTCTATGCGATGCTTTGGAAAGTGGTTGTTTCCAATGTTCTTGTCTTCCAAACATCTTAGAAATAATAGAACTTGTTAGAAACATCACCAAACAACACAAACACCAGCATACGAACCTTGCGATTCCGAATGTTTCTCAAACACCTTTCCTATTGATTGGTTTGATTTGTCTATGCGATGCTTTAGAAAGTGAGTGTTTCCAATGTTATTGTCTTCCAAACATCTTATAATTAATAAGACTTGATAGAAACATCAACAAACGACACAAACACATGCATACGAACCTTGCGTTTTCTAATGTTTCTCAAACATCTGTATTATTGATTGCTTTGATTTGTCTTTGCGATGCTTTGGAAAGTGTTTGTTTTCAATGTTCTTCTCTTCCAAACATCTTGGAATTAATAGAACTTGATAGAAACATCACCAAACAACACAAACACAAGCATACGAACCTTGCGATTCCGAATCTTTCTCAAACACTTTTCTTATTGATTGGTTTGATTTGTGTATGCGATGCTTTGGAAAGTGGTTGTTTCCAATGTTCTTGTCTTCCAAACATCTTAGAAATAATAGAACTTGTTAGAAACATCACCAAACAACACAAACAAAGGCATACGAACCTTGCGTTTCCTAATGTTTCTCAAACACCTGTCTTATTGATTAGTTTGATTTGTCTATGCGATGCTTTAGGAAGTGAGTGTTTCCAATGTTATTGTCTTCCAAACATCTTATAATTAATAAGACTTGATAGAAACATCACCAAACGATACAAACACAAGCATCTGAATCTTGCGATTCTGAATGTTTCTCAAACATCTGTCTTATTGATTGGTTTGATTTGTCTTTGCGATGCTTTGGAAAGTGTTTGTTTCCAATTTTCTTCTCTTCGAAACGTCTTAGAAATAATAGAACTTGATAGAAACATCACCACACAACACAAACACAAGCATACGAACCTTGCGATTCCGAATGTTTCCAAACACCTTTCTTATTGATTGGTTTGATTTGTCTATGCGATGCTTTGGAAAGTGGTTGTTTCCAATTTTCTTCTCTTCCAAACGTCTTAGAAATAATAGAACTTGATAGAAACATCACCAAACAACACAAACACAAGCATATGAACCTTGCGATTCCTAAAGTTTCTAAAACACTTGTTTTACTAATTGTTTTTATTTTTCTATGCGATGCTTTGGAAAGTGGTTGTTTCCAATGTTCTTGTCTTCTAAACATCTTATAATTAATAAGACTTGATAGAAATATCACCAAACGACACAAACACATGCATACGAACCTTGCGTTTTCTAATGTTTCTCAAACATCTGTATTATTGATTAGTTTGATTTGTCTATGCGATGCTTTGGAAAGTGGTTGTTTCCAATGTTCTTGTCTTCTAAACATCTAATAATTAATAAGACTTGATAGAAACATCACCAAACGACACAAACACATGCATACGAACCTTGCGTTTTCTAATGTTTCTCAAACATCTGTATTATTGATTGCTTTGATTTGTCTTCGCGATGCTTTGGAAAGTGTTTGTTTCCAATGTTCTTCTCTTACAAACATCTTAGAATTAATAGAACTTGATAGAAACATCACCAAACAACACAAACACAAGCATACAAACCTTGCGATTCCGAATGTTTCTCAAACACCTTTCTTATTGATTGGTTTGATTTGTCTATGCCATTCTTTGGAAAGTGGTTGTTTCCAATGTTCTGTTCTTCCAAACATCTTAGAATTAATAGAACTTGATAGAAACATCACCAAACAACACAAACACAAGCATACGAACCTTGCGATTCCGAATGTTTCTCAAACACCATTCTTATTGATTGGTTTGATTTGTCTATGCCATGCTTTAGAAAGTGGTTGTTTCCAATGTTCTGTTCTTCCAAACATCTTATAATTAATAAGACTTGATAGAAACATCACCAAACGACACAAACACATGCATACGAACCTTGCGTTTTCTAATGTTTCTCAAACATCTGTATTATTGATTGCTTTGATTTGTCTTTGCGATGCTTTGGAAAGTGTTTGTTTCCAATGTTCTTCTCTTACAAACATCTTAGAATTAATAGAACTTGATAGAAACATCACCAAACAACACAAACACAAGCATACGAACCTTAAGATTCCTAACGTTTCTAAAACACTTGTGTTACTGATTGTTTTGATTTGGCTATGCGATGCTTTGAAAAGTGTTTGTTTCCAATGTTCTTCTCTAACAAACACTTTAGAATTAATAGAACTAGATAGAAACATCACCAACCAAGACAAACACAAGCATACGAACCTTGCGATTCCTAAAGTTTCTCAAACACCTGTGTTACTGATTGGTTTGATTTGTCTATGCGATGCTTCGGAAAGTGTTTGTTTCCCATGTTCTTTTGTTCCAAACATCTTAGAATTATTAGAACTTGATAGAAACATCATCAAACAACACAAACACAAGCATACGAACCTTGCGATTCCTAAAGTTTCTTAAACACCTGTGTTACTAATTGGTTTTAATTGTCTATGCGATGCTTTGGAAAGTGTTTGTTTCCAATGTTCTTCTCTTCCAAACATCTTAGAAATAATAGAACTTGATAGAAACACCACCAAACAACACAAACACAAGCATACGAACCTTGCGATTCCTAAAGTTTCTCAAACACTTGTGTTACAAATTGTTTTGATTTGTCTATGAGATGCTTTGGAAAGTAGTTGTTTCCAATGTTCTTGTCTTCCACACATCTTAGAATAAATAGGACTTGATACAAACATCACCAAACGATACAAACACAAGCATACGAACCTTGCGATTCCGAATGTTTCTCAAACACCTTTCTTATTGATTGGTTTGATTTGTCTATGCGATGCATTGGAAAGTGGTTGCTTCCAATGTTCTTGTCTTCCAAACATCTTAGAAATAATAGAACTTGATAGAAACATCACCAAACAACACAAACACAAGCATACGAACCTTGCGATTCCGAATGTTTCTCAAACACCTTTCTTATTGATTGGTTTGATTTGTCTAAGCGATGCTTTGGAAACTGGTTGTTTCCAATATTCTTGTCTTCCAAACATCTTATAATTAATAAGACTTGATAGAAACATCACCAAACGACACAAACACAAGCATACGAACCTTGCGATTCCGAATCTTTCTCAAACACCTTTCTTATTGATTGGTTTGATTTATGTATGCGATGCTTTGGAAAGTGGTTGTTTCCAATGTTCTTGTCTTCCAAACATCTTAGAAATAATAGAACTTGTTAGAAACATCACCAAACAACACAAACACAGGCATACGAACCTTGCGTTTCCTAATGTTTCTCAAACACCTGTCTTATTGATTAGTTTGATTTGTCTATGCGATGCTTTAGAAAGTGAGTGTTTCCAATGTTATTGTCTTCCAAACATCTTATAATTAATAAGACTTGATAGAAACATCACCAAACGATACAAACACAAGCATCTGAATCTTGCGATTCTGAATGTTTCTCAAACATCTATCTTATTGATTGGTTTGATTTGTCTTTGCGATGCTTTGGAAAGTGTTTGTTTCCAATTTTCTTCTCTTCCAAACGTCTTAGAAATAATAGAACTTGATAGAAACATCACCACACAACACAAACACAAGCATACGAACCTTGCGATTCCGAATGTTTCCAAACACCTTTCTTATTGATTGGTTTGATTTGTCTATGCGATGCTTTGGAAAGTGGTTGTTTCCAATTTTCTTCTCTTCCAAACGTCTTAGAAATAATAGAACTTGATAGAAACATCACCAAACAACACAAACACAAGCATACGAACCTTGCGATTCCGAATGTTTCCAAACACCTTTCGTATCGATTGGTTTGATTTGTCTATGCGATGCTTTGGAAAGTGGTTGTTTCCAATGTTCTTGTCTTCTAAACATCTTAGAAATAATAGAACTTGTTAGAAACATCACCAAACAACACAAACACAAGCATACGAACCTTGCGATTCCGAATCTTTCTCAAACACCTGTGTTACTAATTGGTTTGATTTGTCTATGCGATGCTTTGGAAAGTGTTTGTTTCCAATGTTCTTTTCTTCCAAACATCTTAGTAATAAGAGAAATTGATAGAAACACCACCAAACAACACAAACACAAGCATATGAACCTTGCGATTCCTTAAGTTTCTAAAACACTTGTTTTACTAATTGTTTTTATTTTTCTATGCGATGCTTTGGAAAGTGGTTGTTTCCAATGTTCTTGTCTTCTAAACATCTTATAATTAATAAGACTTGATAGAAACATCACCAAACGACACAAACACATGCATACGAACCTTGCGTTTTCTAATGTTTCTCAAACATCTGTATTATTGATTAGTTTGATTTGTCTATGCGATGCTTTGGAAAGTGGTTGTTTCCAATGTTCTTGTCTTCTAAACATCTAATAATTAATAAGACTTGATAGAAACATCACCAAACGACACAAACACATGCATACGAACCTTGCGTTTTCTAATGTTTCTCAAACATCTGTATTATTGATTGCTTTGATTTGTCTTCGCGATGCTTTGGAAAGTGTTTGTTTCCAATGTTCTTCTCTTCCAAACATCTTAGAATTAATAGAACTTGATAGAAACATCACCAAACAAGACAAACACAAGCATACGAACCTTGCGATTCCTAAAGTTTCTCAAACACTTGTGTTATTGATTGTTTTGATTTGGCTATGCGATGCTTTGGAAAGTGTTTGTTTCCAATGTTCTTCTCTTCCAAACATCTTAGAATTAATAGAACTTGATAGAAACATCACCAAACAACACAAACACAAGCATACGAACCTTGCGATTCCGAATGTTTCTCAAACACCTTTCTTATTGATTGGTTTGATTTGTCTATGCCATGCTTTGGAAAGTGGTTGTTTCCAATGTTCTGTTCTTCCAAACATCTTAGAATTAATAGAACTTGATAGAAACATCACCAAACAACACAAACACAAGCATACGAACCTTGCGATTCCGAATGTTTCTCAAACACCATTCTTATTGATTGGTTTGATTTGTCTATGCCATGCTTTAGAAAGTGGTTGTTTCCAATGTTCTGTTCTTCCAAACATCTTATAATTAATAAGACTTGATAGAAATATCACCAAACGACACAAACACATGCATACGAACCTTGCGTTTTCTAATGTTTCTCAAACATCTGTATTATTGATTGCTTTGATTTGTCTTTGCGATGCTTTGGAAAGTGTTTGTTTCCAATGTTCTTCTCTTACAAACATCTTAGAATTAATAGAACTTGATAGAAACATCACCAAACAACACAAACACAAGCATACGAACCTTGCGATTCCTAACGTTTCTCAAACACTTGTGTTACTAATTGTTTTGATTTGGCTATGCGATGCTTTGGAAAGTGTTTGTTTCCAATTTTCTTCTCTAACAAACACTTTAGAATTAATAGAACTAGATAGAAACACCACCAACCAAGACAAACACAAGCATACGAACCTTGCGATTCCTAAAGTTTCTCAAGCACTTGTGTTACTGATTAGTTTGAATTGTCTTTGCGATGCTTTGGAAAGTGTTTGTTTCCAATGTTCTTCTCTTACAAACATCTTAGAATTAATAGAACTTGATAGAAACATCACCAAACAACACAAACACAAGCATACGAACCTTGCGATTCCTAACGTTTCTCAAACACTTGTGTTACTGATTGTTTTGATTTGGCTATGCGATGCTTTGAAAAGTGTTTGTTTCCAATTTTCTTGTCTAACAAACACTTTAGAATTAATAGAACTAGATAGAAACACCACCAACCAAGACAAACACAAGCATACGAACCTTGCGATTCCTAAAGTTTCTCAAGCACTTGTGTTACTGATTAGTTTGAATTGTCTTTGCGATGCTTTGGAAAGTGTTGGTTTCCAATGTTCTTCTCTTCCAAACGTCTTAGAAATAATAGAACTTGATAGAAACATCACCAAACAACACAAACACAAGCATACGAACTTAGCGATTCCGAATATTTCTCAAACACCTTTCTTATTGATTGGTTTGATTTGTCTATGCGATGCTTTGGAAAGTGGTTGTTTCCAATGTTCTTGTATTCCAAACATCTTAGAAATAATAGAACTTGATAGAAACATCACCAAACAACACAACACAAGCATGCGAACTGATGAAGGATCATCAAGTCAGCCACCTCCAAGCGCCCCAACACTCTTTGAGGGGCCAATCACTAGATCCCGAGCCAAGAAACTACAAAGTGGAATGCATGCTTTTGTGTGTTACGTTTGTGTTAAGGAGGCGAGAGAAAGCAATGAGCCATATGCCAAGGCTGTTTGCCTAACAAGTGTTGGCATAGTCCATGGATAGTAGATGTTGGGCCTTGCCATTATGGGCCTTGTCTACTTTTAGCCTAAGTAGATTATTTTGTATTAGTTTCTTTCAAGTCTTTTGGGGAACTATAAGTACTTTTCAGCCTTATTGTTTTTGGTAGACAACTTTGAATAGAAATCAGTTTCTCCCTTGAAAAGAGAGAGTTTGAAGCATGGCTTCATTGAGTGTGTGCATTGCAGCTTGGTTTGTTTGAATTGCGTCAATTCTCATCGAAGGTTGGTGTCTTTCAACGATCACGAGCCCCCTTCTTGTGCTTCAAGGATCCGTCCTTGACTGTGTAAGATTGTACAAGGTTGGTTCTTCGTCCATTCTATTAGGATCTTGGTTGAAATATACACCAAGGGTTTAATAGTTGTCTCGGAGGGTTATCCTTCTTCTATCCTTCTATCCTTCTCTTGAATCTGTTTGTGTTTCATTGTGTTCTTCTTGTTTGAGTCTTGTACTCCTTGTCCAAGCGTTATTCCAGCCAGTTCTAACCATCTCCTTTGTTGTTCTTGCTTGTATCGAGTTGATGTTGAAAGATCGGGCCACCAACGGCTAACCCCACATCAAAGTGGTATCAGAGCTGCGTTGTCGACATTCAACTCGTCTTCCACCATAAAACCAAAAACACAAAAAGAAATCCCAGATCAGGTTTGATTAATCCAATCTCCTTAATTAAACTTGATAGTACTAACCGGTTTGTTTACTTGTGCAAGTGGTTTGTTTGCCCAGCCAAAAACCTCCTTCGCCTAAGTAAACTGCCACCGTCCGACCACCATCATCCACCATCTCCCAGCACAGAAACCAGCCATTAAAGGATGATGAAAGCTTGAACTAAAGAGCTGAATTCAAATCCTTCACATTTCAGCCCATCCCACCACTTCTACCAACTTTCACCAACTCCCCATACCATTCCATCACTATTCTACCAACTCAAAGCCATTCCCTTTCAGCCCACACTATTCTACCAACTCCCATCAAATTCAAACCCATTCCCCCCATCAATCTAGTCAAAGAGATGACTTCTTTTATTTTGTACACCTTTCTTATATTTATTATATTTAATAAGTAGCTGATTGTGATTTTCGAATTTTATTAAAAAAAAAAAGAAAAAAAAAAGAGGAAAAAAAAAAAAAAAGAAAAGAAAAGAAAAGAAGAGGAAGTCAAAATTCAGAATTGCACTAACAGCCTATTAGATAGTGCAAATGTTGTCTTCTTGATTAAGTGCCTAAATTGTGTATTATTTTGATTAAGTGCCATGTGAGTCTTTTTTTTTCCTTGTCTAGTTCTTGATTGATATTGGAGATACCCTTCACAAAAAGCCAATCCATCTCACCTTACAAACCACTCCAAGTATTCATCTTGGTTTAGGAATTCAAGGCGAGAAAGGCTTAATCAAGGTTTGATCTCTTCCTCTATTCATCTTCTTAAACACTTGGAGTCTTCTTTTCTTGGACGTTTCTTCCCCAGCCTTCATCTTCTCGTGAATTGTTGTTTACTAATCTTTGCATTGAGTTGTTGATCATTTCAAGCAGATTGAAACAACGAGCTCGATCACACACCGAGAGTGAGAGCGAGAGAAACACTTGCGAGGCTGTTTTGGATTAAACTAACTTGACAAGTTGCTTGTAAAGTGCTTTTGCTGATTGTGCAGAATGTCTAACGAAAGTAGTGATAATGCACCTAAGAGCCCGGAGCCAATCCACCCCGAGGTGTTCAAGTTGCTGACCTCACTCAATAGCAACATCACACGCCTCAATTCTAGGATGTCGGCATTGGAGACGAGAGCCTTGGCGTTTCCTCCACCCGTGCCGAGCGTAGCCTTGGGCACCGATTCAGCGGCACACCAACAAGTCACCGGCGATGGCCAGGACCAAAACGCCACCAACCAGCCCCATGGTGATCCATTCAGAGCGTCCACATCACAACAACAAGGTTTTCAAAACCAAACCAGGGAAGTGCCTCATAACTCTAATCCATTGCGTAATTCCTCGGGCAATCTTCCTAGAAGAGTGCCTATTGGTTCCCAGCTCACTCCCCTTCAGGATGAGCATAATCGTGCTAATAGTTTTCAAGGATTTCAGGAACAAAGGGGATCGCCAAGTGATATGGATCTTTATGATGATGAGTATGATGGCGAGGAGGACGATAATTGGGAGCGTTTCTCAAGAAGGGGAGGTAGGGAGCGCCGAGGAAATCGAGATAGGCGTCCTATGAGACCTCGTGAGCAGGAGCAAGACGGAGTTGGCAAGGTAAAGGTGAGGATCCCTGCCTTCGAAGGCAAGTGTGATCCGGATGTCTATATGGAGTGGGAGACCAAGATCGAGCAAGTGTGGAACTGCCACAACTTTGCCGAGACCAAGAAGGTGCAGCTCGCTGTCCTTGAGTTCTCCGGTTATGCCCTCATATGGTGGGATAACTTGGTGAAAGAAAGGAGGCGCAATCTGGACGCACCCATAGCCAGCTGGGATCAAATGAAGGCGTTGATGAGAGGGCGTTTCATACCTCAACATTACGCCCGGGAGCTAAGACAACGGCTGGAAAATTTGAAACAAGGCTCCATGAGTGCCGAGGAGTGCTACAATGCCATGCAAGTGGCGATGGTAAGGGCTGATGTGGTTGAGGATGAAGAAACCACCATGGCTAGGTATCTTCGTATCTTGCATCCCTATTTAGCTAATGAGGTTGATTTATACCCCTACATTACTATGACTGACCTTTTCCATTTAGCTTTGAAAGTAGAAAGGAAATTTAAGTCTAGGTACCAAGGAGGAAGGAGTGCGAGCAATCAGCCCCAATCATGGAGGGGGAGCCGTGGCCAGCAAGGAGGATCCTATGGGAAGGAGGCCACGCACCAAAAGGAGAGGAGCAATGCAGCCGGCGGCCAAGGAGACCAAGCTGGACGAGCCAAACAACCCACAAGCTCCACGCCTTCACCATACAACAAGGGCAATTCGAGTGGAGTTTCAGCAGCTCCAAAGGGGAGTAATCCTACCTCTAACTCTTCATCTAGAACTAGGGATATTGTGTGCTTCAAATGCCAGGGTAGAGGACATTATGCAAGAGATTGCCCTAACAAGAAAACGCTTTTAATCAATCATTTAGGTGAATATGAATCTGAAAGTGAACATGAGCATGAAAATGCGCCTAATGATGATTTGCATGAAAATGATAATGTTGAAGATGAAATTGAGTATGAATCTGGTGAATCTCTTATTGCTAGAAGGACATTGCATATTAAACCACAAGCATGTGATGATAATCAAAGAGAAAACTTGTTTCATACTAGGTGCTTGATTAAAGGGAAGGTTTGTAACATGATCATAGATAGTGGTAGTTGTTGTAACATTGCTAGTTTAGAAATGGTTAACAAGCTGCAATTATCTATGACCCAACACCCTAGACCCTATAAGTTGCATTGGATGAATGATTGTGGTGAATTGAAAGTGCATAAGCAAGTAAAGGTTCCTATTAAGCTAGGGCGTTATGAGGATAATGTTCTTTGCGATGTAGTACCTATGCAGGCTTGTCACATACTATTGGGACGTCCATGGCAATATGACAGGAAGGCTGTGCATGATGGTTTCACCAACCGAAACACCTTCACCCACAATGGCCAGACCATTGTCCTTAAGCCCATGACGCCTACGCAGGTCTCGGAGGAGTGGGATCGCAAGCGTCAAGGTAAGAAGGTATGTTCTGACCTTGAGGGAGAGAATGGGAAGGAAGGGAGAGCTCGGGGGAAGACGAGCCAACCTCTCAGCCCTACACCTCCCTCCGCTCTTTTGGCTTCCAAGAGGGAGCTAGAAGACGAGTTTTTGGATGGGGAAACAACGCTTATGCTCTTATGCAAGGAGCTGAGCTTGTTAAGTGAAGAGCTTAGAGCTTCACTACCCCCACACATTTTGGGGCTCCTCGAGGAGTACAAGGACGTATTCCCCGACGAGATACCGGCTGGCCTACCCCCAATTAGAGGAATCGAGCATCAAATTGATCTCATTCCCGGGGCCTCTTTGCCAAACAGGCCAGCTTACCGTATGAACCCCCAAGAGACCCAAGAGGTCCGATCCCAAGTCCAAGAGCTCTTGGATAAGGGATACATTAGGGAGAGTATGAGCCCTTGTGCTGTACCGGTGTTATTAGTACCCAAGAAAGACAACACATGGAGAATGTGTGTCGATTGCAGGGCCATTAATAACATTACGGTAAAGTATAGGCACCCTATTCCTCGTCTTGATGACATGTTAGACGAGCTGCATGGATCCACAATATTTTCAAAAATCGATTTAAAAAGTGGATACCATCAGATTCGTATGAGGGAGGGGGACGAGTGGAAAACAGCCTTCAAGACCAAGTTTGGTCTCTATGAATGGCTCGTTATGCCATTCGGGCTCACGAACGCCCCTAGTACATTCATGCGTCTCATGAACCATGTATTGAGACAATATATAGGGAAATCTGTAGTGGTCTATTTTGATGACATATTAGTGTATAGTAAGTCCCTAGAGGAGCATGAATGTCATTTGAGAGATGTGCTTAACACCTTGCGTCTTGAACACTTGTTTGCGAATTTGAAAAAGTGTGAGCTATGTACTACTACTGTTACCTTTCTTGGTTTTGTGGTTAGCTCGCAGGGATTGCAAGTGGACGAGGCCAAGATTAAGGCCATAAACGAGTGGCCCACCCCAACCACTATTGGCCAGGTGCGGAGTTTCCATGGGCTGGCGAGCTTCTATAGGAGGTTTGTCAAGGATTTTAGCACCATTGCAGCCCCATTGACGGAAATTACCAAGAAGAGAAGTGAGTTCAAGTGGGGGCGTGCCCAGGAGAGAGCCTTCGAGACTCTCAAGCTGAATTTGACGCAAGCCCCATTATTGGTGTTGCCTGACTTCACACGACCTTTTGAGGTGGAGTGTGATGCAAGTGGAGTCGGCATAGGGGGTGTTCTTATGCAAGAAGGTAAACCTATCGCCTTCTTTTCTGAGAAATTAAAAGGTGCATGTTTAAACTACTCGACCTATGATAAAGAGTTATATGCTTTGTATCGAGTGCTTAAAACATGGCAGCATTATCTTTGGCCTAGGGAGTTTGTGCTTAAAACTGACCATGAATCCTTGAAACACTTTAAAAGTCAAGATAAAATGGATAGGAGGCATGGTAGATGGATGGAATTCATTGAAACATTCCCTTATGTGATTAAGTTTAAAAGAGGAAAAGATAATGTTGTAGCTGATGCCTTGTCTAGACGCCACACTTTGCTTGTTTCATTAGACTCTAGAGTATTAGGATTTACTTATATTCGTGAGTTGTATGAAACTGATCTTGATTTTGGTGATGCGTTTAAGGCTTGTCTTGAAAAGAATTGTGCTGAAAAATACTATTTGCATGATGGCTTTCTTTTTCGAGTTGATAAAGTTTGCATACCTCGTTGTTCATTGCGTTTGCTGCTTGTTGAGGAAGCCCATAAGGGCGGCCTAATGGGGCATTTTGGGAGGGACAAAACTTATCACACTCTTAGGACTCATTTCTATTGGCCACACATGCTTAGGGATGTTGAGAATGTAGTTAAAAGATGCATGGACTGTCTTAGGGCTAAATCTAGACTTATGCCACATGGACTTTACACACCATTGCCCACACCTACAGCCCCTTGGGAGGACCTTTCTATGGACTTTATAGTTGGGTTGCCTAGGACTAAGAAGGGGAGGGATTCAATCATGGTTGTAGTGGATAGGTTTAGTAAGATGGCACATTTTATAGCATGTCATAAGACCGACGATGCTACTAATGTGGCTGGATTATTCTTTAGGGAGATAGTCAGATTGCATGGGGTTCCTAAAACCATAGTTAGTGACCGAGACACTAAGTTCCTTAGCCACTTTTGGAGAACCTTATGGAGTAAGCTAGGAACTAAGTTGTTGTTTTCTACCTCTAGTCACCCTCAAACTGATGGGCAAACCGAGGTCACCAATAGGACACTAGCTACGATTCTTAGGGCCATAATTAGGAAGAACTTGAAGATGTGGGAAGAGGCATTACCTCATGTGGAGTTTGCATATAACAGGATTGTTCATTCTTCTACTAAATTGACTCCATTCGAATGTGTTTATGGTACTAACCCTCTAACCCCACTAGATCTTACCCCATTGCCAATGAGGGAAAATGAGCATTTTGACGCAGGGAAACATGTGGAGTTTATTAGGGAATTGCATACTCGCACCAAACTGAAGTTGGAGCAAAAAGCCGAGTACAATGCTAGGAGAGCTAACCATGGGAGGCGCCACATTGTTTTCCAGCCCGGAGACTTGGTGTGGGTTCATTTGAGGAAAGAGAGATTCCCGGAGCAAAGGAAGAACAAGCTGTCCCCTCGAGGAGATGGACCTTTCAAGGTGCTTAAGAGGATCGGGGACAATGCATACAAGCTGGAGCTGCCCGGTGAATATGGTGTAAGCGCAACTTTCAACGTCGCCGATCTCACGCCATACCTTGCTCTTGATGAAGACTTGGATTCGGGGTCGAATCCTTTCCAAGAAAGGGAGGTTGATGAAGGATCATCAAGTCAGCCACCTCCAAGCGCCCCAACACTCTTTGAGGGGCCAATCACTAGATCCCGAGCCAAGAAACTACAAAGTGGAATGCATGCTTTTGTGTGTTACGTTTGTGTTAAGGAGGCGAGAGAAAGCAATGAGCCATATGCCAAGGCTGTTTGCCTAACAAGTGTTGGCATAGTCCATGGATAGTAGATGTTGGGCCTTGCCATTATGGGCCTTGTCTACTTTTAGCCTAAGTAGAATATTTTGTATTAGTTTCTTTCAAGTCTTTTGGGGAACTATAAGTACTTTTCAGCCTTATTGTTTTTGGTAGACAACTTTGAATAGAAATCAGTTTCTCCCTTGAAAAGAGAGAGTTTGAAGCATGGCTTCATTGAGTGTGTGCATTGCAGCTTGGTTTGTTTGAATTGCGTCAATTCTCATCGAAGGTTGGTGTCTTTCAACGATCACGAGCCCCCTTCTTGTGCTTCAAGGATCCGTCCTTGACTGTGTAAGATTGTACAAGGTTGGTTCTTCGTCCATTCTATTAGGATCTTGGTTGAAATATACACCAAGGGTTTAATAGTTGTCTCGGAGGGTTATCCTTCTTCTATCCTTCTATCCTTCTCTTGAATCTGTTTGTGTTTCATTGTGTTCTTCTTGTTTGAGTCTTGTACTCCTTGTCCAAGCGTTATTCCAGCCAGTTCTAACCATCTCCTTTGTTGTTCTTGCTTGTATCGAGTTGATGTTGAAAGATCGGGCCACCAACGGCTAACCCCGCATCACGAACCTTGCGATTCCGAATGTTTCTCAAACACCTTTCTTATTGATTTGTTTGATTTGTCTATGCGATGCTTTGGAAAGTGGTTGATTCCAATGTTCTTGTCTTCCAAACATCTTATAATTAATAAGACTTGATAGAAACATCACCAAACGACACAAACACATGCATACGAACCTTGCGTTTTCTAATGTTTCTCAAACATCTGTATTATTGATTGCTTTGATTTGTCTTTGCGATGCTTTGGAAAGTGTTTGTTTCCAATGTTCTTCTCTTCCAAACATCTTAGAATTAATAGAACTTGATAGAAACATCATCAAACAACACAAACACAAGCATACGAACCTTGCGATTCCTAACGTTTCTCAAACACTTGTGTTACTAATTGTTTTGATTTGGCTATGCGATGCTTTGGAAAGTGTTTGTTTCCAATTTTCTTCTCTAACAAACACTTTAGAATTAATAGAACTAGATAGAAACACCACCAACCAAGACAAACACAAGCATACGAACCTTGCGATTCCTAAAGTTTCTCAAGCACTTGTGTTACTGATTAGTTTGAATTGTCTTTGCGATGCTTTGGAAAGTGTTTGTTTCCAATGTTCTTCTCTTACAAACATCTTAGAATGAATAGAACTTGATAGAAACATCACCAAACAACACAAACACAAGCATACGAACCTTGCGATTCCTAACGTTTCTCAAACACTTGTGTTACTGATTGTTTTGATTTGGCTATGCGATGCTTTGAAAAGTGTTTGTTTCCAATGTTCTTCTCTAACAAACACTTTAGAATTAATAGAACTAGATAGAAACATCACCAACCAAGACAAACACAAGCATACGAACCTTGCGATTCCTAAAGTTTCTCAAACACCTGTGTTACTGATTGGTTTGATTTGTCTATGCGATGCTTCGGAAAGTGTTTGTTTCCCATGTTCTTTTGTTCCAAACATCTTAGAATTATTAGAACTTGATAGAAACATCATCAGACAACACAAACACAAGCATACGAACCTTGCGATTCCTAAAGTTTCTTAAACACCTGTGTTACTAATTGGTTTTAATTGTCTATGCGATGCTTTGGAAAGTGTTTGTTTCCAATGTTCTTCTCTTCCAAACATCTTAGAAATAATAGAACTTGATAGAAACATCACCAAACAACACAAACACAAGCATACGAACCTTGCGATTCCTAAAGTTTCTCAAACACTTGTGTTACAAATTGTTTTGATTTGTCTATGAGATGCTTTGGAAAGTGGTTGTTTCCAATGTTCTTGTCTTCCACACATCTTAGAATTAATAGGACTTGATACAAACATCACCAAACGATACAAACACAAGCATACGAACCTTGCGATTCCTAAAGTTTCTCAAGCACTTGTGTTACTGATTAGTTTGAATTGTCTTTGCGATGCTTTGGAAAGTGTTGGTTTCCAATGTTCTTCTCTTCCAAACGTCTTAGAAATAATAGAACTTGATAGAAACATCACCAAACAACACAAACACAAGCATACGAACTTAGCGATTCCGAATATTTCTCAAACACCTTTCTTATTGATTGGTTTGATTTGTCTATGCGATGCTTTGGAAAGTGGTTGTTTCCAATGTTCTTGTATTCCAAACATCTTAGAAATAATAGAACTTGATAGAAACATCACCAAACAACACAACACAAGCATGCGAACCTTGCGATTCCGAATGTTTCTCAAACACCTTTCTTATTGATTCGTTTGATTTGTCTATGCGATGTTTTGGAAAGTGGTTGATTCCAATATTCATGTCTTCCAAACATCTTATAATTAATAAGACTTGATAGAAACATCACCAAACGACACAAACACATGCATACGAACCTTGCGTTTTCTAATGTTTCTCAAACATCTGTATTATTGATTGCTTTGATTTGTCTTTGCGATGCTTTGGAAAGTGTTTGTTTCCAATGTTCTTCTCTTCCAAACATCTTAGAATTAATAGAACTTGATAGAAACATCACCAAACAACACAAACACAAGCATACGAACCTTGCGATTCCTAACATTTATCAAACACTTGTGTTACTGATTGTTTTGATTTGGCTATGCGATGCTTTGGAAAGTTTTTTTTTCCAATGTTCTTCTCTAACAAACACTTTGGAATTAATAAAACTAGATAGAAACATCACCAACCAAGAAAAACACAAGCATACGAACCTTGCGATTCCTAAAGTTTCTCAAACACCTGTGTTACTGATTGGTTTGATTTGTCTATGCGATGCTTCGGAAAGTGTTTGTTTCCAATGTTCTTCTCTTCCAAACATCTTAGAATTAATAGAACTTGATAGAAACATCACCAAACAACACAAACACAAGCATACGAACCTTGCGATTCCTAAAATTTCTTAAACACCTGTGTTACTAATTGGTTTTAATTGTCTATGCGATGCTTTGGAAAGTGTTTGTTTCCAATGTTCTTCTCTTCCAAACATCTTAGAAATAATAGAACTTGATAGAAACACCACCAAACAACACAAACACAAGCATACGAAGCTTGCGATTCCTAAAGTTTCTCAAACACTTGTGTTACAAATTGTTTTGATTTGTCTATGAGATGCTTTGGAAAGTGGTTGTTTCCAATGTTCTTGTCTTCCACACATCTTAGAATTAATAGGACTTGATACAAACATCACCAAACGATACAAACACAAGCATACGAACCTTGCGATTCCGAATGTTTCTCAAACACCTTTCTTATTGATTGGTTTGATTTGTCTATGCGATGCTTTGGAAAGTGGTTGCTTCCAATGTTCTTGTCTTCCAAACATCTTAGAAATAATAGAACTTGATAGAAACATCACCAAACAACACAAACACAAGCATACGAACCTTGCGATTCCGAATGTTTCTCAAACACCTTTCTTATTGATTGGTTTGATTTGTCTAAGCGATGCTTTGGAAACTGGTTGTTTCCAATATTCTTGTCTTCCAAACATCTTATAATTAATAAGACTTGATAGAAACATCACCAAACGACACAAACACATGCATACGAACCTTGCGTTTTCTAATGTTTCTCAAACATCTGTATTATTGATTGCTTTGATTTGTCTTTGCGATGCTTTGGAAAGTGTTTGTTTCCAATGTTCTTCTCTTCCAAACATCTTAGAATTAATAGAACTTGATAGAAACATCATCAAACAACACAAACACAAGCATACGAACCTTGCGATTCCTAACGTTTCTCAAACACTTGTGTTACTAATTGTTTTGATTTGGCTATGCGATGCTTTGGAAAGTGTTTGTTTCCAATTTTCTTCTCTAACAAACACTTTAGAATTAATAGAACTAGATAGAAACACCACCAACCAAGACAAACACAAGCATACGAACCTTGCGATTCCTAAAGTTTCTCAAGCACTTGTGTTACTGATTAGTTTGAATTGTCTTTGCGATGCTTTGGAAAGTGTTTGTTTCCAATGTTCTTCTCTTACAAACATCTTAGAATTAATAGAACTTGATAGAAACATCACCAAACAACACAAACACAAGCATACGAACCTTGCGATTCCTAACGTTTCTCAAACACTTGTGTTACTGATTGTTTTGATTTGGCTATGCGATGCTTTGAAAAGTGTTTGTTTCCAATTTTCTTGTCTAACAAACACTTTAGAATTAATAGAACTAGATAGAAACACCACCAAACGACACAAACACAAGCATACGAACCTTGCGATTCCTAAAGTTTCTCAAGCACTTGTGTTACTGATTAGTTTGAATTGTCTTTGCGATGCTTTGGAAAGTGTTGGTTTCCAATGTTCTTCTCTTCCAAACGTCTTAGAAATAATAGAACTTGATAGAAACATCACCAAACAACACAAACACAAGCATACGAACCTTGCGATTCCTAACGTTTCTCAAACACTTGTGTTACTGATTGTTTTGATTTGGCTATGCGATGCTTTGAAAAGTGTTTGTTTCCAATGTTCTTCTCAAACAAACACTTTAGAATTAATAGAACTAGATAGAAACATCACCAACCAAGACAAACACAAGCATACGAACCTTGCGATTCCTAAAGTTTCTCAAACACCTGTGTTACTGATTGGTTTGATTTGTCTATGCGATGCTTCGGAAAGTGTTTGTTTCCCATGTTCTTTTGTTCCAAACATCTTAGAATTATTAGAACTTGATAGAAACATCATCAGACAACACAAACACAAGCATACGAACCTTGCGATTCCTAAAGTTTCTTAAACACCTGTGTTACTAATTGGTTTTAATTGTCTATGCGATGCTTTGGAATGTGTTTGTTTCCAATGTTCTTCTCTTCCAAACATCTTAGAAATAATAGAACTTGATAGAAACACCACCAAACAACACAAACACAAGCATACGAACCTTGCGATTCCTAAAGTTTCTCAAACACTTGTGTTACAAATTGTTTTGATTTGTCTATGAGATGCTTTGGAAAGTTGTTGTTTCCAATGTTCTTGTCTTCCACACATCTTAGAATTAATAGGACTTGATACAAACATCACCAAACGATACAAACACAAGCATACGAACCTTGCGATTCCTAAAGTTTCTCAAGCACTTGTGTTACTGATTAGTTTGAATTGTCTTTGCGATGCTTTGGAAAATGTTGGTTTCCAATGTTCTTCTCTTCCAAACGTCTTAGAAATAATAGAACTTGATAGAAACATCACCAAACAACACAAACACAAGCATACGAACTTAGCGATTCCGAATATTTCTCAAACACCTTTCTTATTGATTGGTTTGATTTGTCTATGCGATGCTTTGGAAAGTGGTTGTTTCCAATGTTCTTGTATTCCAAACATCTTAGAAATAATAGAACTTGATAGAAACATCACCAAACAACACAACACAAGCATGCGAACCTTGCGATTCCGAATGTTTCTCAAACACCTTTCTTATTGATTCGTTTGATTTGTCTATGCGATGTTTTGGAAAGTGGTTGATTCCAATATTCATGTCTTCCAAACATCTTATAATTAATAAGACTTGATAGAAACATCACCAAACGACACAAACACATGCATACGAACCTTGCGTTTTCTAATGTTTCTCAAACATCTGTATTATTGATTGCTTTGATTTGTCTTTGCGATGCTTTGGAAAGTGTTTGTTTCCAATGTTCTTCTCTTCCAAACATCTTAGAATTAATAGAACTTGATATAAACATCACCAAACAACACAAACACAAGCATACGAACCTTGCGATTCCTAACATTTATCAAACACTTGTGTTACTGATTGTTTTGATTTGGCTATGCGATGCTTTGGAAAGTTTTTTTTTCCAATGTTCTTCTCTAACAAACACTTTGGAATTAATAAAACTAGATAGAAACATCACCAACCAAGAAAAACACAAGCATACGAACCTTGCGATTCCTAAAGTTTCTCAAACACCTGTGTTACTGATTGGTTTGATTTGTCTATGCGATGCTTCGGAAAGTGTTTGTTTCCAATGTTCTTCTCTTCCAAACATCTTAGAATTAATAGAACTTGATAGAAACATCACCAAACAACACAAACACAAGCATACGAACCTTGCGATTCCTAAAATTTCTTAAACACCTGTGTTACTAATTGGTTTTAATTGTCTATGCGATGCTTTGGAAAGTGTTTGTTTCCAATGTTCTTCTCTTCCAAACATCTTAGAAATAATAGAACTTGATAGAAACACCACCAAACAACACAAACACAAGCATACGAAGCTTGCGATTCCTAAAGTTTCTCAAACACTTGTGTTACAAATTGTTTTGATTTGTCTATGAGATGCTTTGGAAAGTTGTTGTTTCCAATGTTCTTGTCTTCCACACATCTTAGAATTAATAGGACTTGATACAAACATCACCAAACGATACAAACACAAGCATACGAACCTTGCGATTCCTAAAGTTTCTCAAGCACTTGTGTTACTGATTAGTTTGAATTGTCTTTGCGATGCTTTGGAAAATGTTGGTTTCCAATGTTCTTCTCTTCCAAACGTCTTAGAAATAATAGAACTTGATAGAAACATCACCAAACAACACAAACACAAGCATACGAACTTAGCGATTCCGAATATTTCTCAAACACCTTTCTTATTGATTGGTTTGATTTGTCTATGCGATGCTTTGGAAAGTGGTTGTTTCCAATGTTCTTGTATTCCAAACATCTTAGAAATAATAGAACTTGATAGAAACATCACCAAACAACACAACACAAGCATGCGAACCTTGCGATTCCGAATGTTTCTCAAACACCTTTCTTATTGATTCGTTTGATTTGTCTATGCGATGTTTTGGAAAGTGGTTGATTCCAATATTCATGTCTTCCAAACATCTTATAATTAATAAGACTTGATAGAAACATCACCAAACGACACAAACACATGCATACGAACCTTGCGTTTTCTAATGTTTCTCAAACATCTGTATTATTGATTGCTTTGATTTGTCTTTGCGATGCTTTGGAAAGTGTTTGTTTCCAATGTTCTTCTCTTCCAAACATCTTAGAATTAATAGAACTTGATAGAAACATCACCAAACAACACAAACACAAGCATACGAACCTTGCGATTCCTAACATTTATCAAACACTTGTGTTACTGATTGTTTTGATTTGGCTATGCGATGCTTTGGAAAGTTTTTTTTTCCAATGTTCTTCTCTAACAAACACTTTGGAATTAATAAAACTAGATAGAAACATCACCAACCAAGAAAAACACAAGCATACGAACCTTGCGATTCCTAAAGTTTCTCAAACACCTGTGTTACTGATTGGTTTGATTTGTCTATGCGATGCTTCGGAAAGTGTTTGTTTCCAATGTTCTTCTCTTCCAAACATCTTAGAATTAATAGAACTTGATAGAAACATCACCAAACAACACAAACACAAGCATACGAACCTTGCGATTCCTAAAATTTCTTAAACACCTGTGTTACTAATTGGTTTTAATTGTCTATGCGATGCTTTGGAAAGTGTTTGTTTCCAATGTTCTTCTCTTCCAAACATCTTAGAAATAATAGAACTTGATAGAAACACCACCAAACAACACAAACACAAGCATACGAAGCTTGCGATTCCTAAAGTTTCTCAAACACTTGTGTTACAAATTGTTTTGATTTGTCTATGAGATGCTTTGGAAAGTGGTTGTTTCCAATGTTCTTGTCTTCCACACATCTTAGAATTAATAGGACTTGATACAAACATCACCAAACGATACAAACACAAGCATACGAACCTTGCGATTCCTAAAGTTTCTCAAGCACTTGTGTTACTGATTAGTTTGAATTGTCTTTGCGATGCTTTGGAAAATGTTGGTTTCCAATGTTCTTCTCTTCCAAACGTCTTAGAAATAATAGAACTTGATAGAAACATCACCAAACAACACAAACACAAGCATACGAACTTAGCGATTCCGAATATTTCTCAAACACCTTTCTTATTGATTGGTTTGATTTGTCTATGCGATGCTTTGGAAAGTGGTTGTTTCCAATGTTCTTGTATTCCAAACATCTTAGAAATAATAGAACTTGATAGAAACATCACCAAACAACACAACACAAGCATGCGAACCTTGCGATTCCGAATGTTTCTCAAACACCTTTCTTATTGATTCGTTTGATTTGTCTATGCGATGTTTTGGAAAGTGGTTGATTCCAATATTCATGTCTTCCAAACATCTTATAATTAATAAGACTTGATAGAAACATCACCAAACGACACAAACACATGCATACGAACCTTGCGTTTTCTAATGTTTCTCAAACATCTGTATTATTGATTGCTTTGATTTGTCTTTGCGATGCTTTGGAAAGTGTTTGTTTCCAATGTTCTTCTCTTCCAAACATCTTAGAATTAATAGAACTTGATATAAACATCACCAAACAACACAAACACAAGCATACGAACCTTGCGATTCCTAACATTTATCAAACACTTGTGTTACTGATTGTTTTGATTTGGCTATGCGATGCTTTGGAAAGTTTTTTTTTCCAATGTTCTTCTCTAACAAACACTTTGGAATTAATAAAACTAGATAGAAACATCACCAACCAAGAAAAACACAAGCATACGAACCTTGCGATTCCTAAAGTTTCTCAAACACCTGTGTTACTGATTGGTTTGATTTGTCTATGCGATGCTTCGGAAAGTGTTTGTTTCCAATGTTCTTCTCTTCCAAACATCTTAGAATTAATAGAACTTGATAGAAACATCACCAAACAACACAAACACAAGCATACGAACCTTGCGATTCCTAAAATTTCTTAAACACCTGTGTTACTAATTGGTTTTAATTGTCTATGCGATGCTTTGGAAAGTGTTTGTTTCCAATGTTCTTCTCTTCCAAACATCTTAGAAATAATAGAACTTGATAGAAACACCACCAAACAACACAAACACAAGCATACGAAGCTTGCGATTCCTAAAGTTTCTCAAACACTTGTGTTACAAATTGTTTTGATTTGTCTATGAGATGCTTTGGAAAGTGGTTGTTTCCAATGTTCTTGTCTTCCACACATCTTAGAATTAATAGGACTTGATACAAACATCACCAAACGATACAAACACAAGCATACGGACCTTGCGATTCCGAATGTTTCTCAAACACCTTTCTTATTGATTGGTTTGATTTGTCTATGCGATGCTTTGGAAAGTGGTTGCTTCCAATGTTCTTGTCTTCCAAACATCTTAGAAATAATAGAACTTGATAGAAACATCACCAAACAACACAAACACAAGCATACGAACCTTGCGATTCCGAATGTTTCTCAAACACCTTTCTTATTGATTGGTTTGATTTGTCTAAGCGATGCTTTGGAAACTGGTTGTTTCCAATATTCTTGTCTTCCAAACATCTTATAATTAATAAGACTTGATAGAAACATCACCAAACGACACAAACACATGCATACGAACCTTGCGTTTTCTAATGTTTCTCAAACATCTGTATTATTGATTGCTTTGATTTGTCTTTGCGATGCTTTGGAAAGTGTTTGTTTCCAATGTTCTTCTCTTCCAAACATCTTAGAATTAATAGAACTTGATAGAAACATCATCAAACAACACAAACACAAGCATACGAACCTTGCGATTCCTAACGTTTCTCAAACACTTGTGTTACTAATTGTTTTGATTTGGCTATGCGATGCTTTGGAAAGTGTTTGTTTCCAATTTTCTTCTCTAACAAACACTTTAGAATTAATAGAACTAGATAGAAACACCACCAACCAAGACAAACACAAGCATACGAACCTTGCGATTCCTAAAGTTTCTCAAGCACTTGTGTTACTGATTAGTTTGAATTGTCTTTGCGATGCTTTGGAAAGTGTTTGTTTCCAATGTTCTTCTCTTAAAAACATCTTAGAATGAATAGAACTTGATAGAAACATCACCAAACAACACAAACACAAGCATACGAACCTTGCGATTCCTAACGTTTCTCAAACACTTGTGTTACTGATTGTTTTGATTTGGCTATGCGATGCTTTGAAAAGTGTTTGTTTCCAATGTTCTTCTCTAACAAACACTTTAGAATTAATAGAACTAGATAGAAACATCACCAACCAAGACAAACACAAGCATACGAACCTTGCGATTCCTAAAGTTTCTCAAACACCTGTGTTACTGATTGGTTTGATTTGTCTATGCGATGCTTCGGAAAGTGTTTGTTTCCCATGTTCTTTTGTTCCAAACATCTTAGAATTATTAGAACTTGATAGAAACATCATCAAACAACACAAACACAAGCATACGAACCTTGCGATTCCTAAAGTTTCTTAAACACCTGTGTTACTAATTGGTTTTAATTGTCTATGCGATGCTTTGGAAAGTGTTTGTTTCCAATGTTCTTCTCTTCCAAACATCTTAGAAATAATAGAACTTGATAGAAACACCACCAAACAACACAAACACAAGCATACGAACCTTGCGATTCCTAAAGTTTCTCAAACACTTGTGTTACAAATTGTTTTGATTTGTCTATGAGATGCTTTGGAAAGTGGTTGTTTCCAATGTTCTTGTCTTCCACACATCTTATAATTAATAGGACTTGATACAAAATCACCAAACGATACAAACACAAGCATACGAACCTTGCGATTCCTAAAGTTTCTCAAGCACTTGTGTTACTGATTAGTTTGAATTGTCTTTGCGATGCTTTGGAAAGTGTTGGTTTCCAATGTTCTTCTCTTCCAAACGTCTTAGAAATAATAGAACTTGATAGAAACATCACCAAACAACACAAACACAAGCATACGAACTTAGCGATTCCGAATATTTCTCAAACACCTTTCTTATTGATTGGTTTGATTTGTCTATGCGATGCTTTGGAAAGTGGTTGTTTCCAATGTTCTTGTATTCCAAACATCTTAGAAATAATAGAACTTGATAGAAACATCACCAAACAACACAACACAAGCATGCGAACCTTGCGATTCCGAATGTTTCTCAAACACCTTTCTTATTGATTCGTTTGATTTGTCTATGCGATGTTTTGGAAAGTGGTTGATTCCAATATTCTTGTCTTCCAAACATCTTAGAAATAATAGAACTTGTTAGAAACATCACCAAACAACACAAACACCAGCATACGAACCTTGCGATTCCGAATGTTTCTCAAACACCTTTCCTATTGATTGGTTTGATTTGTCTATGCGATGCTTTAGAAAGTGAGTGTTTCCAATGTTATTGTCTTCCAAACATCTTATAATTAATAAGACTTGATAGAAACATCAACAAACGACACAAACACATGCATACGAACCTTGCGTTTTCTAATGTTTCTCAAACATCTGTATTATTGATTGCTTTGATTTGTCTTTGCGATGCTTTGGAAAGTGTTTGTTTTCAATGTTCTTCTCTTCCAAACATCTTGGAATTAATAGAACTTGATAGAAACATCACCAAACAACACAAACACAAGCATACGAACCTTGCGATTCCGAATCTTTCTCAAACACTTTTCTTATTGATTGGTTTGATTTGTGTATGCGATGCTTTGGAAAGTGGTTGTTTCCAATGTTCTTGTCTTCCAAACATCTTAGAAATAATAGAACTTGTTAGAAACATCACCAAACAACACAAACACAGGCATACGAACCTTGCGTTTCCTAATGTTTCTCAAACACCTGTCTTATTGATTAGTTTGATTTGTCTATGCGATGCTTTAGAAAGTGAGTGTTTCCAATGTTATTGTCTTACAAACATCTTATAATTAATAAGACTTGATAGAAACATCACCAAACGATACAAACACAAGCATCTGAATCTTGCGATTCTGAATGTTTCTCAAACATCTGTCTTATTGATTGGTTTGATTTGTCTTTGCGATGCTTTGGAAAGTGTTTGTTTCCAATTTTCTTCTCTTCCAAACGTCTTAGAAATAATAGAACTTGATAGAAACATCACCACACAACACAAACACAAGCATACGAACCTTGCGATTCCGAATGTTTCCAAACACCTTTCTTATTGATTGGTTTGATTTGTCTATGCGATGCTTTGGAAAGTGGTTGTTTCCAATTTTCTTCTCTTCCAAACGTCTTAGAAATAATAGAACTTGATAGAAACATCACCAAACAACACAAACACAAGTATACGAACCTTGCGATTCCGAATGTTTCCAAACACCTTTCGTATTGATTGGTTTGATTTGTCTATGCGATGCTTTGGAAAGTGGTTGTTTCCAATGTTCTTGTCTTCCAAACATCTTAGAAATAATAGAACTTGTTAGAAACATCACCAAACAACACAAACACAAGCATACGAACCTTGCGATTCCGAATCTTTCTCAAACACCTGTGTTACTAATTGGTTTGATTTCTCTATGCGATGCTTTGGAAAGTGTTTGTTTCCAATGTTCTTTTCTTCCAAACATCTTAGAAATAACAGAAATTGATAGAAACACCACCAAACAACACAAACACAAGCATATGAACCTTGCGATTCCTAAAGTTTCTAAAACACTTGTTTTACTAATTGTTTTTATTTTTCTATGCGATGCTTTGGAAAGTGGTTGTTTCCAATGTTCTTGTCTTCTAAACATCTTATAATTAATAAGACTTGATAGAAACATCACCAAACGACACAAACACATGCATACGAACCTTGCGTTTTCTAATGTTTCTCAAACATCTGTATTATTGATTAGTTTGATTTGTCTATGCGATGCTTTGGAAAGTGGTTGTTTCCAATGTTCTTGTCTTCTAAACATCTAATAATTAATAAGACTTGATAGAAACATCACCAAACGACACAAACACATGCATACGAACCTTGCGTTTTCTAATGTTTCTCAAACATCTGTATTATTGATTGCTTTGATTTGTCTTCGCGATGCTTTGGAAAGTGTTTGTTTCCAATGTTCTTCTCTTACAAACATCTTAGAATTAATAGAACTTGATAGAAACATCACCAAACAACACAAACACAAGCATACAAACCTTGCGATTCCGAATGTTTCTCAAACACCTTTCTTATTGATTGGTTTGATTTGTCTATGCCATTCTTTGGAAAGTGGTTGTTTCCAATGTTCTGTTCTTCCAAACATCTTAGAATTAATAGAACTTGATAGAAACATCACCAAACAACACAAACACAAGCATACGAACCTTGCGATTCCGAATGTTTCTCAAACACCATTCTTATTGATTGGTTTGATTTGTCTATGCCATGCTTTAGAAAGTGGTTGTTTCCAATGTTCTGTTCTTCCAAACATCTTATAATTAATAAGACTTGATAGAAACATCACCAAACGACACAAACACATGCATACGAACCTTGCGTTTTCTAATGTTTCTCAAACATCTGTATTATTGATTGCTTTGATTTGTCTTTGCGATGCTTTGGAAAGTGTTTGTTTCCAATGTTCTTCTCTTACAAACATCTTAGAATTAATAGAACTTGATAGAAACATCACCAAACAACACAAACACAAGCATACGAACCTTGCGATTCCTAACGTTTCTAAAACACTTGTGTTACTGATTGTTTTGATTTGGCTATGCGATGCTTTGAAAAGTGTTTGTTTCCAATGTTCTTCTCTAACAAACACTTTAGAATTAATAGAACTAGATAGAAACATCACCAACCAAGACAAACACAAGCATACGAACCTTGCGATTCCTAAAGTTTCTCAAACACCTGTGTTACTGATTGGTTTGATTTGTCTATGCGATGCTTCGGAAAGTGTTTGTTTCCCATGTTCTTTTGTTCCAAACATCTTAGAATTATTAGAACTTGATAGAAACATCATCAAACAACACAAACACAAGCATACGAACCTTGCGATTCCTAAAGTTTCTTAAACACCTGTGTTACTAATTGGTTTTAATTGTCTATGCGATGCTTTGGAAAGTGTTTGTTTCCAATGTTCTTCTCTTCCAAACATCTTAGAAATAATAGAACTTGATAGAAACACCACCAAACAACACAAACACAAGCATACGAACCTTGCGATTCCTAAAGTTTCTCAAACACTTGTGTTACAAATTGTTTTGATTTGTCTATGAGATGCTTTGGAAAGTAGTTGTTTCCAATGTTCTTGTCTTCCACACATCTTAGAATAAATAGGACTTGATACAAACATCACCAAACGATACAAACACAAGCATACGAACCTTGCGATTCCGAATGTTTCTCAAACACCTTTCTTATTGATTGGTTTGATTTGTCTATGCGATGCATTGGAAAGTGGTTGCTTCCAATGTTCTTGTCTTCCAAACATCTTAGAAATAATAGAACTTGATAGAAACATCACCAAACAACACAAACACAAGCATACGAACCTTGCGATTCCGAATGTTTCTCAAACACCTTTCTTATTGATTGGTTTGATTTGTCTAAGCGATGCTTTGGAAACTGGTTGTTTCCAATATTCTTGTCTTCCAAACATCTTATAATTAATAAGACTTGATAGAAACATCACCAAACGACACAAACACAAGCATACGAACCTTGCGATTCCGAATCTTTCTCAAACACCTTTCTTATTGATTGGTTTGATTTATGTATGCGATGCTTTGGAAAGTGGTTGTTTCCAATGTTCTTGTCTTCCAAACATCTTAGAAATAATAGAACTTGTTAGAAACATCACCAAACAACACAAACACAGGCATACGAACCTTGCGTTTCCTAATGTTTCTCAAACACCTGTCTTATTGATTAGTTTGATTTGTCTATGCGATGCTTTAGAAAGTGAGTGTTTCCAATGTTATTGTCTTCCAAACATCTTATAATTAATAAGACTTGATAGAAACATCACCAAACGATACAAACACAAGCATCTGAATCTTGCGATTCTGAATGTTTCTCAAACATCTATCTTATTGATTGGTTTGATTTGTCTTTGCGATGCTTTGAAAAGAGTTTGTTTCCAATTTTCTTCTCTTCCAAACGTCTTAGAAATAATAGAACTTGATAGAAACATCACCACACAACACAAACACAAGCATACGAACCTTGCGATTCCGAATGTTTCCAAACACCTTTCTTATTGATTGGTTTGATTTGTCTATGCGATGCTTTGGAAAGTGGTTGTTTCCAATTTTCTTCTCTTCCAAACGTCTTAGAAATAATAGAACTTGATAGAAACATCACCAAACAACACAAACACAAGCATACGAACCTTGCGATTCCGAATGTTTCCAAACACCTTTCGTATCGATTGGTTTGATTTGTCTATGCGATGCTTTGGAAAGTGGTTGTTTCCAATGTTCTTGTCTTCTAAACATCTTAGAAATAATAGAACTTGTTAGAAACATCACCAAACAACACAAACACAAGCATACGAACCTTGCGATTCCGAATCTTTCTCAAACACCTGTGTTACTAATTGGTTTGATTTGTCTATGCGATGCTTTGGAAAGTGTTTGTTTCCAATGTTCTTTTCTTCCAAACATCTTAGAAATAATAGAAATTGATAGAAACACCAAACAACACAAACACAAGCATATGAACCTTGCGATTCCTAAAGTTTCTAAAACACTTGTTTTACTAATTGTTTTTATTTTTCTATGCGATGCTTTGGAAAGTGGTTGTTTCCAATGTTCTTGTCTTCTAAACATCTTATAATTAATAAGACTTGATAGAAACATCACCAAACGACACAAACACATGCATACGAACCTTGCGTTTTCTAATGTTTCTCAAACATCTGTATTATTGATTAGTTTGATTTGTCTATGCGATGCTTTGGAAAGTGGTTGTTTCCAATGTTCTTGTCTTCTAAACATCTAATAATTAATAAGACTTGATAGAAACATCACCAAACGACACAAACACATGCATACGAACCTTGCGTTTTCTAATGTTTCTCAAACATCTGTATTATTGATTGCTTTGATTTGTCTTCGCGATGCTTTGGAAAGTGTTTGTTTCCAATGTTCTTCTCTTCCAAACATCTTAGAATTAATAGAACTTGATAGAAACATCACCAAACAAGACAAACACAAGCATACGAACCTTGCGATTCCTAAAGTTTCTCAAACACTTGTGTTATTGATTGTTTTGATTTGGCTATGCGATGCTTTGGAAAGTGTTTGTTTCCAATGTTCTTCTCTTCCAAACATCTTAGAATTAATAGAACTTGATAGAAACATCACCAAACAACACAAACACAAGCATACGAACCTTGCGATTCCGAATGTTTCTCAAACACCATTCTTATTGATTGGTTTGATTTGTCTATGCCATGCTTTGGAAAGTGGTTGTTTCCAATGTTCTGTTCTTCCAAACATCTTAGAATTAATAGAACTTGATAGAAACATCACCAAACAACACAAACACAAGCATACGAACCTTGCGATTCCGAATGTTTCTCAAACACCATTCTTATTGATTGGTTTGATTTGTCGATGCCATGCTTTAGAAAGTGGTTGTTTCCAATGTTCTGTTCTTCCAAACATCTTATAATTAATAAGACTTGATAGAAATATCACCAAACGACACAAACACATGCATACGAACCTTGCGTTTTCTAATGTTTCTCAAACATCTGTATTATTGATTGCTTTGATTTGTCTTTGCGATGCTTTGGAAAGTGTTTGTTTCCAATGTTCTTCTCTTCCAAACATCTTAGAATTAATAGAACTTGATAGAAACATCATCAAACAACACAAACACAAGCATACGAACCTTGCGATTCCTAACGTTTCTAAAACACTTGTGTTACTGATTGTTTTGATTTGGCTATGCGATGCTTTGAAAAGTGTTTGTTTCCAATGTTCTTCTCTAACAAACACTTTAGAATTAATAGAACTAGATAGAAACATCACCAACCAAGACAAACACAAGCATACGAACCTTGCGATTCCTAAAGTTTCTCAAACACCTGTGTTACTGATTGGTTTGATTTGTCTATGCGATGCTTCGGAAAGTGTTTGTTTCCCATGTTCTTTTGTTCCAAACATCTTAGAATTATTAGAACTTGATAGAAACATCATCAAACAACACAAACACAAGCATACGAACCTTGCGATTCCTAAAGTTTCTTAAACACCTGTGTTACTAATTGGTTTTAATTGTCTATGCGATGCTTTGGAAAGTGTTTGTTTCCAATGTTCTTCTCTTCCAAACATCTTAGAAATAATAGAACTTGATAGAAACACCACCAAACAACACAAACACAAGCATACGAACCTTGCGATTCCTAAAGTTTCTCAAACACTTGTGTTACAAATTGTTTTGATTTGTCTATGAGATGCTTTGGAAAGTAGTTGTTTCCAATGTTCTTGTCTTCCACACATCTTAGAATAAATAGGACTTGATACAAACATCACCAAACGATACAAACACAAGCATACGAACCTTGCGATTCCGAATGTTTCTCAAACACCTTTCTTATTGATTGGTTTGATTTGTCTATGCGATGCATTGGAAAGTGGTTGCTTCCAATGTTCTTGTCTTCCAAACATCTTAGAAATAATAGAACTTGATAGAAACATCACCAAACAACACAAACACAAGCATACGAACCTTGCGATTCCGAATGTTTCTCAAACACCTTTCTTATTGATTGGTTTGATTTGTCTAAGCGATGCTTTGGAAACTGGTTGTTTCCAATATTCTTGTCTTCCAAACATCTTATAATTAATAAGACTTGATAGAAACATCACCAAACGACACAAACACAAGCATACGAACCTTGCGATTCCGAATCTTTCTCAAACACCTTTCTTATTGATTGGTTTGATTTATGTATGCGATGCTTTGGAAAGTGGTTGTTTCCAATGTTCTTGTCTTCCAAACATCTTAGAAATAATAGAACTTGTTAGAAACATCACCAAACAACACAAACACAGGCATACGAACCTTGCGTTTCCTAATGTTTCTCAAACACCTGTCTTATTGATTAGTTTGATTTGTCTATGCGATGCTTTAGAAAGTGAGTGTTTCCAATGTTATTGTCTTCCAAACATCTTATAATTAATAAGACTTGATAGAAACATCACCAAACGATACAAACACAAGCATCTGAATCTTGCGATTCTGAATGTTTCTCAAACATCTATCTTATTGATTGGTTTGATTTGTCTTTGCGATGCTTTGAAAAGAGTTTGTTTCCAATTTTCTTCTCTTCCAAACGTCTTAGAAATAATAGAACTTGATAGAAACATCACCACACAACACAAACACAAGCATACGAACCTTGCGATTCCGAATGTTTCCAAACACCTTTCTTATTGATTGGTTTGATTTGTCTATGCGATGCTTTGGAAAGTGGTTGTTTCCAATTTTCTTCTCTTCCAAACGTCTTAGAAATAATAGAACTTGATAGAAACATCACCAAACAACACAAACACAAGCATACGAACCTTGCGATTCCGAATGTTTCCAAACACCTTTCGTATCGATTGGTTTGATTTGTCTATGCGATGCTTTGGAAAGTGGTTGTTTCCAATGTTCTTGTCTTCTAAACATCTTAGAAATAATAGAACTTGTTAGAAACATCACCAAACAACACAAACACAAGCATACGAACCTTGCGATTCCGAATCTTTCTCAAACACCTGTGTTACTAATTGGTTTGATTTGTCTATGCGATGCTTTGGAAAGTGTTTGTTTCCAATGTTCTTTTCTTCCAAACATCTTAGAAATAATAGAAATTGATAGAAACACCAAACAACACAAACACAAGCATATGAACCTTGCGATTCCTAAAGTTTCTAAAACACTTGTTTTACTAATTGTTTTTATTTTTCTATGCGATGCTTTGGAAAGTGGTTGTTTCCAATGTTCTTGTCTTCTAAACATCTTATAATTAATAAGACTTGATAGAAACATCACCAAACGACACAAACACATGCATACGAACCTTGCGTTTTCTAATGTTTCTCAAACATCTGTATTATTGATTAGTTTGATTTGTCTATGCGATGCTTTGGAAAGTGGTTGTTTCCAATGTTCTTGTCTTCTAAACATCTAATAATTAATAAGACTTGATAGAAACATCACCAAACGACACAAACACATGCATACGAACCTTGCGTTTTCTAATGTTTCTCAAACATCTGTATTATTGATTGCTTTGATTTGTCTTCGCGATGCTTTGGAAAGTGTTTGTTTCCAATGTTCTTCTCTTCCAAACATCTTAGAATTAATAGAACTTGATAGAAACATCACCAAACAAGACAAACACAAGCATACGAACCTTGCGATTCCTAAAGTTTCTCAAACACTTGTGTTATTGATTGTTTTGATTTGGCTATGCGATGCTTTGGAAAGTGTTTGTTTCCAATGTTCTTCTCTTCCAAACATCTTAGAATTAATAGAACTTGATAGAAACATCACCAAACAACACAAACACAAGCATACGAACCTTGCGATTCCGAATGTTTCTCAAACACCTTTCTTATTGATTGGTTTGATTTGTCTATGCCATGCTTTGGAAAGTGGTTGTTTCCAATGTTCTGTTCTTCCAAACATCTTAGAATTAATAGAACTTGATAGAAACATCACCAAACAACACAAACACAAGCATACGAACCTTGCGATTCCGAATGTTTCTCAAACACCATTCTTATTGATTGGTTTGATTTGTCGATGCCATGCTTTAGAAAGTGGTTGTTTCCAATGTTCTGTTCTTCCAAACATCTTATAATTAATAAGACTTGATAGAAATATCACCAAACGACACAAACACATGCATACGAACCTTGCGTTTTCTAATGTTTCTCAAACATCTGTATTATTGATTGCTTTGATTTGTCTTTGCGATGCTTTGGAAAGTGTTTGTTTCCAATGTTCTTCTCTTCCAAACATCTTAGAATTAATAGAACTTGATAGAAACATCATCAAACAACACAAACACAAGCATACGAACCTTGCGATTCCTAACGTTTCTAAAACACTTGTGTTACTGATTGTTTTGATTTGGCTATGCGATGCTTTGAAAAGTGTTTGTTTCCAATGTTCTTCTCTAACAAACACTTTAGAATTAATAGAACTAGATAGAAACATCACCAACCAAGACAAACACAAGCATACGAACCTTGCGATTCCTAAAGTTTCTCAAACACCTGTGTTACTGATTGGTTTGATTTGTCTATGCGATGCTTCGGAAAGTGTTTGTTTCCCATGTTCTTTTGTTCCAAACATCTTAGAATTATTAGAACTTGATAGAAACATCATCAAACAACACAAACACAAGCATACGAACCTTGCGATTCCTAAAGTTTCTTAAACACCTGTGTTACTAATTGGTTTTAATTGTCTATGCGATGCTTTGGAAAGTGTTTGTTTCCAATGTTCTTCTCTTCCAAACATCTTAGAAATAATAGAACTTGATAGAAACACCACCAAACAACACAAACACAAGCATACGAACCTTGCGATTCCTAAAGTTTCTCAAACACTTGTGTTACAAATTGTTTTGATTTGTCTATGAGATGCTTTGGAAAGTAGTTGTTTCCAATGTTCTTGTCTTCCACACATCTTAGAATAAATAGGACTTGATACAAACATCACCAAACGATACAAACACAAGCATACGAACCTTGCGATTCCGAATGTTTCTCAAACACCTTTCTTATTGATTGGTTTGATTTGTCTATGCGATGCATTGGAAAGTGGTTGCTTCCAATGTTCTTGTCTTCCAAACATCTTAGAAATAATAGAACTTGATAGAAACATCACCAAACAACACAAACACAAGCATACGAACCTTGCGATTCCGAATGTTTCTCAAACACCTTTCTTATTGATTGGTTTGATTTGTCTAAGCGATGCTTTGGAAACTGGTTGTTTCCAATATTCTTGTCTTCCAAACATCTTATAATTAATAAGACTTGATAGAAACATCACCAAACGACACAAACACAAGCATACGAACCTTGCGATTCCGAATCTTTCTCAAACACCTTTCTTATTGATTGGTTTGATTTATGTATGCGATGCTTTGGAAAGTGGTTGTTTCCAATGTTCTTGTCTTCCAAACATCTTAGAAATAATAGAACTTGTTAGAAACATCACCAAACAACACAAACACAGGCATACGAACCTTGCGTTTCCTAATGTTTCTCAAACACCTGTCTTATTGATTAGTTTGATTTGTCTATGCGATGCTTTAGAAAGTGAGTGTTTCCAATGTTATTGTCTTCCAAACATCTTATAATTAATAAGACTTGATAGAAACATCACCAAACGATACAAACACAAGCATCTGAATCTTGCGATTCTGAATGTTTCTCAAACATCTATCTTATTGATTGGTTTGATTTGTCTTTGCGATGCTTTGAAAAGAGTTTGTTTCCAATTTTCTTCTCTTCCAAACGTCTTAGAAATAATAGAACTTGATAGAAACATCACCACACAACACAAACACAAGCATACGAACCTTGCGATTCCGAATGTTTCCAAACACCTTTCTTATTGATTGGTTTGATTTGTCTATGCGATGCTTTGGAAAGTGGTTGTTTCCAATTTTCTTCTCTTCCAAACGTCTTAGAAATAATAGAACTTGATAGAAACATCACCAAACAACACAAACACAAGCATACGAACCTTGCGATTCCGAATGTTTCCAAACACCTTTCGTATCGATTGGTTTGATTTGTCTATGCGATGCTTTGGAAAGTGGTTGTTTCCAATGTTCTTGTCTTCTAAACATCTTAGAAATAATAGAACTTGTTAGAAACATCACCAAACAACACAAACACAAGCATACGAACCTTGCGATTCCGAATCTTTCTCAAACACCTGTGTTACTAATTGGTTTGATTTGTCTATGCGATGCTTTGGAAAGTGTTTGTTTCCAATGTTCTTTTCTTCCAAACATCTTAGAAATAAGAGAAATTGATAGAAACACCAAACAACACAAACACAAGCATATGAACCTTGCGATTCCTAAAGTTTCTAAAACACTTGTTTTACTAATTGTTTTTATTTTTCTATGCGATGCTTTGGAAAGTGGTTGTTTCCAATGTTCTTGTCTTCTAAACATCTTATAATTAATAAGACTTGATAGAAACATCACCAAACGACACAAACACATGCATACGAACCTTGCGTTTTCTAATGTTTCTCAAACATCTGTATTATTGATTAGTTTGATTTGTCTATGCGATGCTTTGGAAAGTGGTTGTTTCCAATGTTCTTGTCTTCTAAACATCTAATAATTAATAAGACTTGATAGAAACATCACCAAACGACACAAACACATGCATACGAACCTTGCGTTTTCTAATGTTTCTCAAACATCTGTATTATTGATTGCTTTGATTTGTCTTCGCGATGCTTTGGAAAGTGTTTGTTTCCAATGTTCTTCTCTTCCAAACATCTTAGAATTAATAGAACTTGATAGAAACATCACCAAACAAGACAAACACAAGCATACGAACCTTGCGATTCCTAAAGTTTCTCAAACACTTGTGTTATTGATTGTTTTGATTTGGCTATGCGATGCTTTGGAAAGTGTTTGTTTCCAATGTTCTTCTCTTCCAAACATCTTAGAATTAATAGAACTTGATAGAAACATCACCAAACAACACAAACACAAGCATACGAACCTTGCGATTCCGAATGTTTCTCAAACACCTTTCTTATTGATTGGTTTGATTTGTCTATGCCATGCTTTGGAAAGTGGTTGTTTCCAATGTTCTGTTCTTCCAAACATCTTAGAATTAATAGAACTTGATAGAAACATCACCAAACAACACAAACACAAGCATACGAACCTTGCGATTCCGAATGTTTCTCAAACACCATTCTTATTGATTGGTTTGATTTGTCGATGCCATGCTTTAGAAAGTGGTTGTTTCCAATGTTCTGTTCTTCCAAACATCTTATAATTAATAAGACTTGATAGAAATATCACCAAACGACACAAACACATGCATACGAACCTTGCGTTTTCTAATGTTTCTCAAACATCTGTATTATTGATTGCTTTGATTTGTCTTTGCGATGCTTTGGAAAGTGTTTGTTTCCAATGTTCTTCTCTTCCAAACATCTTAGAATTAATAGAACTTGATAGAAACATCATCAAACAACACAAACACAAGCATACGAACCTTGCGATTCCTAACGTTTCTAAAACACTTGTGTTACTGATTGTTTTGATTTGGCTATGCGATGCTTTGAAAAGTGTTTGTTTCCAATGTTCTTCTCTAACAAACACTTTAGAATTAATAGAACTAGATAGAAACATCACCAACCAAGACAAACACAAGCATACGAACCTTGCGATTCCTAAAGTTTCTCAAACACCTGTGTTACTGATTGGTTTGATTTGTCTATGCGATGCTTCGGAAAGTGTTTGTTTCCCATGTTCTTTTGTTCCAAACATCTTAGAATTATTAGAACTTGATAGAAACATCATCAAACAACACAAACACAAGCATACGAACCTTGCGATTCCTAAAGTTTCTTAAACACCTGTGTTACTAATTGGTTTTAATTGTCTATGCGATGCTTTGGAAAGTGTTTGTTTCCAATGTTCTTCTCTTCCAAACATCTTAGAAATAATAGAACTTGATAGAAACACCACCAAACAACACAAACACAAGCATACGAACCTTGCGATTCCTAAAGTTTCTCAAACACTTGTGTTACAAATTGTTTTGATTTGTCTATGAGATGCTTTGGAAAGTAGTTGTTTCCAATGTTCTTGTCTTCCACACATCTTAGAATAAATAGGACTTGATACAAACATCACCAAACGATACAAACACAAGCATACGAACCTTGCGATTCCGAATGTTTCTCAAACACCTTTCTTATTGATTGGTTTGATTTGTCTATGCGATGCATTGGAAAGTGGTTGCTTCCAATGTTCTTGTCTTCCAAACATCTTAGAAATAATAGAACTTGATAGAAACATCACCAAACAACACAAACACAAGCATACGAACCTTGCGATTCCGAATGTTTCTCAAACACCTTTCTTATTGATTGGTTTGATTTGTCTAAGCGATGCTTTGGAAACTGGTTGTTTCCAATATTCTTGTCTTCCAAACATCTTATAATTAATAAGACTTGATAGAAACATCACCAAACGACACAAACACAAGCATACGAACCTTGCGATTCCGAATCTTTCTCAAACACCTTTCTTATTGATTGGTTTGATTTATGTATGCGATGCTTTGGAAAGTGGTTGTTTCCAATGTTCTTGTCTTCCAAACATCTTAGAAATAATAGAACTTGTTAGAAACATCACCAAACAACACAAACACAGGCATACGAACCTTGCGTTTCCTAATGTTTCTCAAACACCTGTCTTATTGATTAGTTTGATTTGTCTATGCGATGCTTTAGAAAGTGAGTGTTTCCAATGTTATTGTCTTCCAAACATCTTATAATTAATAAGACTTGATAGAAACATCACCAAACGATACAAACACAAGCATCTGAATCTTGCGATTCTGAATGTTTCTCAAACATCTATCTTATTGATTGGTTTGATTTGTCTTTGCGATGCTTTGAAAAGAGTTTGTTTCCAATTTTCTTCTCTTCCAAACGTCTTAGAAATAATAGAACTTGATAGAAACATCACCACACAACACAAACACAAGCATACGAACCTTGCGATTCCGAATGTTTCCAAACACCTTTCTTATTGATTGGTTTGATTTGTCTATGCGATGCTTTGGAAAGTGGTTGTTTCCAATTTTCTTCTCTTCCAAACGTCTTAGAAATAATAGAACTTGATAGAAACATCACCAAACAACACAAACACAAGCATACGAACCTTGCGATTCCGAATGTTTCCAAACACCTTTCGTATCGATTGGTTTGATTTGTCTATGCGATGCTTTGGAAAGTGGTTGTTTCCAATGTTCTTGTCTTCTAAACATCTTAGAAATAATAGAACTTGTTAGAAACATCACCAAACAACACAAACACAAGCATACGAACCTTGCGATTCCGAATCTTTCTCAAACACCTGTGTTACTAATTGGTTTGATTTGTCTATGCGATGCTTTGGAAAGTGTTTGTTTCCAATGTTCTTTTCTTCCAAACATCTTAGAAATAAGAGAAATTGATAGAAACACCAAACAACACAAACACAAGCATATGAACCTTGCGATTCCTAAAGTTTCTAAAACACTTGTTTTACTAATTGTTTTTATTTTTCTATGCGATGCTTTGGAAAGTGGTTGTTTCCAATGTTCTTGTCTTCTAAACATCTTATAATTAATAAGACTTGATAGAAACATCACCAAACGACACAAACACATGCATACGAACCTTGCGTTTTCTAATGTTTCTCAAACATCTGTATTATTGATTAGTTTGATTTGTCTATGCGATGCTTTGGAAAGTGGTTGTTTCCAATGTTCTTGTCTTCTAAACATCTAATAATTAATAAGACTTGATAGAAACATCACCAAACGACACAAACACATGCATACGAACCTTGCGTTTTCTAATGTTTCTCAAACATCTGTATTATTGATTGCTTTGATTTGTCTTCGCGATGCTTTGGAAAGTGTTTGTTTCCAATGTTCTTCTCTTCCAAACATCTTAGAATTAATAGAACTTGATAGAAACATCACCAAACAAGACAAACACAAGCATACGAACCTTGCGATTCCTAAAGTTTCTCAAACACTTGTGTTATTGATTGTTTTGATTTGGCTATGCGATGCTTTGGAAAGTGTTTGTTTCCAATGTTCTTCTCTTCCAAACATCTTAGAATTAATAGAACTTGATAGAAACATCACCAAACAACACAAACACAAGCATACGAACCTTGCGATTCCGAATGTTTCTCAAACACCTTTCTTATTGATTGGTTTGATTTGTCTATGCCATGCTTTGGAAAGTGGTTGTTTCCAATGTTCTGTTCTTCCAAACATCTTAGAATTAATAGAACTTGATAGAAACATCACCAAACAACACAAACACAAGCATACGAACCTTGCGATTCCGAATGTTTCTCAAACACCATTCTTATTGATTGGTTTGATTTGTCGATGCCATGCTTTAGAAAGTGGTTGTTTCCAATGTTCTGTTCTTCCAAACATCTTATAATTAATAAGACTTGATAGAAATATCACCAAACGACACAAACACATGCATACGAACCTTGCGTTTTCTAATGTTTCTCAAACATCTGTATTATTGATTGCTTTGATTTGTCTTTGCGATGCTTTGGAAAGTGTTTGTTTCCAATGTTCTTCTCTTCCAAACATCTTAGAATTAATAGAACTTGATAGAAACATCACCAAACAACACAAACACAAGCATACGAACCTTGCGATTCCTAACATTTATCAAACACTTGTGTTACTGATTGTTTTGATTTGGCTATGCGATGCTTTGGAAAGTTTTTTTTTCCAATGTTCTTCTCTAACAAACACTTTGGAATTAATAAAACTAGATAGAAACATCACCAACCAAGAAAAACACAAGCATACGAACCTTGCGATTCCTAAAGTTTCTCAAACACCTGTGTTACTGATTGGTTTGATTTGTCTATGCGATGCTTCGGAAAGTGTTTGTTTCCAATGTTCTTCTCTTCCAAACATCTTAGAATTAATAGAACTTGATAGAAACATCACCAAACAACACAAACACAAGCATACGAACCTTGCGATTCCTAAAATTTCTTAAACACCTGTGTTACTAATTGGTTTTAATTGTCTATGCGATGCTTTGGAAAGTGTTTGTTTCCAATGTTCTTCTCTTCCAAACATCTTAGAAATAATAGAACTTGATAGAAACATCACCAAACAACACAAACACAAGCATACGAAGCTTGCGATTCCTAAAGTTTCTCAAACACTTGTGTTACAAATTGTTTTGATTTGTCTATGAGATGCTTTGGAAAGTGGTTGTTTCCAATGTTCTTGTCTTCCACACATCTTAGAATTAATAGGACTTGATACAAACATCACCAAACAATACAAACACAAGCATACGAACCTTGCGATTCCGAATGTTTCTCAAACACCTTTCTTATTGATTGGTTTGATTTGTCTATGCGATGCTTTGGAAAGTGGTTGCTTCCAATGTTCTTGTCTTCCAAACATCTTAGAAATAATAGAACTTGATAGAAACATCACCAAACAACACAAACACAAGCATACGAACCTTGCGATTCCGAATGTTTCTCAAACACCTTTCTTATTGATTGGTTTGATTTGTCTAAGCGATGCTTTGGAAACTGGTTGTTTCCAATATTCTTGTCTTCCAAACATCTTATAATTAATAAGACTTGATAGAAACATCACCAAACGACACAAACACATGCATACGAACCTTGCGTTTTCTAATGTTTCTCAAACATCTGTATTATTGATTGCTTTGATTTGTCTTTGCGATGCTTTGGAAAGTGTTTGTTTCCAATGTTCTTCTCTTCCAAACATCTTAGAATTAATAGAACTTGATAGAAACATCATCAAACAACACAAACACAAGCATACGAACCTTGCGATTCCTAACGTTTCTCAAACACTTGTGTTACTAATTGTTTTGATTTGGCTATGCGATGCTTTGGAAAGTGTTTGTTTCCAATTTTCTTCTCTAACAAACACTTTAGAATTAATAGAACTAGATAGAAACACCACCAACCAAGACAAACACAAGCATACGAACCTTGCGATTCCTAAAGTTTCTCAAGCACTTGTGTTACTGATTAGTTTGAATTGTCTTTGCGATGCTTTGGAAAGTGTTTGTTTCCAATGTTCTTCTCTTACAAACATCTTAGAATTAATAGAACTTGATAGAAACATCACCAAACAACACAAACACAAGCATACGAACCTTGCGATTCCTAACGTTTCTCAAACACTTGTGTTACTGATTGTTTTGATTTGGCTCTGCGATGCTTTGAAAAGTGTTTGTTTCCAATTTTCTTGTCTAACAAACACTTTAGAATTAATAGAACTAGATAGAAACACCACCAACCAAGACAAACACAAGCATACGAACCTTGCGATTCCTAAAGTTTCTCAAGCACTTGTGTTACTGATTAGTTTGAATTGTCTTTGCGATGCTTTGGAAAGTGTTGGTTTCCAATGTTCTTCTCTTCCAAACGTCTTAGAAATAATAGAACTTGATAGAAATATCACCAAACAACACAAACACAAGCATACGAACTTAGCGATTCCGAATATTTCTCAAACACCTTTCTTATTGATTGGTTTGATTTGTCTATGCGATGCTTTGGAAAGTGGTTGTTTCCAATGTTCTTGTATTCCAAACATCTTAGAAATAATAGAACTTGATAGAAACATCACCAAACAACACAACACAAGCATGCGAACCTTGCGATTCCGAATGTTTCTCAAACACCTTTCTTATTGATTTGTTTGATTTGTCTATGCGATGCTTTGGAAAGTGGTTGATTCCAATGTTCTTGTCTTCCAAACATCTTATAATTAATAAGACTTGATAGAAACATCACCAAACGACACAAACACATGCATACGAACCTTGCGTTTTCTAATGTTTCTCAAACATCTGTATTATTGATTGCTTTGATTTGTCTTTGCGATGCTTTGGAAAGTGTTTGTTTCCAATGTTCTTCTCTTCCAAACATCTTAGAATTAATAGAACTTGATAGAAACATCATCAAACAACACAAACACAAGCATACGAACCTTGCGATTCCTAACGTTTCTCAAACACTTGTGTTACTAATTGTTTTGATTTGGCTATGCGATGCTTTGGAAAGTGTTTGTTTCCAATTTTCTTCTCTAACAAACACTTTAGAATTAATAAAACTAGATAGAAACATCACCAACCAAGAAAAACACAAGCATACGAACCTTGCGATTCCAAAAGTTTCTCAAACACCTGTGTTACTGATTGGTTTGATTTGTCTATGCGATGCTTCGGAAAGTGTTTGTTTCCAATGTTCTTCTCTTCCAAACATCTTAGAATTAATAGAACTTGATAGAAACATCACCAAACAACACAAACACAAGCATACGAACCTTGCGATTCCTAAAATTTCTTAAACACCTGTGTTACTAATTGGTTTTAATTGTCTATGCGATGCTTTGGAAAGTGTTTGTTTCCAATGTTCTTCTCTTCCAAACATCTTAGAAATAATAGAACTTGATAGAAACACCACCAAACAACACAAACACAAGCATACGAAGCTTGCGATTCCTAAAGTTTCTCAAACACTTGTGTTACAAATTGTTTTGATTTGTCTATGAGATGCTTTGGAAAGTGGTTGTTTCCAATGTTCTTGTCTTCCACACATCTTAGAATTAATAGGACTTGATACAAACATCACCAAACAATACAAACACAAGCATACGAACCTTGCGATTCCGAATGTTTCTCAAACACCTTTCTTATTGATTGGTTTGATTTGTCTATGCGATGCTTTGGAAAGTGGTTGCTTCCAATGTTCTTGTCTTCCAAACATCTTAGAAATAATAGAACTTGATAGAAACATCACCAAACAACACAAACACAAGCATACGAACCTTGCGATTCCGAATGTTTCTCAAACACCTTTCTTATTGATTGGTTTGATTTGTCTAAGCGATGCTTTGGAAACTGGTTGTTTCCAATATTCTTGTCTTCCAAACATCTTATAATTAATAAGACTTGATAGAAACATCACCAAACGACACAAACACATGCATACGAACCTTGCGTTTTCTAATGTTTCTCAAACATCTGTATTATTGATTGCTTTGATTTGTCTTTGCGATGCTTTGGAAAGTGTTTGTTTCCAATGTTCTTCTCTTCCAAACATCTTAGAATTAATAGAACTTGATAGAAACATCATCAAACAACACAAACACAAGCATACGAACCTTGCGATTCCTAACGTTTCTCAAACACTTGTGTTACTAATTGTTTTGATTTGGCTATGCGATGCTTTGGAAAGTGTTTGTTTCCAATTTTCTTCTCTAACAAACACTTTAGAATTAATAGAACTAGATAGAAACACCACCAACCAAGACAAACACAAGCATACGAACCTTGCGATTCCTAAAGTTTCTCAAGCACTTGTGTTACTGATTAGTTTGAATTGTCTTTGCGATGCTTTGGAAAGTGTTTGTTTCCAATGTTCTTCTCTTACAAACATCTTAGAATTAATAGAACTTGATAGAAACATCACCAAACAACACAAACACAAGCATACGAACCTTGCGATTCCTAACGTTTCTCAAACACTTGTGTTACTGATTGTTTTGATTTGGCTATGCGATGCTTTGAAAAGTGTTTGTTTCCAATTTTCTTGTCTAACAAACAATTTAGAATTAATAGAACTAGATAGAAACACCACCAACCAAGACAAACACAAGCATACGAACCTTGCGATTCCTAAAGTTTCTCAAGCACTTGTGTTACTGATTAGTTTGAATTGTCTTTGCGATGCTTTGGAAAGTGTTGGTTTCCAATGTTCTTCTCTTCCAAACGTCTTAGAAATAATAGAACTTGATAGAAACATCACCAAACAACACAAACACAAGCATACGAACTTAGCGATTCCGAATATTTCTCAAACACCTTTCTTATTGATTGGTTTGATTTGTCTATGCGATGCTTTGGAAAGTGGTTGTTTCCAATGTTCTTGTATTCCAAACATCTTAGAAATAATAGAACTTGATAGAAACATCACCAAACAACACAACACAAGCATGCGAACCTTGCGATTCCGAATGTTTCTCAAACACCTTTCTTATTGATTTGTTTGATTTGTCTATGCGATGCTTTGGAAAGTGGTTGATTCCAATGTTCTTGTCTTCCAAACATCTTATAATTAATAAGACTTGATAGAAACATCACCAAACGACACAAACACATGCATACGAACCTTGCGTTTTCTAATGTTTCTCAAACATCTGTATTATTGATTGCTTTGATTTGTCTTTGCGATGCTTTGGAAAGTGTTTGTTTCCAATGTTCTTCTCTTCCAAACATCTTATAATTAATAGAACTTGATAGAAACATCATCAAACAACACAAACACAAGCATACGAACCTTGCGATTCCTAACGTTTCTCAAACACTTGTGTTACTAATTGTTTTGATTTGGCTATGCGATGCTTTGGAAAGTGTTTGTTTCCAATTTTCTTCTCTAACAAACACTTTAGAATTAATAGAACTAGATAGAAACACCACCAACCAAGACAAACACAAGCATACGAACCTTGCGATTCCTAAAGTTTCTCAAGCACTTGTGTTACTGATTAGTTTGAATTGTCTTTGCGATGCTTTGGAAAGTGTTTGTTTCCAATGTTCTTCTCTTACAAACATCTTAGAATGAATAGAACTTGATAGAAACATCACCAAACAACACAAACACAAGCATACGAACCTTGCGATTCCTAACGTTTCTCAAACACTTGTGTTACTGATTGTTTTGATTTGGCTATGCGATGCTTTGAAAAGTGTTTGTTTCCAATGTTCTTCTCAAACAAACACTTTAGAATTAATAGAACTAGATAGAAACATCACCAACCAAGACAAACACAAGCATACGAACCTTGCGATTCCTAAAGTTTCTCAAACACCTGTGTTACTGATTGGTTTGATTTGTCTATGCGATGCTTCGGAAAGTGTTTGTTTCCCATGTTCTTTTGTTCCAAACATCTTAGAATTATTAGAACTTGATAGAAACATCATCAGACAACACAAACACAAGCATACGAACCTTGCGATTCCTAAAGTTTCTTAAACACCTGTGTTACTAATTGGTTTTAATTGTCTATGCGATGCTTTGGAAAGTGTTTGTTTCCAATGTTCTTCTCTTCCAAACATCTTAGAAATAATAGAACTTGATAGAAACACCACCAAACAACACAAACACAAGCATACGAACCTTGCGATTCCTAAAGTTTCTCAAGCACTTGTGTTACAAATTGTTTTGATTTGTCTATGAGATGCTTTGGAAAGTTGTTGTTTCCAATGTTCTTGTCTTCCACACATCTTAGAATTAATAGGACTTGATACAAACATCACCAAACGATACAAACACAAGCATACGAACCTTGCGATTCCTAAAGTTTCTCAAGCACTTGTGTTACTGATTAGTTTGAATTGTCTTTGCGATGCTTTGGAAAATGTTGGTTTCCAATGTTCTTCTCTTCCAAACGTCTTAGAAATAATAGAACTTGATAGAAACATCACCAAACAACACAAACACAAGCATACGAACTTAGCGATTCCGAATATTTCTCAAACACCTTTCTTATTGATTGGTTTGATTTGTCTATGCGATGCTTTGGAAAGTTGTTGTTTCCAATGTTCTTGTATTCCAAACATCTTAGAAATAATAGAACTTGATAGAAACATCACCAAACAACACAACACAAGCATGCGAACCTTGCGATTCCGAATGTTTCTCAAACACCTTTCTTATTGATTCGTTTGATTTGTCTATGCGATGTTTTGGAAAGTGGTTGATTCCAATATTCATGTCTTCCAAACATCTTATAATTAATAAGACTTGATAGAAACATCACCAAACGACACAAACACATGCATACGAACCTTGCGTTTTCTAATGTTTCTCAAACATCTGTATTATTGATTGCTTTGATTTGTCTTTGCGATGCTTTGGAAAGTGTTTGTTTCCAATGTTCTTCTCTTCCAAACATCTTAGAATTAATAGAACTTGATAGAAACATCACCAAACAACACAAACACAAGCATACGAACCTTGCGATTCCTAACATTTATCAAACACTTGTGTTACTGATTGTTTTGATTTGGCTATGCGATGCTTTGGAAAGTATTTTTTTCCAATGTTCTTCTCTAACAAACACTTTGGAATTAATAAAACTAGATAGAAACATCACCAACCAAGAAAAACACAAGCATACGAACCTTGCGATTCCTAAAGTTTCTCAAACACCTGTGTTACTGATTGGTTTGATTTGTCTATGCGATGCTTCGGAAAGTGTTTGTTTCCAATGTTCTTCTCTTCCAAACATCTTAGAATTAATAGAACTTGATAGAAACATCACCAAACAACACAAACACAAGCATACGAACCTTGCGATTCCTAAAATTTCTTAAACACCTGTGTTACTAATTGGTTTTAATTGTCTATGCGATGCTTTGGAAAGTGTTTGTTTCCAATGTTCTTCTCTTCCAAACATCTTAGAAATAATAGAACTTGATAGAAACACCACCAAACAACACAAACACAAGCATACGAAGCTTGCGATTCCTAAAGTTTCTCAAACACTTGTGTTACAAATTGTTTTGATTTGTCTATGAGATGCTTTGGAAAGTGGTTGTTTCCAATGTTCTTGTCTTCCACACATCTTAGAATTAATAGGACTTGATACAAACATCACCAAACGATACAAACACAAGCATACGAACCTTGCGATTCCGAATGTTTCTCAAACACCTTTCTTATTGATTGGTTTGATTTGTCTATGCGATGCTTTGGAAAGTGGTTGCTTCCAATGTTCTTGTCTTCCAAACATCTTAGAAATAATAGAACTTGATAGAAACATCACCAAACAACACAAACACAAGCATACGAACCTTGCGATTCCGAATGTTTCTCAAACACCTTTCTTATTGATTGGTTTGATTTGTCTAAGCGATGCTTTGGAAACTGGTTGTTTCCAATATTCTTGTCTTCCAAACATCTTATAATTAATAAGACTTGATAGAAACATCACCAAACGACACAAACACATGCATACGAACCTTGCGTTTTCTAATGTTTCTCAAACATCTGTATTATTGATTGCTTTGATTTGTCTTTGCGATGCTTTGGAAAGTGTTTGTTTCCAATGTTCTTCTCTTCCAAACATCTTAGAATTAATAGAACTTGATAGAAACATCATCAAATAACACAAACACAAGCATACGAACCTTGCGATTCCTAACGTTTCTCAAACACTTGTGTTACTAATTGTTTTGATTGTGCTATGCGATGCTTTGGAAAGTGTTTGTTTCCAATTTTCTTCTCTAACAAACACTTTAGAATTAATAGAACTAGATAGAAACACCACCAACCAAGACAAACACAAGCATACGAACCTTGCGATTCCTAAAGTTTCTCAAGCACTTGTGTTACTGATTAGTTTGAATTGTCTTTGCGATGCTTTGGAAAGTGTTTGTTTCCAATGTTCTTCTCTTAAAAACATCTTAGAATGAATAGAACTTGATAGAAACATCACCAAACAACACAAACACAAGCATACGAACCTTGCGATTCCTAACGTTTCTCAAACACTTGTGTTACTGATTGTTTTGATTTGGCTATGCGATGCTTTGAAAAGTGTTTGTTTCCAATGTTCTTCTCTAACAAACACTTTAGAATTAATAGAACTAGATAGAAACATCACCAACCAAGACAAACACAAGCATACGAACCTTGCGATTCCTAAAGTTTCTCAAACACCTGTGTTACTGATTGGTTTGATTTGTCTATGCGATGCTTCGGAAAGTGTTTGTTTCCCATGTTCTTTTGTTCCAAACATCTTAGAATTATTAGAACTTGATAGAAACATCATCAAACAACACAAACACAAGCATACGAACCTTGCGATTCCTAAAGTTTCTTAAACACCTGTGTTACTAATTGGTTTTAATTGTCTATGCGATGCTTTGGAAAGTGTTTGTTTCCAATGTTCTTCTCTTCCAAACATCTTAGAAATAATAGAACTTGATAGAAACACCACCAAACAACACAAACACAAGCATACGAACCTTGCGATTCCTAAAGTTTCTCAAACACTTGTGTTACAAATTGTTTTGATTTGTCTATGAGATGCTTTGGAAAGTTGTTGTTTCCAATGTTCTTGTCTTCCACACATCTTAGAATTAATAGGACTTGATACAAACATCACCAAACGATACAAACACAAGCATACGAACCTTGCGATTCCTAAAGTTTCTCAAGCACTTGTGTTACTGATTAGTTTGAATTGTCTTTGCGATGCTTTGGAAAATGTTGGTTTCCAATGTTCTTCTCTTCCAAACGTCTTAGAAATAATAGAACTTGATAGAAACATCACCAAACAACACAAACACAAGCATACGAACTTAGCGATTCCGAATATTTCTCAAACACCTTTCTTATTGATTGGTTTGATTTGTCTATGCGATGCTTTGGAAAGTGGTTGTTTCCAATGTTCTTGTATTCCAAACATCTTAGAAATAATAGAACTTGATAGAAACATCACCAAACAACACAACACAAGCATGCGAACCTTGCGATTCCGAATGTTTCTCAAACACCTTTCTTATTGATTCGTTTGATTTGTCTATGCGATGTTTTGGAAAGTGGTTGATTCCAATATTCATGTCTTCCAAACATCTTATAATTAATAAGACTTGATAGAAACATCACCAAACGACACAAACACATGCATACGAACCTTGCGTTTTCTAATGTTTCTCAAACATCTGTATTATTGATTGCTTTGATTTGTCTTTGCGATGCTTTGGAAAGTGTTTGTTTCCAATGTTCTTCTCTTCCAAACATCTTAGAATTAATAGAACTTGATAGAAACATCATCAAACAACACAAACACAAGCATACGAACCTTGCGATTCCTAACGTTTCTCAAACACTTGTGTTACTAATTGTTTTGATTTGGCTATGCGATGCTTTGGAAAGTGTTTGTTTCCAATTTTCTTCTCTAACAAACACTTTAGAATTAATAGAACTAGATAGAAACACCACCAACCAAGACAAACACAAGCATACGAACCTTGCGATTCCTAAAGTTTCTCAAGCACTTGTGTTACTGATTAGTTTGAATTGTCTTTGCGATGCTTTGGAAAGTGTTTGTTTCCAATGTTCTTCTCTTACAAACATCTTAGAATTAATAGAACTTGATAGAAACATCACCAAACAACACAAACACAAGCATACGAACCTTGCGATTCCTAACGTTTCTCAAACACTTGTGTTACTGATTGTTTTGATTTGGCTATGCGATGCTTTGAAAAGTGTTTGTTTCCAATTTTCTTGTCTAACAAACAATTTAGAATTAATAGAACTAGATAGAAACACCACCAACCAAGACAAACACAAGCATACGAACCTTGCGATTCCTAAAGTTTCTCAAGCACTTGTGTTACTGATTAGTTTGAATTGTCTTTGCGATGCTTTGGAAAGTGTTGGTTTCCAATGTTCTTCTCTTCCAAACGTCTTAGAAATAATAGAACTTGATAGAAACATCACCAAACAACACAAACACAAGCATACGAACTTAGCGATTCCGAATATTTCTCAAACACCTTTCTTATTGATTGGTTTGATTTGTCTATGCGATGCTTTGGAAAGTGGTTGTTTCCAATGTTCTTGTATTCCAAACATCTTAGAAATAATAGAACTTGATAGAAACATCACCAAACAACACAACACAAGCATGCGAACCTTGCGATTCCGAATGTTTCTCAAACACCTTTCTTATTGATTTGTTTGATTTGTCTATGCGATGCTTTGGAAAGTGGTTGATTCCAATGTTCTTGTCTTCCAAACATCTTATAATTAATAAGACTTGATAGAAACATCACCAAACGACACAAACACATGCATACGAACCTTGCGTTTTCTAATGTTTCTCAAACATCTGTATTATTGATTGCTTTGATTTGTCTTTGCGATGCTTTGGAAAGTGTTTGTTTCCAATGTTCTTCTCTTCCAAACATCTTAGAATTAATAGAACTTGATAGAAACATCACCAAACAACACAAACACAAGCATACGAACCTTGCGATTCCTAACGTTTCTCAAACACTTGTGTTACTAATTGTTTTGATTTGGCTATGCGATGCTTTGGAAAGTGTTTGTTTCCAATTTTCTTCTCTAACAAACACTTTAGAATTAATAGAACTAGATAGAAACACCACCAACCAAGACAAACACAAGCATACGAACCTTGCGATTCCTAAAGTTTCTCAAGCACTTGTGTTACTGATTAGTTTGAATTGTCTTTGCGATGCTTTGGAAAGTGTTTGTTTCCAATGTTCTTCTCTTACAAACATCTTAGAATGAATAGAACTTGATAGAAACATCACCAAACAACACAAACACAAGCATACGAACCTTGCGATTCCTAACGTTTCTCAAACACTTGTGTTACTGATTGTTTTGATTTGGCTATGCGATGCTTTGAAAAGTGTTTGTTTCCAATGTTCTTCTCAAACAAACACTTTAGAATTAATAGAACTAGATAGAAACATCACCAACCAAGACAAACACAAGCATACGAACCTTGCGATTCCTAAAGTTTCTCAAACACCTGTGTTACTGATTGGTTTGATTTGTCTATGCGATGCTTCGGAAAGTGTTTGTTTCCCATGTTCTTTTGTTCCAAACATCTTAGAATTATTAGAACTTGATAGAAACATCATCACACAACACAAACACAAGCATACGAACCTTGCGATTCCTAAAGTTTCTTAAACACCTGTGTTACTAATTGGTTTTAATTGTCTATGCGATGCTTTGGAAAGTGTTTGTTTCCAATGTTCTTCTCTTCCAAACATCTTAGAAATAATAGAACTTGATAGAAACACCACCAAACAACACAAACACAAGCATACGAACCTTGCGATTCCTAAAGTTTCTCAAACACTTGTGTTACAAATTGTTTTGATTTGTCTATGAGATGCTTTGGAAAGTTGTTGTTTCCAATGTTCTTGTCTTCCACACATCTTAGAATTAATAGGACTTGATACAAACATCACCAAACGATACAAACACAAGCATACGAACCTTGCGATTCCTAAAGTTTCTCAAGCACTTGTGTTACTGATTAGTTTGAATTGTCTTTGCGATGCTTTGGAAAATGTTGGTTTCCAATGTTCTTCTCTTCCAAACGTCTTAGAAATAATAGAACTTGATAGAAACATCACCAAACAACACAAACACAAGCATACGAACTTAGCGATTCCGAATATTTCTCAAACACCTTTCTTATTGATTGGTTTGATTTGTCTATGCGATGCTTTGGAAAGTTGTTGTTTCCAATGTTCTTGTATTCCAAACATCTTAGAAATAATAGAACTTGATAGAAACATCACCAAACAACACAACACAAGCATGCGAACCTTGCGATTCCGAATGTTTCTCAAACACCTTTCTTATTGATTCGTTTGATTTGTCTATGCGATGTTTTGGAAAGTGGTTGATTCCAATATTCATGTCTTCCAAACATCTTATAATTAATAAGACTTGATAGAAACATCACCAAACGACACAAACACATGCATACGAACCTTGCGTTTTCTAATGTTTCTCAAACATCTGTATTATTGATTGCTTTGATTTGTCTTTGCGATGCTTTGGAAAGTGTTTGTTTCCAATGTTCTTCTCTTCCAAACATCTTAGAATTAATAGAACTTGATAGAAACATCACCAAACAACACAAACACAAGCATACGAACCTTGCGATTCCTAACATTTATCAAACACTTGTGTTACTGATTGTTTTGATTTGGCTATGCGATGCTTTGGAAAGTATTTTTTTCCAATGTTCTTCTCTAACAAACACTTTGGAATTAATAAAACTAGATAGAAACATCACCAACCAAGAAAAACACAAGCATACGAACCTTGCGATTCCTAAAGTTTCTCAAACACCTGTGTTACTGATTGGTTTGATTTGTCTATGCGATGCTTCGGAAAGTGTTTGTTTCCAATGTTCTTCTCTTCCAAACATCTTAGAAATAATAGAACTTGATAGAAACATCACCAAACAACACAAACACAAGCATACGAACCTTGCGATTCCTAAAATTTCTTAAACACCTGTGTTACTAATTGGTTTTAATTGTCTATGCGATGCTTTGGAAAGTGTTTGTTTCCAATGTTCTTCTCTTCCAAACATCTTAGAAATAATAGAACTTGATAGAAACACCACCAAACAACACAAACACAAGCATACGAAGCTTGCGATTCCTAAAGTTTCTCAAACACTTGTGTTACAAATTGTTTTGATTTGTCTATGAGATGCTTTGGAAAGTGGTTGTTTCCAATGTTCTTGTCTTCCACACATCTTAGAATTAATAGGACTTGATACAAACATCACCAAACGATACAAACACAAGCATACGAACCTTGCGATTCCGAATGTTTCTCAAACACCTTTCTTATTGATTGGTTTGATTTGTCTATGCGATGCTTTGGAAAGTGGTTGTTTCCAATGTTCTTGTCTTCCAAACATCTTAGAAATAATAGAACTTGATAGAAACATCACCAAACAACACAAACACAAGCATACGAACCTTGCGATTCCGAATGTTTCTCAAACACCTTTCTTATTGATTGGTTTGATTTGTCTAAGCGATGCTTTGGAAACTGGTTGTTTCCAATATTCTTGTCTTCCAAACATCTTATAATTAATAAGACTTGATAGAAACATCACCAAACGACACAAACACATGCATACGAACCTTGCGTTTTCTAATGTTTCTCAAACATCTGTATTATTGATTGCTTTGATTTGTCTTTGCGATGCTTTGGAAAGTGTTTGTTTCCAATGTTCTTCTCTTCCAAACATCTTAGAATTAATAGAACTTGATAGAAACATCATCAAACAACACAAACACAAGCATACGAACCTTGCGATTCCTAACGTTTCTCAAACACTTGTGTTACTAATTGTTTTGATTTGGCTATGCGATGCTTTGGAAAGTGTTTGTTTCCAATTTTCTTCTCTAACAAACACTTTAGAATTAATAGAACTAGATAGAAACACCACCAACCAAGACAAACACAAGCATACGAACCTTGCGATTCCTAAAGTTTCTCAAGCACTTGTGTTACTGATTAGTTTGAATTGTCTTTGCGATGCTTTGGAAAGTGTTTGTTTCCAATGTTCTTCTCTTAAAAACATCTTAGAATGAATAGAACTTGATAGAAACATCACCAAACAACACAAACACAAGCATACGAACCTTGCGATTCCTAACGTTTCTCAAACACTTGTGTTACTGATTGTTTTGATTTGGCTATGCGATGCTTTGAAAAGTGTTTGTTTCCAATGTTCTTCTCTAACAAACACTTTAGAATTAATAGAACTAGATAGAAACATCACCAACCAAGACAAACACAAGCATACGAACCTTGCGATTCCTAAAGTTTCTCAAACACCTGTGTTACTGATTGGTTTGATTTGTCTATGCGATGCTTCGGAAAGTGTTTGTTTCCCATGTTCTTTTGTTCCAAACATCTTAGAATTATTAGAACTTGATAGAAACATCATCAAACAACACAAACACAAGCATACGAACCTTGCGATTCCTAAAGTTTCTTAAACACCTGTGTTACTAATTGGTTTTAATTGTCTATGCGATGCTTTGGAAAGTGTTTGTTTCCAATGTTCTTCTCTTCCAAACATCTTAGAAATAATAGAACTTGATAGAAACATCACCAAACAACACAAACACAAGCATACGAACCTTGCGATTCCTAAAGTTTCTCAAACACTTGTGTTACAAATTGTTTTGATTTGTCTATGAGATGCTTTGGAAAGTGGTTGTTTCCAATGTTCTTGTCTTCCACACATCTTATAATTAATAGGACTTGATACAAACATCACCAAACGATACAAACACAAGCATACGAACCTTGCGATTCCTAAAGTTTCTCAAGCACTTGTGTTACTGATTAGTTTGAATTGTCTTTGCGATGCTTTGGAAAGTGTTGGTTTCCAATGTTCTTCTCTTCCAAACGTCTTAGAAATAATAGAACTTGATAGAAACATCACCAAACAACACAAACACAAGCATACGAACTTAGCGATTCCGAATATTTCTCAAACACCTTTCTTATTGATTGGTTTGATTTGTCTATGCGATGCTTTGGAAAGTGGTTGTTTCCAATGTTCTTGTATTCCAAACATCTTAGAAATAATAGAACTTGATAGAAACATCACCAAACAACACAACACAAGCATGCGAACCTTGCGATTCCGAATGTTTCTCAAACACCTTTCTTATTGATTCGTTTGATTTGTCTATGCGATGTTTTGGAAAGTGGTTGATTCCAATATTCTTGTCTTCCAAACATCTTATAATTAATAAGACTTGATAGAAACATCACCAAACGACACAAACACATGCATACGAACCTTGCGTTTTCTAATGTTTCTCAAACATCTGTATTATTGATTGCTTTGATTTGTCTTTGCGATGCTTTGGAAAGTGTTTGTTTCCAATGTTCTTCTCTTCCAAACATCTTAGAATTAATAGAACTTGATAGAAACATCACCAAACAACACAAACACAAGCATACGAACCTTGCGATTCCTAACATTTATCAAACACTTGTGTTACTGATTGTTTTGATTTGGCTGTGCGATGCTTTGGAAAGTTTTTTTTTCCAATGTTCTTCTCTAACAAACACTTTGGAATTAATAAAACTAGATAGAAACATCACCAACCAAGAAAAACACAAGCATACGAACCTTGCGATTCCTAAAGTTTCTCAAACACCTGTGTTACTGATTGGTTTGATTTGTCTATGCGATGCTTCGGAAAGTGTTTGTTTCCAATGTTCTTCTCTTCCAAACATCTTAGAATTAATAGAACTTGATAGAAACATCACCAAACAACACAAACACAAGCATACGAACCTTGCGATTCCTAAAATTTCTTAAACACCTGTGTTACTAATTGGTTTTAATTGTCTATGCGATGCTTTGGAAAGTGTTTGTTTCCAATGTTCTTCTCTTCCAAACATCTTAGAAATAATAGAACTTGATAGAAACACCACCAAACAACACAAACACAAGCATACGAAGCTTGCGATTCCTAAAGTTTCTCAAACACTTGTGTTACAAATTGTTTTGATTTGTCTATGAGATGCTTTGGAAAGTGGTTGTTTCCAATGTTCTTGTCTTCCACACATCTTAGAATTAATAGGACTTGATACAAACATCACCAAACGATACAAACACAAGCATACGAACCTTGCGATTCCGAATGTTTCTCAAACACCTTTCTTATTGATTGGTTTGATTTGTCTATGCGATGCTTTGGAAAGTGGTTGTTTCCAATGTTCTTGTCTTCCAAACATCTTAGAAATAATAGAACTTGATAGAAACATCACCAAACAACACAAACACAAGCATACGAACCTTGCGATTCCGAATGTTTCTCAAACACCTTTCTTATTGATTGGTTTGATTTGTCTAAGCGATGCTTTGGAAACTGGTTGTTTCCAATATTCTTGTCTTCCAAACATCTTATAATTAATAAGACTTGATAGAAACATCACCAAACGACACAAACACATGCATACGAACCTTGCGTTTTCTAATGTTTCTCAAACATCTGTATTATTGATTGCTTTGATTTGTCTTTGCGATGCTTTGGAAAGTGTTTGTTTCCAATGTTCTTCTCTTCCAAACATCTTAGAATTAATAGAACTTGATAGAAACATCATCAAACAACACAAACACAAGCATACGAACCTTGCGATTCCTAACGTTTCTCAAACACTTGTGTTACTAATTGTTTTGATTTGGCTATGCGATGCTTTGGAAAGTGTTTGTTTCCAATTTTCTTCTCTAACAAACACTTTAGAATTAATAGAACTAGATAGAAACACCACCAACCAAGACAAACACAAGCATACGAACCTTGCGATTCCTAAAGTTTCTCAAGCACTTGTGTTACTGATTAGTTTGAATTGTCTTTGCGATGCTTTGGAAAGTGTTTGTTTCCAATGTTCTTCTCTTACAAACATCTTAGAATGAATAGAACTTGATAGAAACATCACCAAACAACACAAACACAAGCATACGAACCTTGCGATTCCTAACGTTTCTCAAACACTTCTGTTACTGATTGTTTTGATTTGGCTATGCGATGCTTTGAAAAGTGTTTGTTTCCAATTTTCTTGTCTAACAAACACTTTAGAATTAATAGAACTAGATAGAAACACCACCAACCAAGACAAACACAAGCATACGAACCTTGCGATTCCTAAAGTTTCTCAAGCACTTGTGTTACTGATTAGTTTGAATTCTCTTTGCGATGCTTTGGAAAGTGTTTGTTTCCAATGTTCTTCTCTTCCAAACGTCTTAGAAATAATAGAACTTGATAGAAACATCACCAAACAACACAAACACAAGCATACGAACTTAGCGATTCCGAATATTTCTCAAACACCTTTCTTATTGATTGGTTATATTTGTCTATGCGATGCTTTGGAAAGTGGTTGTTTCCAATGTTCTTGTATTCCAAACATCTTAGAAATAATAGAACTTGATAGAAACATCACCAAACAACACAACACAAGCATGCGAACCTTGCGATTCCGAATGTTTCTCAAACACCTTTCTTATTGATTGGTTTGATTTGTCTATGCGATGCTTTGGAAAGTGGTTGATTCCAATGTTCTTGTCTTCCAAACATCTTATAATTAATAAGACTTGATAGAAACATCACCAAACGACACAAACACATGCATACGAACCTTGCATTTTCTAATGTTACTCAAACATCTGTATTATTGATTGCTTTGATTTGTCTTTGCGATGCTTTGGAAAGTGTTTGTTTCCAATGTTCTTCTCTTCCAAACATCTTAGAATTAATAGAACTTGATAGAAACATCATCAAACAACACAAACACAAGCATACGAACCTTGCGATTCCTAACGTTTCTCAAACACTTGTGTTACTAATTGTTTCGATTTGGCTATTCGATGCTTTGGAAAGTGTTTGTTTCCAATTTTCTTCTCTAACAAACACTTTAGAATTAATAGAACTAGATAGAAACACCACCAACCAAGACAAACACAAGCATACGAACCTTGCGATTCGTAAAGTTTCTCAAACACCTGTGTTACTGATTGGTTTGATTTGTCTATGCGATGCTTCGGAAAGTGTTTGTTTCCCATGTTCTTTTGTTCCAAACATCTTAGAATTATTAGAACTTGATAGAAACATCATCAGACAACACAAACACAAGCATACGAACCTTGCGATTCCTAAAGTTTCTTAAACACCTGTGTTACTAATTGGTTTTAATTGTCTATGCGATGCTTTGGAAAGTGTTTGTTTCCAATGTTCTTCTCTTCCAAACATCTTAGAAATAATAGAACTTGATAGAAACACCACCAAACAACACAAACACAAGCATACGAACCTTGCGATTCCTAAAGTTTCTCAAACACTTGTGTTACAAATTGTTTTGATTTGTCTATGAGATGCTTTGGAAAGTTGTTGTTTCCAATGTTCTTGTCTTCCACACATCTTAGAATTAATAGGACTTGATAGAAACATCACCAAACGATACAAACACAAGCATACGAACCTTGCGATTCCTAAAGTTTCTCAAGCACTTGTGTTACTGATTAGTTTGAATTGTCTTTGCGATGCTTTGGAAAATGTTGGTTTCCAATGTTCTTCTCTTCCAAACGTCTTAGAAATAATAGAACTTGATAGAAACATCACCAAACAACACAAACACAAGCATACGAACTTAGCGATTCCGAATATTTCTCAAACACCTTTCTTATTGATTGGTTTGATTTGTCTATGCGATGCTTTGGAAAGTGGTTGTTTCCAATGTTCTTGTATTCCAAACATCTTAGAAATAATAGAACTTGATAGAAACATCACCAAACAACACAACACAAGCATGCGAACCTTGCGATTCCGAATGTTTCTCAAACACCTTTCTTATTGATTCGTTTGATTTGTCTATGCGATGTTTTGGAAAGTGGTTGATTCCAATATTCATGTCTTCCAAACATCTTATAATTAATAAGACTTGATAGAAACATCACCAAACGACACAAACACATGCATACGAACCTTGCGTTTTCTAATGTTTCTCAAACATCTGTATTATTGATTGCTTTGATTTGTCTTTGCGATGCTTTGGAAAGTGTTTGTTTCCAATGTTCTTCTCTTCCAAACATCTTAGAATTAATAGAACTTGATAGAAACATCACCAAACAACACAAACACAAGCATACGAACCTTGCGATTCCTAACATTTATCAAACACTTGTGTTACTGATTGTTTTGATTTGGCTATGCGATGCTTTGGAAAGTATTTTTTTCCAATGTTCTTCTCTAACAAACACTTTGGAATTAATAAAACTAGATAGAAACATCACCAACCAAGAAAAACACAAGCATAAGAAACTTGAGATTCCTAAAGTTTCTCAAACACCTGTGTTACTGATTGGTTTGATTTGTCTATGCGATGCTTCGGAAAGTGTTTGTTTCCAATGTTCTTCTCTTCCAAACATCTTAGAATTAATAGAACTTGATAGAAACATCACCAAACAACACAAACACAAGCATACGAACCTTGCGATTCCTAAAATTTCTTAAACACCTGTGTTACTAATTGGTTTTAATTGTCTATGCGATGCTTTGGAAAGTGTTTGTTTCCAATGTTCTTCTCTTCCAAACATCTTAGAAATAATAGAACTTGATAGAAACACCACCAAACAACACAAACACAAGCATACGAAGCTTGCGATTCCTAAAGTTTCTCAAACACTTGTGTTACAAATTGTTTTGATTTGTCTATGAGATGCTTTGGAAAGTGGTTGTTTCCAATGTTCTTGTCTTCCACACATCTTAGAATTAATAGGACTTGATACAAACATCACCAAACGATACAAACACAAGCATACGAACCTTGCGATTCCGAATGTTTCTCAAACACCTTTCTTATTGATTGGTTTGATTTGTCTATGCGATGCTTTGGAAAGTGGTTGCTTCCAATGTTCTTGTCTTCCAAACATCTTAGAAATAATAGAACTTGATAGAAACATCACCAAACAACACAAACACAAGCATACGAACCTTGCGATTCCGAATGTTTCTCAAACACCTTTCTTATTGATTGGTTTGATTTGTCTAAGCGATGCTTTGGAAACTGGTTGTTTCCAATATTCTTGTCTTCCAAACATCTTATAATTAATAAGACTTGATAGAAACATCACCAAACGACACAAACACATGCATACGAACCTTGCGTTTTCTAATGTTTCTCAAACATCTGTATTATTGATTGCTTTGATTTGTCTTTGCGATGCTTTGGAAAGTGTTTGTTTCCAATGTTCTTCTCTTCCAAACATCTTAGAATTAATAGAACTTGATAGAAACATCATCAAATAACACAAACACAAGCATACGAACCTTGCGATTCCTAACGTTTCTCAAACACTTGTGTTACTAATTGTTTTGATTGTGCTATGCGATGCTTTGGAAAGTGTTTGTTTCCAATTTTCTTCTCTAACAAACACTTTAGAATTAATAGAACTAGATAGAAACACCACCAACCAAGACAAACACAAGCATACGAACCTTGCGATTCCTAAAGTTTCTCAAGCACTTGTGTTACTGATTAGTTTGAATTGTCTTTGCGATGCTTTGGAAAGTGTTTGTTTCCAATGTTCTTCTCTTAAAAACATCTTAGAATGAATAGAACTTGATAGAAACATCACCAAACAACACAAACACAAGCATACGAACCTTGCGATTCCTAACGTTTCTCAAACACTTGTGTTACTGATTGTTTTGATTTGGCTATGCGATGCTTTGAAAAGTGTTTGTTTCCAATGTTCTTCTCTAACAAACACTTTAGAATTAATAGAACTAGATAGAAACATCACCAACCAAGACAAACACAAGCATACGAACCTTGCGATTCCTAAAGTTTCTCAAACACCTGTGTTACTGATTGGTTTGATTTGTCTATGCGATGCTTCGGAAAGTGTTTGTTTCCCATGTTCTTTTGTTCCAAACATCTTAGAATTATTAGAACTTGATAGAAACATCATCAAACAACACAAACACAAGCATACGAACCTTGCGATTCCTAAAGTTTCTTAAACACCTGTGTTACTAATTGGTTTTAATTGTCTATGCGATGCTTTGGAAAGTGTTTGTTTCCAATGTTCTTCTCTTCCAAACATCTTAGAAATAATAGAACTTGATAGAAACACCACCAAACAACACAAACACAAGCATACGAACCTTGCGATTCCTAAAGTTTCTCAAACACTTGTGTTACAAATTGTTTTGATTTGTCTATGAGATGCTTTGGAAAGTTGTTGTATCCAATGTTCTTGTCTTCCACACATCTTAGAATTAATAGGACTTGATACAAACATCACCAAACGATACAAACACAAGCATACGAACCTTGCGATTCCTAAAGTTTCTCAAGCACTTGTGTTACTGATTAGTTTGAATTGTCTTTGCGATGCTTTGGAAAATGTTGGTTTCCAATGTTCTTCTCTTCCAAACGTCTTAGAAATAATAGAACTTGATAGAAACATCACCAAACAACACAAACACAAGCATACGAACTTAGCGATTCCGAATATTTCTCAAACACCTTTCTTATTGATTGGTTTGATTTGTCTATGCGATGCTTTGGAAAGTGGTTGTTTCCAATGTTCTTGTATTCCAAACATCTTAGAAATAATAGAACTTGATAGAAACATCACCAAACAACACAACACAAGCATGCGAACCTTGCGATTCCGAATGTTTCTCAAACACCTTTCTTATTGATTCGTTTGATTTGTCTATGCGATGTTTTGGAAAGTGGTTGATTCCAATATTCATGTCTTCCAAACATCTTATAATTAATAAGACTTGATAGAAACATCACCAAACGACACAAACACATGCATACGAACCTTGCGTTTTCTAATGTTTCTCAAACATCTGTATTATTGATTGCTTTGATTTGTCTTTGCGATGCTTTGGAAAGTGTTTGTTTCCAATGTTCTTCTCTTCCAAACATCTTAGAATTAATAGAACTTGATAGAAACATCACCAAACAACACAAACACAAGCATACGAACCTTGCGATTCCTAACATTTATCAAACACTTGTGTTACTGATTGTTTTGATTTGGCTATGCGATGCTTTGGAAAGTATTTTTTTCCAATGTTCTTCTCTAACAAACACTTTGGAATTAATAAAACTAGATAGAAACATCACCAACCAAGAAAAACACAAGCATACGAACCTTGCGATTCCTAAAGTTTCTCAAACACCTGTGTTACTGATTGGTTTGATTTGTCTATGCGATGCTTCGGAAAGTGTTTGTTTCCAATGTTCTTCTCTTCCAAACATCTTAGAATTAATAGAACTTGATAGAAACATCACCAAACAACACAAACACAAGCATACGAACCTTGCGATTCCTAAAATTTCTTAAACACCTGTGTTACTAATTGGTTTTAATTGTCTATGCGATGCTTTGGAAAGTGTTTGTTTCCAATGTTCTTCTCTTCCAAACATCTTAGAAATAATAGAACTTGATAGAAACACCACCAAACAACACAAACACAAGCATACGAAGCTTGCGATTCCTAAAGTTTCTCAAACACTTGTGTTACAAATTGTTTTGATTTGTCTATGAGATGCTTTGGAAAGTGGTTGTTTCCAATGTTCTTCTCTTCCACACATCTTAGAATTAATAGGACTTGATACAAACATCACCAAACGATACAAACACAAGCATACGAACCTTGCGATTCCGAATGTTTCTCAAACACCTTTCTTATTGATTGGTTTGATTTGTCTATGCGATGCTTTGGAAAGTGGTTGCTTCCAATGTTCTTGTCTTCCAAACATCTTAGAAATAATAGAACTTGATAGAAACATCACCAAACAACACAAACACAAGCATACGAACCTTGCGATTCCGAATGTTTCTCAAACACCTTTCTTATTGATTGGTTTGATTTGTCTAAGCGATGCTTTGGAAACTGGTTGTTTCCAATATTCTTGTCTTCCAAACATCTTATAATTAATAAGACTTGATAGAAACATCACCAAACGACACAAACACATGCATACGAACCTTGCGTTTTCTAATGTTTCTCAAACATCTGTATTATTGATTGCTTTGATTTGTCTTTGCGATGCTTTGGAAAGTGTTTGTTTCCAATGTTCTTCTCTTCCAAACATCTTAGAATTAATAGAACTTGATAGAAACATCATCAAACAACACAAACACAAGCATACGAACCTTGCGATTCCTAACGTTTCTCAAACACTTGTGTTACTAATTGTTTTGATTTGGCTATGCGATGCTTTGGAAAGTGTTTGTTTCCAATTTTCTTCTCTAACAAACACTTTAGAATTAATAGAACTAGATAGAAACACCACCAACCAAGACAAACACAAGCATACGAACCTTGCGATTCCTAAAGTTTCTCAAGCACTTGTGTTACTGATTAGTTTGAATTGTCTTTGCGATGCTTTGGAAAGTGTTTGTTTCCAATGTTCTTCTCTTAAAAACATCTTAGAATGAATAGAACTTGATAGAAACATCACCAAACAACGTAAACACAAGCATACGAACCTTGCGATTCCTAACGTTTCTCAAACACTTGTGTTACTGATTGTTTTGATTTGGCTATGCGATGCTTTGAAAAGTGTTTGTTTCCAATGTTCTTCTCTAACAAACACTTTAGAATTAATAGAACTAGATAGAAACATCACCAACCAAGACAAACACAAGCATACGAACCTTGCGATTCCTAAAGTTTCTCAAACACCTGTGTTACTGATTGGTTTGATTTGTCTATGCGATGCTTCGGAAAGTGTTTGTTTCCCATGTTCTTTTGTTCCAAACATCTTAGAATTATTAGAACTTGATAGAAACATCATCAAACAACACAAACACAAGCATACGAACCTTGCGATTCCTAAAGTTTCTTAAACACCTGTGTTACTAATTGGTTTTAATTGTCTATGCGATGCTTTGGAAAGTGTTTGTTTCCAATGTTCTTCTCTTCCAAACATCTTAGAAATAATAGAACTTGATAGAAACACCACCAAACAACACAAACACAAGCATACGAACCTTGCGATTCCTAAAGTTTCTCAAACACTTGTGTTACAAATTGTTTTGATTTGTCTATGAGATGCTTTGGAAAGTGGTTGTTTCCAATGTTCTTGTCTTCCACACATCTTATAATTAATAGGACTTGATACAAACATCACCAAACGATACAAACACAAGCATACGAACCTTGCGATTCCTAAAGTTTCTCAAGCACTTGTGTTACTTATTAGTTTGAATTGTCTTTGCGATGCTTTGGAAAGTGTTGGTTTCCAATGTTCTTCTCTTCCAAACGTCTTAGAAATAATAGAACTTGATAGAAACATCACCAAACAACACAAACACAAGCATACGAACTTAGCGATTCCGAATATTTCTCAAACACCTTTCTTATTGATTGGTTTGATTTGTCTATGCGATGCTTTGGAAAGTGGTTGTTTCCAATGTTCTTGTATTCCAAACATCTTAGAAATAATAGAACTTGATAGAAACATCACCAAACAACACAACACAAGCATGCGAACCTTGCGATTCCGAATGTTTCTCAAACACCTTTCTTATTGATTCGTTTGATTTGTCTATGCGATGTTTTGGAAAGTGGTTGATTCCAATATTCTTGTCTTCCAAACATCTTATAATTAATAAGACTTGATAGAAACATCACCAAACGACACAAACACATGCATACGAACCTTGCGTTTTCTAATGTTTCTCAAACATCTGTATTATTGATTGCTTTGATTTGTCTTTGCGATGCTTTGGAAAGTGTTTGTTTCCAATGTTCTTCTCTTCCAAACATCTTAGAATTAATAGAACTTGATAGAAACATCACCAAACAACACAAACACAAGCATACGAACCTTGCGATTCCTAACATTTATCAAACACTTGTGTTACTGATTGTTTTGATTTGGCTGTGCGATGCTTTGGAAAGTTTTTTTTTCCAATGTTCTTCTCTAACAAACACTTTGGAATTAATAAAACTAGATAGAAACATCACCAACCAAGAAAAACACAATCATACGAACCTTGCGATTCCTAAAGTTTCTCAAACACCTGTGTTACTGATTGGTTTGATTTGTCTATGCGATGCTTCGGAAAGTGTTTGTTTCCAATGTTCTTCTCTTCCAAACATCTTAGAATTAATAGAACTTGATAGAAACATCACCAAACAACACAAACACAAGCATACGAACCTTGCGATTCCTAAAATTTCTTAAACACCTGTGTTACTAATTGGTTTTAATTGTCTATGCGATGCTTTGGAAAGTGTTTGTTTCCAATGTTCTTCTCTTCCAAACATCTTAGAAATAATAGAACTTTATAGAAACACCACCAAACAACACAAACACAAGCATACGAAGCTTGCGATTCCTAAAGTTTCTCAATCACTTGTGTTACAAATTGTTTTGATTTGTCTATGAGATGCTTTGGAAAGTGGTTGTTTCCAATGTTCTTGTCTTCCACACATCTTAGAATTAATAGGACTTGATACAAACATCACCAAACGATACAAACACAAGCATACGAACCTTGCGATTCCGAATGTTTCTCAAACACCTTTCTTATTGATTGGTTTGATTTGTCTATGCGATGCTTTGGAAAGTGGTTGCTTCCAATGTTCTTGTCTTCCAAACATCTTAGAAATAATAGAACTTGATAGAAACATCACCAAACAACACAAACACAAGCATACGAACCTTGCGATTCCGAATGTTTCTCAAACACCTTTCTTATTGATTGGTTTGATTTGTCTAAGCGATGCTTTGGAAACTGGTTGTTTCCAATATTCTTGTCTTCCAAACATCTTATAATTAATAAGACTTGATAGAAACATCACCAAACGACACAAACACATGCATACGAACCTTGCGTTTTCTAATGTTTCTCAAACATCTGTATTATTGATTGCTTTGATTTGTCTTTGCGATGCTTTGGAAAGTGTTTGTTTCCAATGTTCTTCTCTTCCAAACATCTTAGAATTAATAGAACTTGATAGAAACATCATCAAACAACACAAACACAAGCATACGAACCTTGCGATTCCTAACGTTTCTCAAACACTTGTGTTACTAATTGTTTTGATTTGGCTATGCGATGCTTTGGAAAGTGTTTGTTTCCAATTTTCTTCTCTAACAAACACTTTAGAATTAATAGAACTAGATAGAAACACCACCAACCAAGACAAACACAAGCATACGAACCTTGCGATTCCTAAAGTTTCTCAAGCACTTGTGTTACTGATTAGTTTGAATTGTCTTTGCGATGCTTTGGAAAGTGTTTGTTTCCAATGTTCTTCTCTTACAAACATCTTAGAATGAATAGAACTTGATAGAAACATCACCAAACAACACAAACACAAGCATACGAACCTTGCGATTCCTAACGTTTCTCAAACACTTCTGTTACTGATTGTTTTGATTTGGCTATGCGATGCTTTGAAAAGTGTTTGTTTCCAATTTTCTTGTCTAACAAACACTTTAGAATTAATAGAACTAGATAGAAACACCACCAACCAAGACAAACACAAGCATACGAACCTTGCGATTCCTAAAGTTTCTCAAGCACTTGTGTTACTGATTAGTTTGAATTCTCTTTGCGATGCTTTGGAAAGTGTTTGTTTCCAATGTTCTTCTCTTCCAAACGTCTTAGAAATAATAGAACTTGATAGAAACATCACCAAACAACACAAACACAAGCATACGAACTTAGCGATTCCGAATATTTCTCAAACACCTTTCTTATTGATTGGTTATATTTGTCTATGCGATGCTTTGGAAAGTGGTTGTTTCCAATGTTCTTGTATTCCAAACATCTTAGAAATAATAGAACTTGATAGAAACATCACCAAACAACACAACACAAGCATGCGAACCTTGCGATTCCGAATGTTTCTCAAACACCTTTCTTATTGATTGGTTTGATTTGTCTATGCGATGCTTTGGAAAGTGGTTGATTCCAATGTTCTTGTCTTCCAAACATCTTATAATTAATAAGACTTGATAGAAACATCACCAAACGACACAAACACATGCATACGAACCTTGCATTTTCTAATGTTACTCAAACATCTGTATTATTGATTGCTTTGATTTGTCTTTGCGATGCTTTGGAAAGTGTTTGTTTCCAATGTTCTTCTCTTCCAAACATCTTAGAATTAATAGAACTTGATAGAAACATCATCAAACAACACAAACACAAGCATACGAACCTTGCGATTCCTAACGTTTCTCAAACACTTGTGTTACTAATTGTTTCGATTTGGCTATTCGATGCTTTGGAAAGTGTTTGTTTCCAATTTTCTTCTCTAACAAACACTTTAGAATTAATAGAACTAGATAGAAACACCACCAACCAAGACAAACACAAGCATACGAACCTTGCGATTCGTAAAGTTTCTCAAACACCTGTGTTACTGATTGGTTTGATTTGTCTATGCGATGCTTCGGAAAGTGTTTGTTTCCCATGTTCTTTTGTTCCAAACATCTTAGAATTATTAGAACTTGATAGAAACATCATCAGACAACACAAACACAAGCATACGAACCTTGCGATTCCTAAAGTTTCTTAAACACCTGTGTTACTAATTGGTTTTAATTGTCTATGCGATGCTTTGGAAAGTGTTTGTTTCCAATGTTCTTCTCTTCCAAACATCTTAGAAATAATAGAACTTGATAGAAACACCACCAAACAACACAAACACAAGCATACGAACCTTGCGATTCCTAAAGTTTCTCAAACACTTGTGTTACAAATTGTTTTGATTTGTCTATGAGATGCTTTGGAAAGTTGTTGTTTCCAATGTTCTTGTCTTCCACACATCTTAGAATTAATAGGACTTGATACAAACATCACCAAACGATACAAACACAAGCATACGAACCTTGCGATTCCTAAAGTTTCTCAAGCACTTGTGTTACTGATTAGTTTGAATTGTCTTTGCGATGCTTGGAAAATGTTGGTTTCCAATGTTCTTCTCTTCCAAACGTCTTAGAAATAATAGAACTTGATAGAAACATCACCAAACAACACAAACACAAGCATACGAACTTAGCGATTCCGAATATTTCTCAAACACCTTTCTTATTGATTGGTTTGATTTGTCTATGCGATGCTTTGGAAAGTGGTTGTTTCCAATGTTCTTGTATTCCAAACATCTTAGAAATAATAGAACTTGATAGAAACATCACCAAACAACACAACACAAGCATGCGAACCTTGCGATTCCGAATGTTTCTCAAACACCTTTCTTATTGATTCGTTTGATTTGTCTATGCGATGTTTTGGAAAGTGGTTGATTCCAATATTCATGTCTTCCAAACATCTTATAATTAATAAGACTTGATAGAAACATCACCAAACGACACAAACACATACATACGAACCTTGCGTTTTCTAATGTTTCTCAAACATCTGTATTATTGATTGCTTTGATTTGTCTTTGCGATGCTTTGGAAAGTGTTTGTTTCCAATGTTCTTCTCTTCCAAACATCTTAGAATTAATAGAACTTGATAGAAACATCACCAAACAACACAAACACAAGCATACGAACCTTGCGATTCCTAACATTTATCAAACACTTGTGTTACTGATTGTTTTGATTTGGCTATGCGATGCTTTGGAAAGTATTTTTTTCCAATGTTCTTCTCTAACAAACACTTTGGAATTAATAAAACTAGATAGAAACATCACCAACCAAGAAAAACACAAGCATACGAACCTTGCGATTCCTAAAGTTTCTCAAACACCTGTGTTACTGATTGGTTTGATTTGTCTATGCGATGCTTCGGAAAGTGTTTGTTTCCAATGTTCTTCTCTTCCAAACATCTTAGAATTAATAGAACTTGATAGAAACATCACCAAACAACACAAACACAAGCATACGAACCTTGCGATTCCTAAAATTTCTTAAACACCTGTGTTACTAATTGGTTTTAATTGTCTATGCGATGCTTTGGAAAGTGTTTGTTTCCAATGTTCTTCTCTTCCAAACATCTTAGAAATAATAGAACGTGATAGAAACACCACCAAACAACACAAACACAAGCATACGAAGCTTGCGATTCCTAAAGTTTCTCAAACACTTGTGTTACAAATTGTTTTGATTTGTCTATGAGATGCTTTGGAAAGTGGTTGTTTCCAATGTTCTTGTCTTCCACACATCTTAGAATTAATAGGACTTGATACAAACATCACCAAACGATACAAACACAAGCATACGAACCTTGCGATTCCGAATGTTTCTCAAACACCTTTCTTATTGATTGGTTTGATTTGTCTATGCGATGCTTTGGAAAGTGGTTGCTTCCAATGTTCTTGTCTTCCAAACATCTTAGAAATAATAGAACTTGATAGAAACATCACCAAACAACACAAACACAAGCATACGAACCTTGCGATTCCGAATGTTTCTCAAACACCTTTCTTATTGATTGGTTTGATTTGTCTAAGCGATGCTTTGGAAACTGGTTGTTTCCAATATTCTTGTCTTCCAAACATCTTATAATTAATAAGACTTGATAGAAACATCACCAAACGACACAAACACATGCATACGAACCTTGCGTTTTCTAATGTTTCTCAAACACTTGTGTTACTGATTGTTTTGATTTGGCTATGCGATGCTTTGAAAAGTGTTTGTTTCCAATGTTCTTCTCTAACAAACACTTTAGAATTAATAGAACTAGATAGAAACATCACCAACCAAGACAAACACAAGCATACGAACCTTGCGATTCCTAAAGTTTCTCAAACACCTGTGTTACTGATTGGTTTGATTTGTCTATGCGATGCTTCGGAAAGTGTTTGTTTCCCATGTTCTTTTGTTCCAAACATCTTAGAATTATTAGAACTTGATAGAAACATCATCAAACAACACAAACACAAGCATACGAACCTTGCGATTCCTAAAGTTTCTTAAACACCTGTGTTACTAATTGGTTTTAATTGTCTATGCGATGCTTTGGAAAGTGTTTGTTTCCAATGTTCTTCTCTTCCAAACATCTTAGAAATAATAGAACTTGATAGAAACACCACCAAACAACACAAACACAAGCATACGAACCTTGCGATTCCTAAAGTTTCTCAAACACTTGTGTTACAAATTGTTTTGATTTGTCTATGAGATGCTTTGGAAAGTTGTTGTTTCCAATGTTCTTGTCTTCCACACATCTTAGAATTAATAGGACTTGATACAAACATCACCAAACGATACAAACACAAGCATACGAACCTTGCGATTCCTAAAGTTTCTCAAGCACTTGTGTTACTGATTAGTTTGAATTGTCTTTGCGATGCTTTGGAAAATGTTGGTTTCCAATGTTCTTCTCTTCCAAACGTCTTAGAAATAATAGAACTTGATAGAAACATCACCAAACAACACAAACACAAGCATACGAACTTAGCGATTCCGAATATTTCTCAAACACCTTTCTTATTGATTGGTTTGATTTGTCTATGCGATGCTTTGGAAAGTGGTTGTTTCCAATGTTCTTGTATTCCAAACATCTTAGAAATAATAGAACTTGATAGAAACATCACCAAACAACACAACACAAGCATGCGAACCTTGCGATTCCGAATGTTTCTCAAACACCTTTCTTATTGATTCGTTTGATTTGTCTATGCGATGTTTTGGAAAGTGGTTGATTCCAATATTCATGTCTTCCAAACATCTTATAATTAATAAGACTTGATAGAAACATCACCAAACGACACAAACACATGCATACGAACCTTGCGTTTTCTAATGTTTCTCAAACATCTGTATTATTGATTGCTTTGATTTGTCTTTGCGATGCTTTGGAAAGTGTTTGTTTCCAATGTTCTTCTCTTCCAAACATCTTAGAATTAATAGAACTTGATAGAAACATCACCAAACAACACAAACACAAGCATACGAACCTTGCGATTCCTAACATTTATCAAACACTTGTGTTACTGATTGTTTTGATTTGGCTATGCGATGCTTTGGAAAGTATTTTTTTCCAATGTTCTTCTCTAACAAACACTTTGGAATTAATAAAACTAGATAGAAACATCACCAACCAAGAAAAACACAAGCATACGAACCTTGCGATTCCTAAAGTTTCTCAAACACCTGTGTTACTGATTGGTTTGATTTGTCTATGCGATGCTTCGGAAAGTGTTTGTTTCCAATGTTCTTCTCTTCCAAACATCTTAGAATTAATAGAACTTGATAGAAACATCACCAAACAACACAAACACAAGCATACGAACCTTGCGATTCCTAAAATTTCTTAAACACCTGTGTTACTAATTGGTTTTAATTGTCTATGCGATGCTTTGGAAAGTGTTTGTTTCCAATGTTCTTCTCTTCCAAACATCTTAGAAATAATAGAACTTGATAGAAACACCACCAAACAACACAAACACAAGCATACGAAGCTTGCGATTCCTAAAGTTTCTCAAACACTTGTGTTACAAATTGTTTTGATTTGTCTATGAGATGCTTTGGAAAGTGGTTGTTTCCAATGTTCTTGTCTTCCACACATCTTAGAATTAATAGGACTTGATACAAACATCACCAAACGATACAAACACAAGCATACGAACCTTGCGATTCCGAATGTTTCTCAAACACCTTTCTTATTGATTGGTTTGATTTGTCTATGCGATGCTTTGGAAAGTGGTTGCTTCCAATGTTCTTGTCTTCCAAACATCTTAGAAATAATAGAACTTGATAGAAACATCACCAAACAACACAAACACAAGCATACGAACCTTGCGATTCCGAATGTTTCTCAAACACCTTTCTTATTGATTGGTTTGATTTGTCTAAGCGATGCTTTGGAAACTGGTTGTTTCCAATATTCTTGTCTTCCAAACATCTTATAATTAATAAGACTTGATAGAAACATCACCAAACGACACAAACACATGCATACGAACCTTGCGTTTTCTAATGTTTCTCAAACATCTGTATTATTGATTGCTTTGATTTGTCTTTGCGATGCTTTGGAAAGTGTTTGTTTCCAATGTTCTTCTCTTCCAAACATCTTAGAATTAATAGAACTTGATAGAAACATCATCAAACAACACAAACACAAGCATACGAACCTTGCGATTCCTAACGTTTCTCAAACACTTGTGTTACTAATTGTTTTGATTTGGCTATGCGATGCTTTGGAAAGTGTTTGTTTCCAATTTTCTTCTCTAACAAACACTTTAGAATTAATAGAACTAGATAGAAACACCACCAACCAAGACAAACACAAGCATACGAACCTTGCGATTCCTAAAGTTTCTCAAGCACTTGTGTTACTGATTAGTTTGAATTGTCTTTGCGATGCTTTGGAAAGTGTTTGTTTCCAATGTTCTTCTCTTAAAAACATCTTAGAATGAATAGAACTTGATAGAAACATCACCAAACAACACAAACACAAGCATACGAACCTTGCGATTCCTAACGTTTCTCAAACACTTGTGTTACTGATTGTTTTGATTTGGCTATGCGATGCTTTGAAAAGTGTTTGTTTCCAATGTTCTTCTCTAACAAACACTTTAGAATTAATAGAACTAGATAGAAACATCACCAACCAAGACAAACACAAGCATACGAACCTTGCGATTCCTAAAGTTTCTCAAACACCTGTGTTACTGATTGGTTTGATTTGTCTATGCGATGCTTCGGAAAGTGTTTGTTTCCCATGTTCTTTTGTTCCAAACATCTTAGAATTATTAGAACTTGATAGAAACATCATCAAACAACACAAACACAAGCATACGAACCTTGCGATTCCTAAAGTTTCTTAAACACCTGTGTTACTAATTGGTTTTAATTGTCTATGCGATGCTTTGGAAAGTGTTTGTTTCCAATGTTCTTCTCTTCCAAACATCTTAGAAATAATAGAACTTGATAGAAACACCACCAAACAACACAAACACAAGCATACGAACCTTGCGATTCCTAAAGTTTCTCAAACACTTGTGTTACAAATTGTTTTGATTTGTCTATGAGATGCTTTGGAAAGTGGTTGTTTCCAATGTTCTTGTCTTCCACACATCTTATAATTAATAGGACTTGATACAAACATCACCAAACGATACAAACACAAGCATACGAACCTTGCGATTCCTAAAGTTTCTCAAGCACTTGTGTTACTGATTAGTTTGAATTGTCTTTGCGATGCTTTGGAAAGTGTTGGTTTCCAATGTTCTTCTCTTCCAAACGTCTTAGAAATAATAGAACTTGATAGAAACATCACCAAACAACACAAACACAAGCATACGAACTTAGCGATTCCGAATATTTCTCAAACACCTTTCTTATTGATTGGTTTGATTTGTCTATGCGATGCTTTGGAAAGTGGTTGTTTCCAATGTTCTTGTATTCCAAACATCTTAGAAATAATAGAACTTGATAGAAACATCACCAAACAACACAACACAAGCATGCGAACCTTGCGATTCCGAATGTTTCTCAAACACCTTTCTTATTGATTCGTTTGATTTGTCTATGCGATGTTTTGGAAAGTGGTTGATTCCAATATTCTTGTCTTCCAAACATCTTATAATTAATAAGACTTGATAGAAACATCACCAAACGACACAAACACATGCATACGAACCTTGCGTTTTCTAATGTTTCTCAAACATCTGTATTATTGATTGCTTTGATTTGTCTTTGCGATGCTTTGGAAAGTGTTTGTTTCCAATGTTCTTCTCTTCCAAACATCTTAGAATTAATAGAACTTGATAGAAACATCACCAAACAACACAAACACAAGCATACGAACCTTGCGATTCCTAACATTTATCAAACACTTGTGTTACTGATTGTTTTGATTTGGCTGTGCGATGCTTTGGAAAGTTTTTTTTTCCAATGTTCTTCTCTAACAAACACTTTGGAATTAATAAAACTAGATAGAAACATCACCAACCAAGAAAAACACAAGCATACGAACCTTGCGATTCCTAAAGTTTCTCAAACACCTGTGTTACTGATTGGTTTGATTTGTCTATGCGATGCTTCGGAAAGTGTTTGTTTCCAATGTTCTTCTCTTCCAAACATCTTAGAATTAATAGAACTTGATAGAAACATCACCAAACAACACAAACACAAGCATACGAACCTTGCGATTCCTAAAATTTCTTAAACACCTGTGTTACTAATTGGTTTTAATTGTCTATGCGATGCTTTGGAAAGTGTTTGTTTCCAATGTTCTTCTCTTCCAAACATCTTAGAAATAATAGAACTTGATAGAAACACCACCAAACAACACAAACACAAGCATACGAAGCTTGCGATTCCTAAAGTTTCTCAAACACTTGTGTTACAAATTGTTTTGATTTGTCTATGAGATGCTTTGGAAAGTGGTTGTTTCCAATGTTCTTGTCTTCCACACATCTTAGAAATAATAGGACTTGATACAAACATCACCAAACGATACAAACACAAGCATACGAACCTTGCGATTCCGAATGTTTCTCAAACACCTTTCTTATTGATTGGTTTGATTTGTCTATGCGATGCTTTGGAAAGTGGTTGCTTCCAATGTTCTTGTCTTCCAAACATCTTAGAAATAATAGAACTTGATAGAAACATCACCAAACAACACAAACACAAGCATACGAACCTTGCGATTCCGAATGTTTCTCAAACACCTTTCTTATTGATTGGTTTGATTTGTCTAAGCGATGCTTTGGAAACTGGTTGTTTCCAATATTCTTGTCTTCCAAACATCTTATAATTAATAAGACTTGATAGAAACATCACCAAACGACACAAACACATGCATACGAACCTTGCGTTTTCTAATGTTTCTCAAACATCTGTATTATTGATTGCTTTGATTTGTCTTTGCGATGCTTTGGAAAGTGTTTGTTTCCAATGTTCTTCTCTTCCAAACATCTTAGAATTAATAGAACTTGATAGAAACATCATCAAACAACACAAACACAAGCATACGAACCTTGCGATTCCTAACGTTTCTCAAACACTTGTGTTACTAATTGTTTTGATTTGGCTATGCGATGCTTTGGAAAGTGTTTGTTTCCAATTTTCTTCTCTAACAAACACTTTAGAATTAATAGAACTAGATAGAAACACCACCAACCAAGACAAACACAAGCATACGAACCTTGCGATTCCTAAAGTTTCTCAAGCACTTGTGTTACTGATTAGTTTGAATTGTCTTTGCGATGCTTTGGAAAGTGTTTGTTTCCAATGTTCTTCTCTTACAAACATCTTAGAATGAATAGAACTTGATAGAAACATCACCAAACAACACAAACACAAGCATACGAACCTTGCGATTCCTAACGTTTCTCAAACACTTCTGTTACTGATTGTTTTGATTTGGCTATGCGATGCTTTGAAAAGTGTTTGTTTCCAATTTTCTTGTCTAACAAACACTTTAGAATTAATAGAACTAGATAGAAACACCACCAACCAAGACAAACACAAGCATACGAACCTTGCGATTCCTAAAGTTTCTCAAGCACTTGTGTTACTGATTAGTTTGAATTCTCTTTGCGATGCTTTGGAAAGTGTTTGTTTCCAATGTTCTTCTCTTCCAAACGTCTTAGAAATAATAGAACTTGATAGAAACATCACCAAACAACACAAACACAAGCATACGAACTTAGCGATTCCGAATATTTCTCAAACACCTTTCTTATTGATTGGTTATATTTGTCTATGCGATGCTTTGGAAAGTGGTTGTTTCCAATGTTCTTGTATTCCAAACATCTTAGAAATAATAGAACTTGATAGAAACATCACCAAACAACACAACACAAGCATGCGAACCTTGCGATTCCGAATGTTTCTCAAACACCTTTCTTATTGATTGGTTTGATTTGTCTATGCGATGCTTTGGAAAGTGGTTGATTCCAATGTTCTTGTCTTCCAAACATCTTATAATTAATAAGACTTGATAGAAACATCACCAAACGACACAAACACATGCATACGAACCTTGCATTTTCTAATGTTACTCAAACATCTGTATTATTGATTGCTTTGATTTGTCTTTGCGATGCTTTGGAAAGTGTTTGTTTCCAATGTTCTTCTCTTCCAAACATCTTAGAATTAATAGAACTTGATAGAAACATCATCAAACAACACAAACACAAGCATACGAACCTTGCGATTCCTAACGTTTCTCAAACACTTGTGTTACTAATTGTTTTGATTTGGCTATGCGATGCTTTGGAAAGTGTTTGTTTCCAATTTTCTTCTCTAACAAACACTTTAGAATTAATAGAACTAGATAGAAACACCACCAACCAAGACAAACACAAGCATACGAACCTTGCGATTCCTAAAGTTTCTCAAACACCTGTGTTACTGATTGGTTTGATTTGTCTATGCGATGCTTCGGAAAGTGTTTGTTTCCAATGTTCTTCTCTTCCAAACATCTTAGAATTAATAGAACTTGATAGAAACATCACCAAACAACACAAACACAAGCATACGAACCTTGCGATTCCTAAAGTTTCTTAAACACCTGTGTTACTAATTGGTTTTAATTGTCTATGCGATGCTTTGGAAAGTGTTTGTTTCCAATGTTCTTCTCTTCCAAACATCTTAGAAATAATAGAACTTGATAGAAACACCACCAAACAACACAAACACAAGCATACGAACCTTGCGATTCCTAAAGTTTCTCAAACACTTGTGTTACAAATTGTTTTGATTTGTCTATGAGATGCTTTGGAAAGTGGTTGTTTCCAATGTTCTTGTCTTCCACACATCTTAGAATTAATAGGACTTGATACAAACATCACCAAACGATACAAACACAAGCATACGAACCTTGCGATTCCGAATGTTTCTCAAACACCTTTCTTATTGATTGGTTTGATTTGTCTATGCGATGCTTTGGAAAGTGGTTGCTTCCAATGTTCTTGTCTTCCAAACATCTTAGAAATAATAGAACTTGATAGAAACATCACCAAACAACACAAACACAAGCATACGAACCTTGCGATTCCGAATGTTTCTCAAACACCTTTCTTATTGATTGGTTTGATTTGTCTAAGCGATGCTTTGGAAACTGGTTGTTTCCAATATTCTTGTCTTCCAAACATCTTATAATTAATAAGACTTGATAGAAACATCACCAAACGACACAAACACATGCATACGAACCTTGCGTTTTCTAATGTTTCTCAAACATCTGTATTATTGATTGCTTTGATTTGTCTTTGCGATGCTTTGGAAAGTGTTTGTTTCCAATGTTCTTCTCTTCCAAACATCTTAGAATTAATAGAACTTGATAGAAACATCATCAAACAACACAAACACAAGCATACGAACCTTGCGATTCCTAACGTTTCTCAAACACTTGTGTTACTAATTGTTTTGATTTGGCTATGCGATGCTTTGGAAAGTGTTTGTTTCCAATTTTCTTCTCTAACAAACACTTTAGAATTAATAGAACTAGATAGAAACACCACCAACCAAGACAAACACAAGCATACGAACCTTGCGATTCCTAAAGTTTCTCAAGCACTTGTGTTACTGATTAGTTTGAATTGTCTTTGCGATGCTTTGGAAAGTGTTTGTTTCCAATGTTCTTCTCTTAAAAACATCTTAGAATGAATAGAACTTGATAGAAACATCACCAAACAACACAAACACAAGCATACGAACCTTGCGATTCCTAACGTTTCTCAAACACTTGTGTTACTGATTGTTTTGATTTGGCTATGCGATGCTTTGAAAAGTGTTTGTTTCCAATGTTCTTCTCTAACAAACACTTTAGAATGAATAGAACTAGATAGAAACATCACCAACCAAGACAAACACAAGCATATGAACCTTGCGATGCCTAAAGTTTCTCAAACACCTGTGTTACTGATTGGTTTGATTTGTCTATGCGATGCTTCGGAAAGTGTTTGTTTCCCATGTTCTTTTGTTCCAAACATCTTAGAATTATTAGAACTTGATAGAAACATCATCAAACAACACAAACACAAGCATACGAACCTTGCGATTCCTAAAGTTTCTTAAACACCTGTGTTACTAATTGGTTTTAATTGTCTATGCGATGCTTTGGAAAGTGTTTGTTTCCAATGTTCTTCTCTTCCAAACATCTTAGAAATAATAGAACTTGATAGAAACACCACCAAACAACACAAACACAAGCATACGAACCTTGCGATTCCTAAAGTTTCTCAAACACTTGTGTTACAAATTGTTTTGATTTGTCTATGAGATGCTTTGGAAAGTGGTTGTTTCCAATGTTCTTGTCTTCCACACATCTTAGAATTAATAGGACTTGATACAAACATCACCAAACGATACAAACACAAGCATACGAACCTTGCGATTCCTAAAGTTTCTCAAGCACTTGTGTTACTGATTAGTTTGAATTGTCTTTGCGATGCTTTGGAAAGTGTTGGTTTCCAATGTTCTTCTCTTCCAAACGTCTTAGAAATAATAGAACTTGATAGAAACATCACCAAACAACACAAACACAAGCATACGAACTTAGCGATTCCGAATATTTCTCAAACACCTTTCTTATTGATTGGTTTGATTTGTCTATGCGATGCTTTGGAAAGTGGTTGTTTCCAATGTTCTTGTATTCCAAACATCTTAGAAATAATAGAACTTGATAGAAACATCACCAAACAACACAACACAAGCATGCGAACCTTGCGATTCCGAATGTTTCTCAAACACCTTTCTTATTGATTCGTTTGATTTGTCTATGCGATGCTTTGGAAAGTGGTTGATTCCAATGTTCTTGTCTTCCAAACATCTTATAGTTAATAAGACTTGATAGAAACATCACCAAATGACACAAACACATGCATACGAACCTTGCGTTTTCTAATGTTTCTCAAACATCTGTATTATTGATTGCTTTGATTTGTCTTTGCGATGCTTTGGAAAGTGTTTGTTTCCAATGTTCTTCTCTTCCAAACATCTTAGAATTATTAGAACTTGATAGAAACATCTCCAAACAACACAAACACAAGCATACGAACCTTGCGATTCCTAACATTTATCAAACACTTGTGTTACTGATTGTTTTGATTTGGCTATGCGATGCTTTGGAAAGTTTTTTTTTCCAATGTTCTTCTCTAACAAACACTTTGGAATTAATAAAACTAGATAGAAACATCACCAACCAAGACAAACACAAGCATACGAACCTTGCGATTCCTAAAGTTTCTCAAGCACCTGTGTTACTGATTGGTTTGATTTGTCTATGCGATGCTTCGGAAAGTGTTTGTTTCCAATGTTCTTCTGTTCCAAACACTTTAGAATTATTAGAACTAGATAGAAACATCACCAACCAAGACAAACACAAGCATACGAACCTTGCGATTCCTAAAGTTTCTCAAACACCTTTCTAATTGATTGGTTTGATTTTTCTATGCGATGCTTTTGAAAGTGTTTGTTTCCAATGTTCTTCTCTTCCAAACATCTTAGAATTAATAGAACTTGATAGAAACATCATCAAACAACACAAACACAAGCATACGAACCTTGCGATTCCTAACGTTTCTCAAACACTTGTGTTACTAATTGTTTTGATTTGGCTATGCGATGCTTTGGAAAGTGTTTGTTTCCAATTTTCTTCTCTAACAAACACTTTAGAATTAATAGAACTAGATAGAAACACCACCAACCAAGACAAACACATGCATACGAACCTTGCGATTCCTAAAGTTTCTCAAACACTTGTGTTACAAATTGTTTTGATTTGTCTATGAGATGCTTTGGAAAGTGGTTGTTTCCAATGTTCTTCTCTTTAAAACATCTTAGAATTAATAGGACTTGATACAAACATCACCAAACGATACAAACACAAGCATACGAACCTTGCGATTCCGAATGTTTCTCAAACACCTTACTTATTGATTGGTTTGATTTGTCTATGCGATGCTTTGGAAAGTGGTTGCTTCCAATGTTCTTGTCTTCCAAACATCTTAGAAATAATAGAACTTGATAGAAACATCACCAAACAACACAAACACAAGCATACGAACCTTGCGATTCCGAATGTTTCTCAAACACCTTTCTTATTGATTGGTTTGATTTGTCTAAGCGATGCTTTGGAAACTGGTTGTTTCCAATATTCTTGTCTTCCAAACATCTTATAATTAATAAGACTTGATAGAAACATCACCAAACGACACAAACACATGCATACAAACCTTGCGTTTTCTAATGTTTCTCAAACATCTGTATTATTGATTGCTTTGATTTGTCTTTGCGATGCTTTGGAAAGTGTTTGTTTCCAATGTTCTTCTCTTCCAAACATCTTAGAATTAATAGAACTTGATAGAAACATCACAAACAACACAAACACAAGCATACGAACCTTGCGATTCCTAACGTTTCTCAAACACTTGTGTTACTAATTGTTTTGATTTGGCTATGCGATGCTTTGGAAAGTGTTTGTTTCCAATTTTCTTCTCTAACAAACACTTTAGAATGAATAGAACTAGATAGAAACATCACCAACCAAGACAAACACAAGCATATGAACCTTGCGATGCCTAAAGTTTCTCAAACACCTGTGTTACTGATTGGTTTGATTTGTCTATGCGATGCTTCGGAAAGTGTTTGTTTCCCATGTTCTTTTGTTCCAAACATCTTAGAATTATTAGAACTTGATAGAAACATCATCAAACAACACAAACACAAGCATACGAACCTTGCGATTCCTAAAGTTTCTTAAACACCTGTGTTACTAATTGGTTTTAATTGTCTATGCGATGCTTTGGAAAGTGTTTGTTTCCAATGTTCTTCTCTTCCAAACATCTTAGAAATAATAGAACTTGATAGAAACACCACCAAACAACACAAACACAAGCATACGAACCTTGCGATTCCTAAAGTTTCTCAAACACTTGTGTTACAAATTGTTTTGATTTGTCTATGAGATGCTTTGGAAAGTGGTTGTTTCCAATGTTCTTGTCTTCCACACATCTTAGAATTAATAGGACTTGATACAAACATCACCAAACGATACAAACACAAGCATACGAACCTTGCGATTCCTAAAGTTTCTCAAGCACTTGTGTTACTGATTAGTTTGAATTGTCTTTGCGATGCTTTGGAAAGTGTTGGTTTCCAATGTTCTTCTCTTCCAAACGTCTTAGAAATAATAGAACTTGATAGAAACATCACCAAACAACACAAACACAAGCATACGAACTTAGCGATTCCGAATATTTCTCAAACACCTTTCTTATTGATTGGTTTGATTTGTCTATGCGATGCTTTGGAAAGTGGTTGTTTCCAATGTTCTTGTATTCCAAACATCTTAGAAATAATAGAACTTGATAGAAACATCACCAAACAACACAACACAAGCATGCGAACCTTGCGATTCCGAATGTTTCTCAAACACCTTTCTTATTGATTCGTTTGATTTGTCTATGCGATGCTTTGGAAAGTGGTTGATTCCAATGTTCTTGTCTTCCAAACATCTTATAGTTAATAAGACTTGATAGAAACATCACCAAATGACACAAACACATGCATACGAACCTTGCGTTTTCTAATGTTTCTCAAACATCTGTATTATTGATTGCTTTGATTTGTCTTTGCGATGCTTTGGAAAGTGTTTGTTTCCAATGTTCTTCTCTTCCAAACATCTTAGAATTAATAGAACTTGATAGAAACATCTCCAAACAACACAAACACAAGCATACGAACCTTGCGATTCCTAACATTTATCAAACACTTGTGTTACTGATTGTTTTGATTTGGCTATGCGATGCTTTGGAAAGTTTTTTTTTCCAATGTTCTTCTCTAACAAACACTTTGGAATTAATAAAACTAGATAGAAACATCACCAACCAAGACAAACACAAGCATACGAACCTTGCGATTCCTAAAGTTTCTCAAGCACCTGTGTTACTGATTGGTTTGATTTGTCTATGCGATGCTTCGGAAAGTGTTTGTTTCCAATGTTCTTCTGTTCCAAACACTTTAGAATTATTAGAACTAGATAGAAACATCACCAACCAAGACAAACACAAGCATACGAACCTTGCGATTCCTAAAGTTTCTCAAACACCTTTCTAATTGATTGGTTTGATTTTTCTATGCGATGCTTTTGAAAGTGTTTGTTTCCAATGTTCTTCTCTTCCAAACATCTTAGAATTAATAGAACTTGATAGAAACATCATCAAACAACACAAACACAAGCATACGAACCTTGCGATTCCTAACGTTTCTCAAACACTTGTGTTACTAATTGTTTTGATTTGGCTATGCGATGCTTTGGAAAGTGTTTGTTTCCAATTTTCTTCTCTAACAAACACTTTAGAATTAATAGAACTAGATAGAAACACCACCAACCAAGACAAACACATGCATACGAACCTTGCGATTCCTAAAGTTTCTCAAGCACTTGTGTTACTGATTAGTTTGATTTGTCTTTGCGATGCTTTGGAAAGTGTTTGTTTCCAATGTTCTTCTCTTCCAAACATCTTAGAATTAATATAACTTGATAGAAACGCACCGAACAACACAAACACAAGCATACGAACCTTGCGATTCCTAACGTTTCTCAAACACTTGTGTTACTGATTGTTTTGATTTGGCTATGCGATGCTTTGGAAAGTGTTTGTTTCCAATGTTCTTCTCTAACAAACACTTTGGAATTAATAAAACTAGATAGAAACATCACCAAACAAGACAAACACAAGCGTACGAACCTTGCGATTCCTAAAGTTTCTCAAACACCTGTGTTACTGATTGGTTTGATTTGTCTATGCGATGCTTCGGAAAGTGTTTGTTTCCAATGTTCTTCTCTTCCAAACATCTTAGAATTAATAGAACTTGATAGAAACATCACCAAACAACACAAACACAAGCATACGAACCTTGCGATTCCTAAAGTTTCTTAAACACCTGTGTTACTAATTGGTTTTAATTGTCTATGCGATGCTTTGGAAAGTGTTTGTTTCCAATGTTCTTCTCTTCCAAACATCTTAGAAATAATAGAACTTGATAGAAACACCACCAAACAACACAAACACAAGCATACGAACCTTGCGATTCCTAAAGTTTCTCAAACACTTGTGTTACAAATTGTTTTGATTTGTCTATGAGATGCTTTGGAAAGTGGTTGTTTCCAATGTTCTTCTCTTTAAAACATCTTAGAATTAATAGGACTTGATACAAACATCACCAAACGATACAAACACAAGCATACGAACCTTGCGATTCCGAATGTTTCTCAAACACCTTTCTTATTGATTGGTTTGATTTGTCTATGCGATGCTTTGGAAAGTGGTTGCTTCCAATGTTCTTGTCTTCCAAACATCTTAGAAATAATAGAACTTGATAGAAACATCACCAAACAACACAAACACAAGCATACGAACCTTGCGATTCCGAATGTTTCTCAAACACCTTTCTTATTGATTGGTTTGATTTGTCTAAGCGATGCTTTGGAAACTGGTTGTTTCCAATATTCTTGTCTTCCAAACATCTTATAATTAAGAAGACTTGATAGAAACATCACCAAACGACACAAACACATGCATACGAACTTTGCGTTTTCTAATGTTTCTCAAACATCTGTATTATTGATTGCTTTGATTTGTCTTTGCGATGATTTGGAAAGTGTTTGTTTCCAATGTTCTTCTCTTCCAAACATCTTAGAAATAATAGAACTTGATAGAAACACCACCAAACAACACAAACACAAGCATACGAACCTTGCGATTCCTAAAGTTTCTCAAACACTTGTGTTACAAATTGTTTTGATTTGTCTATGAGATGCTTTGGAAAGTGGTTGTTTCCAATGTTCTTGTCTTCCACACATCTTAGAATTAATAGGACTTGATACAAACATCACCAAACGATACAAACACAAGCATACGAACCTTGCGATTCCTAAAGTTTCTCAAGCACTTGTGTTACTGATTAGTTTGAATTGTCTTTGCGATGCTTTGGAAAGTGTTGGTTTCCAATGTTCTTCTCTTCCAAACGTCTTAGAAATAATAGAACTTGATAGAAACATCACCAAACAACACAAACACAAGCATACGAACTTAGCGATTCCGAATATTTCTCACACCTTTCTTATTGATTGGTTTGATTTGTCTATGCGATGCTTTGGAAAGTGGTTGTTTCCAATGTTCTTGTATTCCAAACATCTTAGAAATAATAGAACTTGATAGAAACATCACCAAACAACACAACACAAGCATGCGGACCTTGCGATTCCGAATGTTTCTCAAACACCTTTCTTATTGATTCGTTTGATTTGTCTATGCGATGTTTTGGAAAGTGGTTGATTCCAATGTTCTTGTCTTCCAAACATCTTATAATTAAGAAGACTTGATAGAAACATCACCAAACGACACAAACACATGCATACGAACCTTGCGTTTTCTAATGTTTCTCAAACATCTGTATTATTGATTGCTTTGATTTGTCTTTGCGATGCTTTGGAAAGTGTTTGTTTCCAATGTTCTTCTCTTCCAAACATCTTAGAATTAATAGAACTTGATAGAAACATCACCAAACAACACAAACACAAGCATACGAACCTTGCGATTCCTAACATTTATCAAACACTTGTTTTACTGATTGTTTTGATTTGGCTATGCGATGCTTTGGAAAGTTTTTTTTTCCAATTTTCTTCTCTAACAAACACTTTGGAATTAATAAAACTAGATAGAAACATCACCAACCAAGACAAACACAAGCATACGAACCTTGCGATTCCTAAAGTTTCTCAAACACCTGTGTTACTGATTGGTTTGATTTGTCTATGCGATGCTTCGGAAAGTGTTTGTTTCCAATGTTCTTCTCTTCCAAACATCTTATAATTAATAGAACTTGATAGAAACATCACCAAACAACACAAACACAAGCATACGAACCTTGCGATTCCTAAAGTTTCTTAAATACCTGTGTTACTAATTGGTTTTAATTGTCTATGCGATGCTTTGGAAAGTGTTTGTTTCCAATGTTCTTCTCTTCCAAACATCTTAGAAATAATAGAACTTGATAGAAACACCACCAAACAACACAAACACAAGCATACGAACCTTGCGATTCCTAAAGTTTCTCAAACACTTGTGTTACAAATTGTTTTGATTTGTCTATGAGATGCTTTGGAAAGTGGTTGTTTCCAATGTTCTTCTCTTTAAAACATCTTAGAATTAATAGGACTTGATACAAACATCACCAAACGATACAAACACAAGCATACGAACCTTGCGATTCCGAATGTTTCTCAAACACCTTTCTTATTGATTGGTTTGATTTGTCTATGCGATGCTTTGGAAAGTGGTTGCTTCCAATGTTCTTGTCTTCCAAACATCTTAGAAATAATAGAACTTGATAGAAACATCACCAAACAACACAAACACAAGCATACGAACCTTGCGATTCCGAATGTTTCTCAAACAACTTTCTTATTGATTGGTTTGATTTGTCTAAGCGATGCTTTGGAAACTGGTTGTTTCCAATATTCTTGTCTTCCAAACATCTTATAATTAATAAGACTTGATAAAAACATCACCAAACGACACAAACACATGCATACGAACCTTGCGTTTTCTAATGTTTCTCAAACATCTGTATTATTGATTGCTTCGATTTGTCTTTGCGATGCTTTGGAAAGTGTTTGTTTCCAATGTTCTTCTCTTCCAAACATCTTAGAATTAATAGAACTTGATAGAAACATCACCAAACAACACAAACACAAGCATACGAACCTTGCGATTCCTAACATTTCTCAAACACTTGTGTTACTGATTGTTTTGATTTGGCTATGCGATGCTTTGGAAAGTGTTTGTTTCCAATGTTCTTCTCTAACAAACACTTTAGAATTAATAGAACTAGATAGAAACATCACCACTCAAGACAAACACAAGCATACGAACCTTGCGATTCCTAAAGTTTCTCAAGCACCTGTGTTACTGATTAGTTTGAATTGTCTTTGCGATGCTTTGGAAAGTGTTTGTTTCCAATGTTCTTCTCTTCCAAACGTCTTAGAAATAATATAACTTGATAGAACCGTCACGAAACGACACAAACACAGGCATACGAACCTTGCGATTCCGAATGTTTCTCAAACACCTTTCTTATTGCTTGGATTTGTCTTTGCGATGCTTTGGAAAGTGGTTGTTTCCAATGTTCTTGTATTCCAAACATCTTAGAAATAATAGAACTTGATAGAAACATCACACAACAACACAAACACAAGCATACGAACCTTGCGATTGCTAAAGTTTCTCAAACACCTGTGTTACTAATTGGTTTGATTTGTCTATGCGATGCTTTGGAAAGTGTTTGTTTCCAATGTTCTTTTCTTCCAAACATCTTAGAAATAACAGAAATTGATAGAAACACCACAAAAAACCACAAACACAAGCATATGAACCTTGCGATTCCTAAAGTTTTTCAAACACTTGTTTTACTGATTGTTTTGATTTGTCTATGCGATGCTTTGGAAAGTGGTTGTTTCCAATGTTCTTGTCTTCTAAACATCTTATAATTAATAAGACTTGATAGAAACATCACCAAACGACACAAACACATGCATACGAACCTTGCGTTTTCTAATGTTTCTCAAACATCTGTATTATTGATTGCTTTGATTTGTCTTTGCGATGCTTTGTAAAGTGTTTGTTTCCAATGTTCTTCTCTTCCAAACATCTTAGAATTAATAGAACTTGATAGAAACATCACCAAACAACACAAACACAAGCATACGAACCTTGCGATTCCGAATGTTTCTCAAACACCTTTCTTATTGATTGGTTTGATTTGTCTATGCGATGCTTTGGAAAGTGGTTGTTTCCAATATTCTTGTCTTCCAAACATCTTATAATTAATAAGACTTGATAGAAACATCACCAAACGACACAAACACATGCATACGAACCTTGCGTTTTCTAATGTTTCTCAAACATCTGTATTATTGATTGCTTTGATTTGTCTTTGCGATGCTTTGGAAAGTGTTTGTTTCCAATGTTCTTCTATTCCAAACATCTTAGAATTAATAGAACTTGATAGAAACATCACCAAAAAACACAAACACAAGCATACGAACCTTGCGATTCCTAACGTTTCTCAAACACTTGTGTTACTGAATGTTTTGATTTGGCTATGCGATGCTTTGGAAAGTGGTTGTTTCCAATGTTCTTGTATTCCATACATCTTAGAAATAATAGAACTTGATAGAAACATCACCAAACAACACAAACACAAGCATACGAACCTTGCGATTCTGAATGTTTCTCAAACACCTTTCTTATTGATTGGTTTGATTTGTCTATGCGATGCTTTGGAAAGTAGTTATTTCCAATGTTCTTGTCTTCCAAACATCTCATAATTAATAAGACTTGATAGAAATATCACCAAACGACACAAACACAAGCTTACGAACCTTGCGTTTTCTAATGTTTCTCAAACATCTGTATTATTGATTGCTTTGATTTGTCTTTGCGATTCTTTGGAAAGTGTTTGTTTTCAATGTTCTTCTATTCCAAACATCTTGGAATTAATAGAACTTGATAGAAACATCACCAAACAACACAAACACAAGCATACGAACCTTGCGATTCCGAATCTTTCTCAAACACCTTTCTTATTGATTGGTTCGATTTGTGTATGCGATGCTTTGGAAAGTGGTTGTTTCCAATGTTCTTGTCTTCCAAACATCTTAGAAATAATAGAACTTGTTAGAAACATCACCAAACAACGCAAACACAGGCATACGAACCTTGCGTTTCCTAATGTTTCTCAAACACCTGTCTTATTGATTAGTTTGATTTGTCTATGCGATGCTTTGGAAAGTAGTTGTTTCCAATGTTCTTGTCTTCCAAACATCTTATAATTAATAAGACTTGATAGAAACATCACCAAACGATACAAACACAAGCATCTGAATCTTGCGATTTTGAAAGTTTCTCAAACACCTGTGTTACTGATTGGTTTGATTTGTCTATGCGATGCTTTGGAAAGTGTTTTTTTCCAATGTTCTTCTCTTCCAAACATCTTAGAAATAATAGAAATTGATAGAAACACCACCAAACAACACAAACACAAGCATACGAACCTTGCGATTCCTAAAGTTTCTCAAACACTTGTTTTACTGATTGTTTTGATTTGTCTATGCGATGCTTTGGAAAGTGGTTGTTTCCAATGTTCTTGTCTTCCACACATCTTAGAATTAATAGGACTTGATAGAAACATCACCAAACGATACAAACACAAGCATACGAACCTTACGATTCCGAATGTTTCTCAAACACCTTTCTTATTGATTGGTTTGATTTGTCTATGCGATGCTTTGGAAAGTGGTTGTTTCCAATGTTCTTGTCTTCCAAACATCTTAGAATTAATAGGTTTTGATAGAAACATCACCAAACGACACAAACACAGGCATACGAACCTTGCGTTTCCTAATGTTTCTAAAACATTTGTCTTATTGATTGGTTTGATTTGTCTTTGCGATGCTTTGGAAAGTGTTTGTTTCCAATGTTCTTCTCTAACAAAAATCTCATAATTAATAGAACTTGATAGAAATATCACCAACCAACACAAACACAAGCATACGAACCTTGCGATTCCTAAACTTTCTCAAACACCTATGTTACTGATTGGTTTGATTTGTCTATGCGATTCTTTGGAAAGTTTTTGTTTCCAATGTTCTTCTCTTCGAAACATCTTAGAAATAATAGAACTTGATAGAAACATCACCAAACAACACAAACACAAGCATACGAACCTTGCGATTCCGAATGTTTCTCAAACACCTTTCTTATAGATTGGTTTGATTTGTCTATGCGATGCTTTGGAAAGTGGTTGTTTCCAATGTTCTTGTATTCCAAACATCTTATAATTAATAGGACTTGATAGAAACATCACCAAACGACACAAACACAGTCATATGAACCATGCGTTTTCTAATGTTTCTCAAACATCTGTCTTATTGATTGGTTTGATTTGTCTTTCCGATGCTTTGGAAAGTGTTTGTTTCCAATGTTCTTCTCTTTAAAACATCTTAGAAATAATAGAACTTGATAGAGACATCACCAAACAACACAAACACAATCATACGAACCTTGCGATTCCGAATGTTTCTCAAACACCTTTCTTATTGATTGGTTTGATTTGTCTATGCGATGCTTTCGAAAGTGGTTGTTTCCAATGTTCTTGAATTCCAAACATCTTAGAAATAATAGAACTTGATAGAAACATCACCAAACAACACAAACACAAGCATACGAACCTTGCGATTCCGAATGTTTCTCAAACACCTTTCTTATTGATTGGTTTGATTTGTCTATGCGATGCTTTGGAAAGTGGTTGTTTCCAATGTTCTTGTCTTCCAAACATCTTATAATTAATAAGACTTGATAGAAACATCACCAAACGACACAAACACATGCATACGAACCTTGCGTTTTCTAATGTTTCTCAAACATCTGTATTATTGATTGCTTTTATTTGTCTTTGCGATGCTTTGGAAAGTTTTTGTTTCCAATTTTCTTCTCTTCCAAACATCTTAGAATGAATAGAACTTGATAGAAACATCACCAAACAACACAAACACAAGCATACGAACCTTGCGATTCCTAACGTTTATCAAACACTTGTGTTACTGATTGTTTTGATTTGGCTATGCGATGCTTTGGAAAGTGTTTGTTTCCAATGTTCTTCTCTAACAAACACTTTAGACCTAATAGAACTAGATAGAAACATCACCAACCAAGACAAACACAAGCATACGAACCTTGCGATTCCTAAAGTTTCTCAAACACCTGTGTTACTGATTGGTTTGATTTGTCTATGCGATGCTTCGGAAAGTGTATGTTTCCAATGTTCTTCTGTTCCAAACATCTTAGAATTATTAGAACTTGATAGAAACATCACCAAACAACACAAACACAAGCATACGAACCTTGCGATTCCTAAAGTTTCTCAAACACCTGTGTTACTGATTGGTTTGATTTGTCTATGCGATGCTTTGGAAAGTGTTTGTTTCCAATGTTCTTCTCTTACAAACATCTTAGAAATAATAGAAATTGATAGAAACACCACCAAACAACACAAACACAAGCATACGAACCTTGCGATTCCTAAAGTTTCTCAAACACTTGTTTTACTGATTGTTTTGATTTGTCTATGCGATGCTTTGGAAAGTGGTTGTTTCCAATGTTCTTGTCTTCCACACATCTTAGAATTAATAGGACTTGATAGAAACATCACCAAACGATACAAACACAAGCATACGAACCTTCCGATTCCGAATGTTTCTCAAACACCTTTCTTATTGATTGGTTTGATTTGTCTATGCGATGCTTTGGAAAGTGGTTGTTTCCAATGTTCATGTCTTCCAAACATCATAGAAATAATAGAACTTGATAGAAACATCACCTATCAACACAAACACAAGCATACGAACCTTGCGATTCCGAATGTTTCTCAAACACCTTTCTTATTGATTGGTTTGATTTGTCTATGCGATGCTTTGGAAAGTGGTTGTTTCCAATGTTCTTGTCTTCCAAACATCTTATAATTAATAAGACTTGATAGAAACATCACCAAACGACACAAACACATGCATACGAACCGTGCGTTTTCTAATGTTTCTCAAACATCTGTATTATTGATTGCTTTGATTTGTCTTTGTGGTACTTTGGAAAGTGTTTGTTTCCAATGTTATTCTCTTCCAAACATCTTAGAATTAATAGAACTTGATAGAAACATCACCAAACAACACAAACACAAGCATACGAACCTTACGATTCCTAACGTTTATCAAACACTTGTGTTACTGATTGTTTTGATTTGGCTATGCGATGCTTTGGAAAGTGTTTGTTTCCAATGTTCTTGTCTTCCAAACATCTTAAAATTAACTGGACATGATAGTAACATCACCAAACGACACAAACACAGGCATACGAACCTTGCGATTCCGAATGTTTTTCAAACACCTATCTTATTGATTCGTTTGATTTGTCTATGCGATGCTTTGGAAAGTGGTTGTTTCCAATGTTCTTGTCTTCCAAACATCTTAAAATTAATTGGACATGATAGTAACATCACCAAACGACATAAACACAGGCATACGAACCTTGCGTTTCCTAATGTTTCTCAAACATCTATCTTATTGATTGGTTTGATTTGTCTTTGCGATGCTTTGGAAAGTGTTTGTTTCCAATGTTCTTCTCTTTAAAACATCTTAGAATTAATAGAACATGATAGAAACATTACCACACAACACAAACAGAAGCATACAAACCTTGCGATTCCGAATGTTTCTCAAACACCTTTCTTATTGACTGGTTTTATTTGTCTATGCGAACCTTGCGATTCCGACTTGATAGAAACATCACCAAACGACACAAACACAAGCATACGAACCTTGCGTTTCCTAATGTTTCTCAAACATATGCCTTATTGATTGGTTTGATTTGTCTTTGCTATGCTTTGGAAAGTGTTTGTTTCAAATGTTCTTCTCTTCCAAACATCTTTGAAATAATAGAACTTGATAGAAACATCACCAAACAACACAAATACAAGCATACGAACCTTACGATTCCGAATGTTTCTCAAACACCTTTCTTATTGATTGGTTTGATTTGTCTATGCGATGCTTTGGAAAGTGGTTGTTTCCAATGTTCTTGTCTTCCAAACATCTTAGAAATACTAGAACTTGATAGAAACATCGCCAAATAACACAAACACAAGCATACGAACCTTGCGATTCCGAATGTTTCTCAAACACCTTTCTTATTGATTGGTTTGATTTTTCTATACGATGCTTTGGAAAGTGTTATTTTCCAATGTTCTTGTCTTCCAAACATCTTATAATTAATAATACTTGATAGAAACATCACCAAACGTCACAAACACATGCATACGAACCTTGCATTTTCTAATGTTTCTCAAACATCTGTATTATTGATTGCTTTGATTTGTCTTTGCGATGCTTTGGAAAGTGTTTGTTTCCAATGTTCTTCTCTTCCAAACATCTTAGAATTAATAAAACTTATAGAAACATCACCAAACAACAAAAACACAAGCATACGAACCTTGCGTTTCCTAATGTTTCTCAAACATCTATCTTATTGATTGGTTTGATTTGTCTTTGCGATGCTTTGGAAAGTGTTTGTTTCCAATGTTCTTCTCTTTAAAACATCTTAGAATTAATAGAACATGATAGAAACATTACCACACAACACAAACAGAAGCATACAAACCTTGCGATTCCGAATGTTTCTCAAACACCTTTCTTATTGACTGGTTTTATTTGTCTATGCGAACCTTGCGATTCCGACTTGATAGAAACATCACCAAACGACACAAACACAAGCATACGAACCTTGCGTTTCCTAATGTTTCTCAAACATATGCCTTATTGATTGGTTTGATTTGTCTTTGCTATGCTTTGGAAAGTGTTTGTTTCAAATGTTCTTCTCTTCCAAACATCTTTGAAATAATAGAACTTGATAGAAACATCACCAAACAACACAAATACAAGCATTCGAACCTTACGATTCCGAATGTTTCTCAAACACCTTTCTTATTGATTGGTTTGATTTGTCTATGCGATGCTTTGGAAAGTGGTTGTTTCCAATGTTCTTGTCTTCCAAACATCTTAAAAATACTAGAACTTGATAGAAACATCGCCAAATAACACAAACACAAGCATACGAACCTTGCGATTCCGAATGTTTCTCAAACACCTTTCTTATTGATTGGTTTGATTTTTCTATACGATGCTTTGGAAAGTGTTATTTTCCAATGTTCTTGTCTTCCAAACATCTTATAATTAATAATACTTGATAGAAACATCACCAAACGTCACAAACACATGCATACGAACCTTGCATTTTCTAATGTTTCTCAAACATCTGTCTTATTGATTGGTTTTGATTTGTCTTTGCGATGCTTTGGAAAGTGTTTGTTTCCAATGTTCTTCTCTTTAAAACATCTTAGAATTAATAGAATTTGATAGAAACATCACCAAACAACACAAAGACAAGCATACGAACCTTGCGATTCCGAATGTTTCTCAAACAACTTTTATATTGACTGGTTTGATTTGTCTATGCGATACTTTGGAAAGTCGTTGTTTCCAATGTTCTTGTCCTCCAAACATCTTAGAATTAATAGGACTTGATAGAAACATCACCAAACGATACAAACACAGGCATACGAACCTTGCGTTTCCTAATGTTTCTCAAACATCTGTCTTATTGATTGGTTTGATTTGTCTTTGCGATGCTTTGGAAAGTGTTTGTTTCCAATTTTCTTCTCTTCCAAACGTCTTATAAATAATAGAACTTGATAGAAACATCACCAAACAACACAAACACAAGCATACGAACCTTGCGATTCCGAATGTTTCTCAAACACCTTTCTTATTGATTGGTTTGATTTGTCTATGCGATGCTTTGGAAAGTGGTTGTTTCCAATGTTGTTGTGTTCCAAACATCTTAGAATAAATAGGACTTGATAGAAACATCACCAAACAACACAAACACAGGCATACGAACCTTGCGATTCCGAATGTTTTTCAAACGCCTATCTTATTGATTGGTTTGATTTGTCTATGCGATGCTTTGGAAAGTGGTTGTTTCCAATGTTCTTGTCTTCCAAACATCTTAAAATTAATTGGACATGATAGTAACATCACCAAACGACACAAACACAAGCATACAAACCTTGCGATTCCGAATGTTTCTCAAACACCTTTCTTATTGACTGGTTTTATTTGTCTATGCGAACCTTGCGATTCCGACTTGATAGAAACATCACCAAACGACACAAACACAAGCATACGAACCTTGCGTTTCCTAATGTTTCTCAAACATATGCCTTATTGATTGGTTTGATTTGTCTTTGCGATGCTTTGGAAAGTGTTTGTTTCCAATTTTCTTCTCTTCCAAACGTCTTAGAAATAATAGAACTTGATAGAAACATCACCAAATAACACAAACACAAGCATACGAACCTTGCGATTCCGAATGTTTCACAAACACCATTCGTATTGATTGGTTTGATTTGTCTATGCAATGCTTTGGAAAGTGGTTGTTTCTAAAGTTCTTGTCTTCCAAACATCTTAGAAATAATAGAACTTGATAGAAACATCACCAAACAACACAAACAAAAGCATACGAACCTTGTGATTCCGAATGTGTCTCAAACACCTTTCTTATTGATTGGTTTGATTTGTCTATGCGATGCTTTGGAAAGTGGTTGTTTCCAATGTTCTTGTCTTCCAAACATCTTAGAAATACTAGAACTTGATAGAAACATCGCCAAATAACACAAACACAAGCATACGAACCTTGCGATTCCGAATGTTTCTCAAACACCTTTCTTATTGATTGGTTTGATTTTTCTATACGATGCTTTGGAAAGTGTTATTTTCCAATGTTCTTGTCTTCCAAACATCTTATAATTAATAATACTTGATAGAAACATCACCAAACGTCACAAACACATGCATACGAACCTTGCATTTTCTAATGTTTCTCAAACATCTGTCTTATTGATTGGTTTTGATTTGTCTTTGCGATGCTTTGGAAAGTGTTTGTTTCCAATGTTCTTCTCTTTAAAACATCTTAGAATTAATAGAATTTGATAGAAACATCACCAAACAACACAAAGACAAGCATACGAACCTTGCGATTCCGAATGTTTCTCAAACAACTTTTATATTGACTGGTTTGATTTGTCTATGCGATACTTTGGAAAGTCGTTGTTTCCAATGTTCTTGTCCTCCAAACATCTTAGAATTAATAGGACTTGATAGAAACATCACCAAACGATACAAACACAGGCATACGAACCTTGCGTTTCCTAATGTTTCTCAAACATCTGTCTTATTGATTGGTTTGATTTGTCTTTGCGATGCTTTGGAAAGTGTTTGTTTCCAATTTTCTTCTCTTCCAAACGTCTTATAAATAATAGAACTTGATAGAAACATCACCAAACAACACAAACACAAGCATACGAACCTTGCGATTCCGAATGTTTCTCAAACACCTTTCTTATTGATTGGTTTGATTTGTCTATGCGATGCTTTGGAAAGTGGTTGTTTCCAATGTTGTTGTGTTCCAAACATCTTAGAATAAATAGGACTTGATAGAAACATCACCAAACAACACAAACACAGGCATACGAACCTTGCGATTCCGAATGTTTTTCAAACGCCTATCTTATTGATTGGTTTGATTTGTCTATGCGATGCTTTGGAAAGTGGTTGTTTCCAATGTTCTTGTCTTCCAAACATCTTAAAATTAATTGGACATGATAGTAACATCACCAAACGACACAAACACAAGCATACAAACCTTGCGATTCCGAATGTTTCTCAAACACCTTTCTTATTGACTGGTTTTATTTGTCTATGCGAACCTTGCGATTCCGACTTGATAGAAACATCACCAAACGACACAAACACAAGCATACGAACCTTGCGTTTCCTAATGTTTCTCAAACATATGCCTTATTGATTGGTTTGATTTGTCTTTGCGATGCTTTGGAAAGTGTTTGTTTCCAATTTTCTTCTCTTCCAAACGTCTTAGAAATAATAGAACTTGATAGAAACATCACCAAATAACACAAACACAAGCATACGAACCTTGCGATTCCGAATGTTTCACAAACACCATTCGTATTGATTGGTTTGATTTGTCTATGCAATGCTTTGGAAAGTGGTTGTTTCTAAAGTTCTTGTCTTCCAAACATCTTAGAAATAATAGAACTTGATAGAAACATCACCAAACAACACAAACAAAAGCATACGAACCTTGTGATTCCGAATGTTTCTCAAACACCTTTCTTATTGATTGGTTTGATTTGTCTATGCGATGCTTTGGAAAGTGGTGGTTTCCAATGTTCTGTTCTTCCAAACATCTTAGAATTAATAGGACTTGATAGAAACATCACCAAACGATACAAACACAAGCATACGAACCTTGCGATTCCGAATGTTTCTCAAACACCTTTCTTATTGATTGGTTTGATTTGTCTATGCGATGCTTTGGAAAGTGGTTGTTTCCAACGTTCTTGTCTTCCAAACATCTTAGAATTAATAGGAGTTGATAGAAACATCACCAAACGACACAAACACAAGCATACGAACCTTGCGTTTCCTAATGTTTCTCAAACATATGCCTTATTGATTGGTTTGATTTGTCTTTGAGATGCTTTGGAAAGTGTTTGTTTCCAATGTTCTTCTCTTCCAAACATCTTTGAAATAATAGAACTTGATAGACACATCACCAAACAACACAAACACAAGCATACGAACCTTGCGATTCCGAATGTTTCTCAAACACCTTTCTTATTGATTGGTTTGATTTGTCTATGTGATGCTTTGGAAAGTGGTTGTTTCCAATGTTCTTGTCTTCCAAACATCTTACAAATAATAGAACTTGATAGAAACATCACCAAACAACACAAACACAAGCATAGGAACCTTGCGATTCCGAATGTTTCTCAAACACCTTTCTTATTGATTGGTTTGATTTGTCTATGCGATGCTTTGGAAAGTGGTTGTTTCCAATGTTCTTGTCTTCCAAACGTGTTAGAATTAATAGGACTTGATAGAAACATCACCAAACGACACAAACACAAGCATACGAACCTTGCGTTTCCTAATGTTTCTCAAACATAAGCCTTATTGATTGGTTTGATTTGTCTTTGCGATGCTTTGGAAAGTGTTTGTTTCCAATGTTCTTCTCTTCCAAACATCTTTGAAATAATAGAACTTGATAGAAACATCACCAAACAACACAAACACAAACATACGAACCTTGCGATTCCAAATCTTTCTCAAACACCTTTCTTATTGATTGGTTTGATTTGTCTATGCGATGCTTTGGAATGTGGTTGTTTCCAATGTTCTTGTGTTACAAACATCTTAGAATTAATAGGTCTTGATAGAAACATCACCAAACGATACAAACACAGGCATACGAACCTTGCGTTTCCTAATGTTTCTCACACATCTGTCTTATTGATTGGTTCGATTTGTCTTTGCGATGCTTTGGAAAGTGTTTGTTTCCAATGTTCTTCTCTTTAAAACATCTTAGAATTAATAGAACTTGATAGAAACATCACTAAACAACACAAACACAAGCATACGAACCTTGCGATTCCGAATGTTTCTCAAACACCTTTCTTATTGATTGGTTTGATTTGTCTATGCGATACTTTCGAAAGTGGTTGTTTCCAATGTTCTTGTCTTCCAAACATCTTAGAGTTAATAGGACTTGATAGAAACATCACCAAACGATACAAACACAGGCATACGAACCTTGCGTTTCCTAATGTTTCTCAAACATCTATCTTATTGATTGGTTTGATTTGTCTTTGCGATGCGTTGGAAAGTGTTTGTTTCCAATTTTCTTCTCTTCCAAACGTCTTAGAAATAATAGAACTTGATAGAAACATCACCAAACAAAACAAACACAAGCATACGAACCTTGCGATTCCGAATGTTTCTCAAACACCTTTCTTATTGATTGGTTTGATTTGTCTATGCGATGCTTTGGAAAGTGGTTGTTTCCAATGTTCTTGTCTTCCAAACATCTTACAAATAATAGAACTTGATAGAAACATAACCAAACCACACAAACACAAGCATTCGCACCTTGCGATTCCGAATGTTTCTCAAACACCTTTCTTATTAATTGGTTTGATTTGTCTATGCGATGCTTTGCAAAGTGGTTGTTTCCAATGTTCTGTTCTTCCAAACATCTTATAATTAATAGGACTTGATAGAAACATCACCAAACGATACAAACACAGGCATACGAACCTTGCGTTTTCCTAATGCTTCTCAAACAGCTGTCTTATTTTTTTGTTTGATTTGTCTTTGTGATGCTTTGGAAAGTGTTTGTTTCCAATTTTCTTCTCTTCCAAACGTCTTAGAAATAATTGAACTTGATAGAAACATCACCAAACAACACAAACACAAGCATACGAACCTTGCGATTCCGAATGTGTCTCAAACACCTTTCTTATTGATTGGTTTGATTTGTCTATGTGATGCTTTGGAAAGTGTTTGTTTCCAATGTTCTTCTCTTCCAAACATCTTAGAAATAATAGAAATTGATAGAAACACCACCAAACAACACAAACACAAGCATACGAACCTTGCGATTCCTAAAGTTTCTCAAACACTTGTTTTACTGATTGTTTTGATTTGTCTATGCGATGCTTTGGAAAGTGGTTTTTTCCAATGTTCTTGTCTTCCACACATCTTAGAATTAATAGGACTTGATAGAAACATCACCAAACGATTCAAACACAAGCATACGAACCTTGCGATTACGAATGTTTCTCAAACACCTTTCTTATTAATTGGTTTAATTTGTCTATGCGATGCTTTGGAAAGTGGTTGTTTCCAATGTTCTTGTCTTCCAAACATCTTAGAATTATATGGTCTTGATAGAAACATCACCAAACGATACAAACACAGGCATACGAACCTTGCGTTTCCTAATGTTTCTCACACATCTTTCTTATTGATTGGTTCGATTTGTCTTTGCGATGCTTTGGAAAGTGTTTGTTTCCAATGTTCTTCTCTTCCAAACATCTTTGAAATAATAGAACTTGATAGACACATCACCAAACAACACAAACACAAGCATACGAACCTTGCGATTCCGAATGTTTCTCAAACACCTTTCTTATTGATTGGTTTGCTTTGTCTATGTGATGCTTTGGAAAGTGGTTGTTTCCAATGTTCTTGTCTTCCAAACATCTTACAAATAATAGAACTTGATAGAAACATCACCAAACAACACAAACACAAGCATAGGAACCTTGCGATTCCGAATGTTTCTCAAACACCTTTCTTATTGATTGGTTTGATTTGTCTATGCGATGCTTTGGAAAGTGGTTGTTTCCAATGTTCTTGTCTTCCAAACATGTTAGAATTAATAGGACTTGATAGAAACATCCCCAAACGACACAAACACAAGCATACGAACCTTGCGTTTCCTAATGTTTCTCAAACATAAGCCTTATTGATTGGTTTGATTTGTCTTTGCGATGCGTTGGAAAGTGTTTGTTTCCAATTTTCTTCTCTTCCAAACGTCTTAGAAATAATAGAACTTGATAGAAACATCACCAAACAACACAAACACAAGCATACGAACCTTGCGATTCCGAATGTTTCTCAAACACCTTTCTTATTGATTGGTTTGATTTGTCTATGCGATGCTTTGGAAAGTGGTTGTTTCCAATGTTCTTGTCTTCCAAACATCTTACAAATAATAGAACTTGATAGAAACATAACCAAACAACACAAACACAAGCATTCGCACCTTGCGATTCCGAATGTTTCTCAAACACCTTTCTTATTGATTGGTTTGATTTGTCTATGCGATGCTTTGCAAAGTGGTTGTTTCCAATGTTCTGTTCTTCCAAACATCTTAGAATTAATAGGACTTGATAGAAACATCACCAAACGATACAAACACAGGCATACGAACCTTGCGTTTTCCTAATGCTTCTCAAACATCTGTCTTATTTATTTGTTTGATTTGTCTTTGTGATGCTTTGGAAAGTGTTTGTTTCCAATGTTCTTCTCTTCCAAACATCTTTGAAATAATAGAACTTGATAGAAACATCACTAAACAACACAAACACAAGCATACGAACCTTGCGATTCCGAATGTTTCTCAAACACCTTTCTTATTGATTGGTTTGATTTGTCTATGCGATACTTTCGAAAGTGGTTGTTTCCAATGTTCTTGTCTTCCAAACATCTTAGAGTTAATAGGACTTGATAGAAACATCACCAAACGATACAAACACAGGCATACGAACCTTGCGTTTCCTAATGTTTCTCAAACATCTATCTTATTGATTGGTTTGATTTGTCTTTGCGATGCGTTGGAAAGTGTTTGTTTCCAATTTTCTTCTCTTCCAAACGTCTTAGAAATAATAGAACTTGATAGAAACATCACCAAACAACACAAACACAAGCATACGAACCTTGCGATTCCGAATGTTTCTCAAACACCTTTCTTATTGATTGGTTTGATTTGTCTATGCGATGCTTTGGAAAGTGGTTGTTTCCAATGTTCTTGTCTTCCAAACATCTTACAAATAATAGAACTTGATAGAAACATAACCAAACAACACAAACACAAGCATTCGCACCTTGCGATTCCGAATGTTTCTCAAACACCTTTCTTATTGATTGGTTTGATTTGTCTATGCGATGCTTTGGAAAGTGTTTGTTTCCAATTTTCTTCTCTTCCAAACGTCTTAGAAATAATTGAACTTGATAGAAACATCACCAAACAACACAAACACAAGCATACGAACCTTGCGATTCCGAATGTGTCTCAAACACCTTTCTTATTGATTGGTTTGATTTGTCTATGTGATGCTTTGGAAAGTGTTTGTTTCCAATGTTCTTCTCTTCCAAACATCTTAGAAATAATAGAAATTGATAGAAACACCACCAAACAACACAAACACAAGCATATGAACCTTGCGTTTTCTAATGTTTCTCAAACATCTGTATTATTGATTGCTTTGATTTGTCTTTGTGATGCTTTGGAAAGTGTTTGTTTCCAATGTTCTTCTCTTCCAAACATCTTAGAATTAATAGAACTTGATAGAAACATCACTAAACAACACAAACACAAGCATACGAACCTTGCGATTCCTAACGTTTATCAAACACTTGTGTTACTGATTGTTTTGATTTGGCTATGCGATGCTTTGGAAAGTGTTTGTTTCCAATGTTCTTGTCTTCCAAACATCTTAAAATTTATTGGACATGATAGTAACATCACCAAACGACACAAACACAGGCATACGAACCTTGCGATTCCGAATGTTTTACAAACGCCTATCTTATTGATTGGTTTGATTTATCTATGCGATGCTTTGGAAAGTGGTTGTTTCCAATGTTCTTGTCTTCCAAACATCTTAAAATTAATTGGACATGATAGTAACATCACCAAACGACACAAACACAGGCATACGAACCTTGCGTTTCCTAATGTTTCTCAAACATCTATCTTATTGATTGGTTTGATTTGTCTTTGCGATGCTTTGGAAAGTGTTTGTTTCCAATGTTCTTCTCTTTAAAACATCTTAGAATTAATAGAACTTGATAGAAACATCACCAAACAACACAAACACAAGCATACGAACCTTGCAATTCCGAATGTTTCTCAAACACCTATCTTATTGATTGGTTTGATTTGTCTTTGCGATGCTTTGGAAAGTGGTTGTTTCCAATGTTCTTGTCTTCCAAACATCTTAGAATTACTAGGACTTGGTAGAAACATCACCAAACGATACAAACACAGGCATACGAACCTTGCGTTTCCAAATGTTTCTCAAACATCTGTCTTATTGATTGGTTTGATTTGTCTTTGCGATGCTTTGGATAGTGTTTGTTTCCAATTTTCTTCTCTTCCAAACGTCTTAGAAATAATAGAACTTGATAGAAAAATCACCAAACAACACAAACACAAGCATACGAACCTTGCGATTCCGAATGTTTCACAACACCTTTCGTATTGATTGGTTTGATTTGTCTATGCAATGCTTTGGAAAGTGGTTGTTTCTAAAGTTCTTGTCTTCCAAACATCTTAGAAATAATAGAACTTGATAGAAACATCACCAAACAACACAAACAAAAGCATACGAACCTTGTGATTCCGAATGTTTCTCAAACACCTTTCTTATTGATTGGTTTGATTTGTCTATGCGATGCTTTGGAAAGTGGTTGTTTCCAATGTTTTGTTCTTCCAAACATCTTAGAATTAATAGGACTTGATAGAAACATCACCAAACGATACAAACACAGGCATACGAACCTTGCGATTCCGAATGTTTCTCAAACACCTTTCTTATTGATTGGTTTGATTTGTCTATGCGATGCTTTGGAAAGTGGTTGTTTCCAACGTTCTTGTCTTCCAAACATCTTAGAATTAATAGGAGTTGATAGAAACATCACCAAACGACACAAACACAAGCATACGAACCTTGCGTTTCCTAATGTTTCTCAAACATATGCCTTATTGATTGGTTTGATTTGTCTTTGCGATGCTTTGGAAAGTGTTTGTTTCCAATGTTCTTCTCTTCCAAACATCTTTGAAATAATAGAACTTGATAGACACATCACCAAACAACACAAACACAAGCATACGAACCTTGCGATTCCGAATGTTTCTCAAACACCTTTCTTATTGATTGGTTTGATTTGTCTATGTGATGCTTTGGAAAGTGGTTGTTTCCAATGTTCTTGTCTTCCAAACATCTTACAAATAATAGAACTTGAAAGAAACATCACCAAACAACACAAACACAAGCATACGAACCTTGCGATTCCGAATGTTTCTCAAACACCTTTCTTATTGATTGGTTTGATTTGTCTATGCGATGCTTTGGAAAGTGGTTGTTTCCAATGTTCTTGTCTTCCAAACATGTTAGAATTAATAGGACTTGATAGAAACATCACCAAACGACACAAACACAAGCATACGAACCTTGCGTTTCCTAATGTTTCTCAAACATATGCCTTATTGATTGGTTTGATTTGTCTTTGCGATGCTTTGGAAAGTGTTTGTTTCCAATGTTCTTCTCTTCCAAACATCTTTGAAATAATAGAACTTGATAGAAACATCACCAAACAACACAAACACAAGCATACGAACCTTGCGATTCCGAATGTTTCTCAAACACCTTTCTTATTGATTGGTTTGATTTGTCTATACGATGCTTTGGAAAGTGGTATTTTCCAATGTTCTTGTCTTCCAAACATCTTATAATTAATAATACTTGATAGAAACATCACCAAACGTCACAAACACATGCATACGAACCTTGCATTTTCTAATGTTTCTCAAACATCTGTATTATTGATTGCTTTGATTTGTCTTTGCGATGCTTTGGAAAGTGTTTGTTTCCAATGTTCTTGTCTTCCAAAGATCTTAGAATTACTAGGACTTGATAGAAACATCACCAAAAGATACAAACACAGGCATACGAACCTTGCGTTTCCAAATGTTTCTCAAACATCTATCTTATTGATTGGTTTTGATTTGTCTTTGCGATGCTTTGGAAAGTTTTTGTTTCCAATGTTCTTCTCTTTAAAACATCTTAGAATTAATAGAATTTGATAGAAACATCACCAAACAACACAAAGACAAGCATACGAACCTTGCGATTTCGAATGTTTCTCAAACAACTTTCTTATTGACTGGTTTGATTTGTCTATGCGATACTTTGGAAAGTGGTTGTTTCCAATGTTCTTGTCTTCCAAACATCTTAGAATTAATAGGACTTGATAGAAACATCACCAAACGATACAAACACAGGCATACGAACCTTGCGTTTCCTAATGTTTCTCAAACATCTGTCTTATTGATTGGTTTGATTTGTCTTTGCGATGCTTTGGAAAGTGTTTGTTTCCAATTTTCTTCTCTTCCAAACGTCTTATAAATAATAGAACTTGATAGAAACATCACCAAACAACACAAACACAAGCATACGAACCTTGCGATTCCGAATGTTTCTCAAACACCTTTCTTATTGATTGGTTTGATTTGTCTATGCGATGCTTTGGAAAGTGGTTGTTTCCAATGTTGTTGTGTTCCAAACATCTTAGAATAAATAGGACTTGATAGAAACATCACCAAACAACACAAACACAGGCATACGAACCTTGCGATTCCGAATGTTTTTCAAACGCCTATCTTATTGATTGGTTTGATTTGTCTATGCGATGCTTTGGAAAGTGGTTGTTTCCAATGTTCTTGTCTTCCAAACATCTTAAAATTAATTGGACATGATAGTAACATCACCAAACGACACAAACACAGGCATACGAACCTTGCGATTCCGAATGTTTTTCAAACGCCTATCTTATTGATTGGTTTGATTTATCTATGCGATGCTTTGGATAGTGGTTGTTTCCAATGTTCTTGTCTTCCAAACATTTTAAAATTAATTGGACATGATAGTAACATCACCAAACGACACAAACACAGGCATACGAACCTTGCGTTTCCTAATGTTTCTCAAACATCTATCTTATTGATTGGTTTGATTTGTCTTTGCGATGCTTTGGAAAGTGTTTGTTTCCAATGTTCTTCTCTTTAAAATATCTTAGAATTAATAGAACTTGATAGAAACATCCCAAACAACACAAACACAAGCATACGAACCTTGCAATTCCGAATGTTTCTCAAACACCTTTCTTATTGACTGGTTTGATTTGTCTATGCGAACCTTGCGATTCCAACTTGATAGAAACATCACGAAACGACACAAACACAAGCATACGAACCTTGCGTTTCCTAATTTTACTCAAACATATGCCTTATTGATTGGTTTGATTTGTCTTTGCGATGCTTTGAAAGTTTTTGTTTCCAATGTTCTTCTCTTCCAAACATCTTTGAAATAATAGAACTTGATAAAAACATCATCAAACAACACAAACACAAGCATACGAACCTTGCGATTCCAAATGTTTCTCAAACACCTTTCTTATTGGTTGGTTTGATTTGTCTATGCGATGCTTTGGAAAGTGGTTGTTTCCAATGTTCTTGTCTTCCAAACATCTTAGAATTACTAGGACTTGATAGAAACATCACCAAACGATACAAACACAGGCATACGAACCTTGCGTTTCCAAATGTTTCTCAAACATCTGTCTTATTGATTGGTTTGATTTGTCTTTGCGATGCTTTGGATGGTGTTTGTTTCCAATTTTCTTCTCTTCCAAACGTCTTAGAAATAATAGAACTTGATAGAAACATCACCAAATAACACAAACACAAGCATACGAACCTTGCGATTCCGAATGTTTCACAAACACCATTCGTATTGATTGGTTTGATTTGTCTATGCGATGCTTTGGAAAGTGGTTGTTTCCAATGTTCTGTTCTTCCAAACATCTTAGAATTAATAGGACTTGATAGAAACATCACCAAACGATACAAACACAGGCATACGAACCTTGCGATTCCGAATGTTTCTCAAACACCTTTCTTATTGATTGGTTTGATTTGTCTATGCGATGCTTTGGAAAGTGGTTGTTTCCAACGTTCTTGTCTTCCAAACATATTAGAATTAATAGGAGTTGATAGAAACATCACCAAACGACACAAACACAACCATACGAACCTTGCGTTTCCTAATGTTTCTCAAACATATGCCTTATTGATTGGTTTGATTTGTCTTTGCGATGCTTTGGAAAGTGTTTGTTTCCAATGTTCTTCTCTTCCAAACATCTTTGAAATAATAGAACTTGATAGACACATCACCAAACAACACAAACACAAGCATACGAACCTTGCGATTCCGAATGTTTCTCAAACACCTTTCTTATTTGATTTGTCTATGTGATGCTTTGGAAAGTGGTTGTTTCCAATGTTCTTGTCTTCCAAACATCTTACAAATAATAGAACTTGAAAGAAACATCACCAAACAACACAAACACAAGCATACGAACCTTGCGATTCCGAATGTTTCTCAAACACCTTTCTTATTGATTGGTTTGATTTGTCTATGCGATGCTTTGGAAAGTGGTTGTTTCCAATGTTCTTGTCTTCCAAACATGTTAGAATTAATAGGACTTGATAGAAACATCACCAAACGACACAAACACAAGCATACGAACCTTGCGTTTCCTAATGTTTCTCAAACATATGCCTTATTGATTGGTTTGATTTGTCTTTGCGATGCTTTGGAAAGTGTTTGTTTCCAATGTTCTTCTCTTCCAAACATCTTTGAAATAATAGATTTTGATAGAAACATCACCAAACAACACAAACACAAACATACGAACCTTGCGAATCCAAATGTTTCTCAAACACCTTTCTTATTGATTGGTTTGATTTGTCTATGCGATGCTTTGGAAAGTGGTTGTTTCCAATGTTCTTGTCTTACAAACATCTTAGAATTAATAGGACTTGATAGAAACATCACCAAACGATACAAACACAGGCATACGAACCTTGCGTTTCCTAATGTTTCTCAAACATCTGTCTTATTGATTGGTTTGATTTGCCTTTGCGATGCTTTGGAAAGTGTTTGTTTCCAATGTTCTTCTCTTCCAAACATCTTAGAATTAATAGAACTTGATAGAAACATCACCAAACAACACAAACACAAGCATACGATCCTTGCGATTCCGAATGTTTCTCAAACACCTTTCTTATTGATTGGTTTGATTTGTCTATGCGATACTTTCGAAAGTGGTTGTTTCCAATGTTCTTGTCTTCCAAACATCTTAGAGTTAATAGGACTTGATAGAAACATCACCAAACGATACAAACACAGGCATACGAACCTTGCGTTTCCTAATGTTTCTCAAACATCTGTCTTATTGATTGGTTTGATTTGTCTTTGCGATGCGTTGGAAAGTGTTTGTTTCCAATTTTCTTCTCTTCCAAATGTCTTAGAAATAATAGAACTTGATAGAAACATCACCAAACAACACAAATACAAGCATACGCATCTTGCGATTCCAAATGTTTCTCAAACACCTTTCTTATTGATTGGTTTGATTTGTCTATGCGATGCTTTGCAAAGTGGTTGTTTCCAATGTTCTGTTCTTCCAAACATCTTAGAATTAATAGGACTTGATAGAAACATCACCAAACGATACAAACACAGGCATACGAACCTTGCGTTTTCCTAATGCTTCTCAAACATCTGTCTTATTTATTTGTTTGATTTGTCTTTGCGATGCTTTGGAAAGTGTTTGTTTCCAATGTTCTTCTCTTCCAAACATCTTTGAAATAATAGAACTTGATAGACACATCACCAAACAACACAAACACAAGCATACGAACCTTGCGATTCCGAATGTTTCTCAAACACCTTTCTTATTGAATGGTTTGATTTGTCTATGTGATGCTTTGGAAAGTGGTTGTTTCGAATGTTCTTGTCTTCCAAACATCTTACAAATAATAGAACTTGATAGAAACATCACCAAACAACACAAACACAAGCATACGAACCTTGCGATTCCGAATGTTTCTCAAACACCTTTCTTATTGATTGGTTTGATTTGTCTATGCGATGCTTTGGAAAGTGGTTGTTTCCAATGTTCTTGTCTTCCAAACATGTTAGAATTAATAGGACTTGATAGAAACATCACCAAACGACACAAACACAAGCATACGAACCTTGCGTTTCCTAATGTTTCTCAAACATATGCCTTATTGATTAGTTTGATTTGTCTTTGCGATGCTTTGGAAAGTGTTTGTTTCCAATGTTCTTCTCTTCCAAACATCTTTGAAATAATAGAACTTGATAGAAACATCACCAAACAACACAAACACAAACATACGAACCTTGCGATTCCAAATGTTTCTCAAACGCCTTTCTTATTGATTGGTTTGATTTGTCTATGCGATGCTTTGGAAAGTGGTTGTTTCCAATGTTCTTGTCTTACAAACATCTTAGAATTAATAGGACTTGATATAAACATCACCAAACGATACAAACACAGGCATACGAACCTTGCGTTTCCTAATGTTTCTCAAACATCTGTCTTATTGATTGGTTCGATTTGTCTTTGCGATGCTTTTGAAAGTGTTTGTTTCCAATGTTCTTCTCTTTAAAACATCTTAGAATTAATAGAACTTGATAGAAACATCACAAAACAACACAAACACAAGCATACGAACCTTGCGATTCCGAATGTTTCTCAAACACCTTTCTTACTGATTGGTTTGATTTGTCTATGCGATGCTTTGGAAAGTGGTTGTTTCCAACGTTCTTGTCTTCCAAACATCTAAGAATTAATAGGACTTGATAGAAACATCACCAAACAACACAAACACTGGCATACGAACCTTGCGTTTCCTAATGTTTCTCAAACATCTGTCTTATTGATTGGTTTGATTTGTCTTTGTGATGCTTTGGAAAGTGTTTGTTTCCAATTTTCTTCTCTTCCAAACGTCTCAAAAATAATTGAACTTGATAGAAACATCACCAAACGACACAAACACAAGCATACGAACCTTGCGATTCCGAATGTTTCTCAAACACCTTTCTTATTGATTGGTTTGATTTGTCTATGCGATGCTTTGGAAAGTGGTTGTTTCCAATGTTCTTGTCTTCCAAACATCTTAGAATTAATAGGACTTGATAGAAACATCACCAAACGATACAAACACAGGCATACGAACCTTGCGTTTTCCTAATGCTTCTCAAACATCTGTCTTATTTATTTGTTTGATTTGTCTTTGTGATGCTTTGGAAAGTGTTTGTTTCCAATTTTCTTCTCTTCCAAACGTCTCAGAAATAATTGAACTTGATAGAAACATCACCAAACAACACAAACACAAGCATACGAACCTTGCGATTCCGAATGTTTCTCAAACACCTTTCTTATTGATTGGTTTGATTTGTCTATGCGATGCTTTGGAAAGTGGTTGTTTCCAATTTTCTTGTCTTCCAAACATCTTAGAATTAATAGGACTTGATAGAAACATCACCAAACGACACAAACACAAGCATACGAACCTTGCGTTTCCTAATTATTCTCAAACATATGCCTTATTGATTGGTTTGATTTGCCTTTGCGATGCTTTGGAAGGTGTTTGTTTCCAATGTTCTTCTCTTCCAAACATCTTAGAATTAATAGAACTTGATAGACACATCACCAAACAACACAAACACAAGCATACGAACCTTGCGATTCCGAATGTTTCTCAAACACCTTTCTTATTGATTGGTATGATTTGTCCACGTGATGCTTTGGAAAGTGGTTGTTTCCAATGTTCTTGTCTTCCAAACATCTTACAAATAATAGAACTTGATAGAAACATCACCAAACAACACAAACACAAGCATACGAACCTTGCGATTCCGAATGTTTCTCAAACACCTTTCTTAGTGATTGGTTTGATTTGTCTATGCGATGCTTTGGAAAGTGGTTGTTTCCAATGTTCTTGTCTTCCAAACATCTTAGAATTAATAGGACTTGATAGAAACATCACCAAACGACACAAACACAAGCATACGAACCTTGCGTTTCCTAATTATTCTCAAACATATGCCTTATTGATTGGTTTGATTTGTCTTTGCGATGCTTTGGAAAGTGTTTGTTTCCAATGTTCTTCTCTTCCAAACATCTTTGAAATAATAGAACTTGATAGAAACATCACCAAACAACACAAACACAAGCATACGAACCTTGCGATTCGAAATGTTTCTCAAACACCTTTCTTATTGATTGGTTTGATTTGTCTATGCGATGCTTTGGAAAGTGGTTGTTTCCAATGTTCTTGTCTTCCAAACATCTTAGAATTAATTGGACTTGATAGAAACATCACCAAACGACACAAACACAAGCATACGAACCTTGCGATTCAAAATGTTTCTCAAACACCTTTCTTATTGATTGGTTTGATTTGTCTATGCGATGCTTTGCAAAGTGGTTGTTTCCAATGTTCTGTTCTTCCAAACATCTTAGAAATAATAGGACTTGATAGAAACATCACCAAACGATACAAACACAGGCATACGAACCTTGCGTTTTCCTAATGCTTCTCAAACATCTGTCTTATTTATTTGTTTGATTTGTCTTTGTGATGCTTTGGAAAGTGTTTGTTTCCAATTTTCTTCTCTTCCAAACGTCTCAGAAATAATTGAACTTGATAGAAACATCACCAAACAACACAAACACAAGCATACGAACCTTGCGATTCCGAATGTTTCTCAAACACCTTTCTTATTGATTGGTTTGATTTGTCTATGCGATGCTTTGGAAAGTGGTTGTTTCCAATTTTCTTCTCTTCCAAACATCTTAGAATTAATAGGACTTGATAGAAACATCACCAAACGATACAAACACAGGCATACGAACCTTGGGTTTTCCTAATGTTTCTCAAACATCTGTCTTATTTATTTGTTTGATTTGTCTTTGCGATGCGTTGGAAAGTGTTTGTTTCCAATTTTCTTCTCTTCCAAACGTCCTAGAAATAATTGAACTTGATAGAAACATCACCAAACAACACAAACACAAGCATACGAACCTTGCGTTTGCTAATGTTTCTCAAACATATGCCTTATTGATTGGTTTGATTTGTCTTTGCGATGTTTTGGAAAGTGTTTGTTTCCAATGTTCTTCTCTTCCAAAAATCTTTGAAATAATAGAACTTGATAGAAACATCACCAAACAACACAAACACAAGCATACGAACCTTGCGATTCCGAATGTTTCTCAAACACCTTTCTTATTGATTGGTTTGATTTGTCTATACGATGCTTTGGAAAGTGGTATTTTCCAATGTTCTTGTCTTCCAAACATCTTATAATTAATAATACTTGATAGAAACATCACCAAACGTCACAAACACATGCATACGAACCTTGCATTTTCTAATGTTTCTCAAACATCTGTATTATTGATTGCTTTGATTTGTCTTTGCGATGCTTTGGAAAGTGTTTGTTTCCAATGTTCTTGTCTTCCAAAGATCTTAGAATTACTAGGACTTGATAGAAACATCACCAAAAGATACAAACACAGGCATACGAACCTTGCGTTTCCAAATGTTTCTCAAACATCTATCTTATTGATTGGTTTTGATTTGTCTTTGCGATGCTTTGGAAAGTTTTTGTTTCCAATGTTCTTCTCTTTAAAACATCTTAGAATTAATAGAATTTGATAGAAACATCACCAAACAACACAAAGACAAGCATACGAACCTTGCGATTTCGAATGTTTCTCAAACAACTTTCTTATTGACTGGTTTGATTTGTCTATGCGATACTTTGGAAAGTGGTTGTTTCCAATGTTCTTGTCTTCCAAACATCTTAGAATTAATAGGACTTGATAGAAACATCACCAAACGATACAAACACAGGCATACGAACCTTGCGTTTCCTAATGTTTCTCAAACATCTGTCTTATTGATTGGTTTGATTTGTCTTTGCGATGCTTTGGAAAGTGTTTGTTTCCAATTTTCTTCTCTTCCAAACGTCTTATAAATAATAGAACTTGATAGAAACATCACCAAACAACACAAACACAAGCATACGAACCTTGCGATTCCGAATGTTTCTCAAACACCTTTCTTATTGATTGGTTTGATTTGTCTATGCGATGCTTTGGAAAGTGGTTGTTTCCAATGTTGTTGTGTTCCAAACATCTTAGAATAAATAGGACTTGATAGAAACATCACCAAACAACACAAACACAGGCATACGAACCTTGCGATTCCGAATGTTTTTCAAACGCCTATCTTATTGATTGGTTTGATTTGTCTATGCGATGCTTTGGAAAGTGGTTGTTTCCAATGTTCTTGTCTTCCAAACATCTTAAAATTAATTGGACATGATAGTAACATCACCAAACGACACAAACACAGGCATACGAACCTTGCGATTCCGAATGTTTTTCAAACGCCTATCTTATTGATTGGTTTGATTTATCTATGCGATGCTTTGGATAGTGGTTGTTTCCAATGTTCTTGTCTTCCAAACATTTTAAAATTAATTGGACATGATAGTAACATCACCAAACGACACAAACACAGGCATACGAACCTTGCGTTTCCTAATGTTTCTCAAACATCTATCTTATTGATTGGTTTGATTTGTCTTTGCGATGCTTTGGAAAGTGTTTGTTTCCAATGTTCTTCTCTTTAAAATATCTTAGAATTAATAGAACTTGATAGAAACATCACCAAACAACACAAACACAAGCATACGAACCTTGCAATTCCGAATGTTTCTCAAACACCTTTCTTATTGACTGGTTTGATTTGTCTATGCGAACCTTGCGATTCCAACTTGATAGAAACATCACGAAACGACACAAACACAAGCATACGAACCTTGCGTTTCCTAATTTTACTCAAACATATGCCTTATTGATTGGTTTGATTTGTCTTTGCGATGCTTTGAAAGTTTTTGTTTCCAATGTTCTTCTCTTCCAAACATCTTTGAAATAATAGAACTTGATAAAAACATCACCAAACAACACAAACACAAGCATACGAACCTTGCGATTCCAAATGTTTCTCAAACACCTTTCTTATTGGTTGGTTTGATTTGTCTATGCGATGCTTTGGAAAGTGGTTGTTTCCAATGTTCTTGTCTTCCAAACATCTTAGAATTACTAGGACTTGATAGAAACATCACCAAACGATACAAACACAGGCATACGAACCTTGCGTTTCCAAATGTTTCTCAAACATCTGTCTTATTGATTGGTTTGATTTGTCTTTGCGATGCTTTGGATGGTGTTTGTTTCCAATTTTCTTCTCTTCCAAACGTCTTAGAAATAATAGAACTTGATAGAAACATCACCAAATAACACAAACACAAGCATACGAACCTTGCGATTCCGAATGTTTCACAAACACCATTCGTATTGATTGGTTTGATTTGTCTATGCGATGCTTTGGAAAGTGGTTGTTTCCAATGTTCTGTTCTTCCAAACATCTTAGAATTAATAGGACTTGATAGAAACATCACCAAACGATACAAACACAGGCATACGAACCTTGCGATTCCGAATGTTTCTCAAACACCTTTCTTATTGATTGGTTTGATTTGACTATGCGATGCTTTGGAAAGTGGTTGTTTCCAACGTTCTTGTCTTCCAAACATATTAGAATTAATAGGAGTTGATAGAAACATCACCAAACGACACAAACACAACCATACGAACCTTGCGTTTCCTAATGTTTCTCAAACATATGCCTTATTGATTGGTTTGATTTGTCTTTGCGATGCTTTGGAAAGTGTTTGTTTCCAATGTTCTTCTCTTCCAAACATCTTTGAAATAATAGAACTTGATAGACACATCACCAAACAACACAAACACAAGCATACGAACCTTGCGATTCCGAATGTTTCTCAAACACCTTTCTTATTTGATTTGTCTATGTGATGCTTTGGAAAGTGGTTGTTTCCAATGTTCTTGTCTTCCAAACATCTTACAAATAATAGAACTTGAAAGAAACATCACCAAACAACACAAACACAAGCATACGAACCTTGCGATTCCGAATGTTTCTCAAACACCTTTCTTATTGATTGGTTTGATTTGTCTATGCGATGCTTTGGAAAGTGGTTGTTTCCAATGTTCTTGTCTTCCAAACATGTTAGAATTAATAGGACTTGATAGAAACATCACCAAACGACACAAACACAAGCATACGAACCTTGCGTTTCCTAATGTTTCTCAAACATATGCCTTATTGATTGGTTTGATTTGTCTTTGCGATGCTTTGGAAAGTGTTTGTTTCCAATGTTCTTCTCTTCCAAACATCTTTGAAATAATAGATTTTGATAGAAACATCACCAAACAACACAAACACAAACATACGAACCTTGCGAATCCAAATGTTTCTCAAACACCTTTCTTATTGATTGGTTTGATTTGTCTATGCGATGCTTTGGAAAGTGGTTGTTTCCAATGTTCTTGTCTTACAAACATCTTAGAATTAATAGGACTTGATAGAAACATCACCAAACGATACAAACACAGGCATACGAACCTTGCGTTTCCTAATGTTTCTCAAACATCTGTCTTATTGATTGGTTCGATTTGTCTTTGCGATGCTTTGGAAAGTGTTTGTTTCCAATGTTCTTCTCTTTAAAACATCTTAGAATTAATAGAACTTGATAGAAACATCACCAAACAACACAAACACAAGCATACGATCCTTGCGATTCCGAATGTTTCTCAAACACCTTTCTTATTGATTGGTTTGATTTGTCTATGCGATACTTTCGAAAGTGGTTGTTTCCAATGTTCTTGTCTTCCAAACATCTTAGAGTTAATAGGACTTGATAGAAACATCACCAAACGATACAAACACAGGCATACGAACCTTGCGTTTCCTAATGTTTCTCAAACATCTGTCTTATTGATTGGTTTGATTTGTCTTTGCGATGCGTTGGAAAGTGTTTGTTTCCAATTTTCTTCTCTTCCAAATGTCTTAGAAATAATAGAACTTGATAGAAACATCACCAAACAACACAAATACAAGCATACGCATCTTGCGATTCCAAATGTTTCTCAAACACCTTTCTTATTGATTGGTTTGATTTGTCTATGCGATGCTTTGCAAAGTGGTTGTTTCCAATGTTCTGTTCTTCCAAACATCTTAGAATTAATAGGACTTGATAGAAACATCACCAAACGATACAAACACAGGCATACGAACCTTGCGTTTTCCTAATGCTTCTCAAACATCTGTCTTATTTATTTGTTTGATTTGTCTTTGCGATGCTTTGGAAAGTGTTTGTTTCCAATGTTCTTCTCTTCCAAACATCTTTGAAATAATAGAACTTGATAGACACATCACCAAACAACACAAACACAAGCATACGAACCTTGCGATTCCGAATGTTTCTCAAACACCTTTCTTATTGAATGGTTTGATTTGTCTATGTGATGCTTTGGAAAGTGGTTGTTTCGAATGTTCTTGTCTTCCAAACATCTTACAAATAATAGAACTTGATAGAAACATCACCAAACAACACAAACACAAGCATACGAACCTTGCGATTCCGAATGTTTCTCAAACACCTTTCTTATTGATTGGTTTGATTTGTCTATGCGATGCTTTGGAAAGTGGTTGTTTCCAATGTTCTTGTCTTCCAAACATGTTAGAATTAATAGGACTTGATAGAAACATCACCAAACGACACAAACACAAGCATACGAACCTTGCGTTTCCTAATGTTTCTCAAACATATGCCTTATTGATTAGTTTGATTTGTCTTTGCGATGCTTTGGAAAGTGTTTGTTTCCAATGTTCTTCTCTTCCAAACATCTTTGAAATAATAGAACTTGATAGAAACATCACCAAACAACACAAACACAAACATACGAACCTTGCGATTCCAAATGTTTCTCAAACGCCTTTCTTATTGATTGGTTTGATTTGTCTATGCGATGCTTTGGAAAGTGGTTGTTTCCAATGTTCTTGTCTTACAAACATCTTAGAATTAATAGGACTTGATATAAACATCACCAAACGATACAAACACAGGCATACGAACCTTGCGTTTCCTAATGTTTCTCAAACATCTGTCTTATTGATTGGTTCGATTTGTCTTTGCGATGCTTTTGAAAGTGTTTGTTTCCAATGTTCTTCTCTTTAAAACATCTTAGAATTAATAGAACTTGATAGAAACATCACAAAACAACACAAACACAAGCATACGAACCTTGCGATTCCGAATGTTTCTCAAACACCTTTCTTACTGATTGGTTTGATTTGTCTATGCGATGCTTTGGAAAGTGGTTGTTTCCAACGTTCTTGTCTTCCAAACATCTAAGAATTAATAGGACTTGATAGAAACATCACCAAACAACACAAACACTGGCATACGAACCTTGCGTTTCCTAATGTTTCTCAAACATCTGTCTTATTGATTGGTTTGATTTGTCTTTGTGATGCTTTGGAAAGTGTTTGTTTCCAATTTTCTTCTCTTCCAAACGTCTCAAAAATAATTGAACTTGATAGAAACATCACCAAACGACACAAACACAAGCATACGAACCTTGCGATTCCGAATGTTTCTCAAACACCTTTCTTATTGATTGGTTTGATTTGTCTATGCGATGCTTTGGAAAGTGGTTGTTTCCAATGTTCTTGTCTTCCAAACATCTTAGAATTAATAGGACTTGATAGAAACATCACCAAACGATACAAACACAGGCATACGAACCTTGCGTTTTCCTAATGCTTCTCAAACATCTGTCTTATTTATTTGTTTGATTTGTCTTTGTGATGCTTTGGAAAGTGTTTGTTTCCAATTTTCTTCTCTTCCAAACGTCTCAGAAATAATTGAACTTGATAGAAACATCACCAAACAACACAAACACAAGCATACGAACCTTGCGATTCCGAATGTTTCTCAAACACCTTTCTTATTGATTGGTTTGATTTGTCTATGCGATGCTTTGGAAAGTGGTTGTTTCCAATTTTCTTGTCTTCCAAACATCTTAGAATTAATAGGACTTGATAGAAACATCACCAAACGACACAAACACAAGCATACGAACCTTGCGTTTCCTAATTATTCTCAAACATATGCCTTATTGATTGGTTTGATTTGCCTTTGCGATGCTTTGGAAGGTGTTTGTTTCCAATGTTCTTCTCTTCCAAACATCTTAGAATTAATAGAACTTGATAGACACATCACCAAACAACACAAACACAAGCATACGAACCTTGCGATTCCGAATGTTTCTCAAACACCTTTCTTATTGATTGGTATGATTTGTCCACGTGATGCTTTGGAAAGTGGTTGTTTCCAATGTTCTTGTCTTCCAAACATCTTACAAATAATAGAACTTGATAGAAACATCACCAAACAACACAAACACAAGCATACGAACCTTGCGATTCCGAATGTTTCTCAAACACCTTTCTTAGTGATTGGTTTGATTTGTCTATGCGATGCTTTGGAAAGTGGTTGTTTCCAATGTTCTTGTCTTCCAAACATCTTAGAATTAATAGGACTTGATAGAAACATCACCAAACGACACAAACACAAGCATACGAACCTTGCGTTTCCTAATTATTCTCAAACATATGCCTTATTGATTGGTTTGATTTGTCTTTGCGATGCTTTGGAAAGTGTTTGTTTCCAATGTTCTTCTCTTCCAAACATCTTTGAAATAATAGAACTTGATAGAAACATCACCAAACAACACAAACACAAGCATACGAACCTTGCGATTCGAAATGTTTCTCAAACACCTTTCTTATTGATTGGTTTGATTTGTCTATGCGATGCTTTGGAAAGTGGTTGTTTCCAATGTTCTTGTCTTCCAAACATCTTAGAATTAATTGGACTTGATAGAAACATCACCAAACGACACAAACACAAGCATACGAACCTTGCGATTCAAAATGTTTCTCAAACACCTTTCTTATTGATTGGTTTGATTTGTCTATGCGATGCTTTGCAAAGTGGTTGTTTCCAATGTTCTGTTCTTCCAAACATCTTAGAAATAATAGGACTTGATAGAAACATCACCAAACGATACAAACACAGGCATACGAACCTTGCGTTTTCCTAATGCTTCTCAAACATCTGTCTTATTTATTTGTTTGATTTGTCTTTGTGATGCTTTGGAAAGTGTTTGTTTCCAATTTTCTTCTCTTCCAAACGTCTCAGAAATAATTGAACTTGATAGAAACATCACCAAACAACACAAACACAAGCATACGAACCTTGCGATTCCGAATGTTTCTCAAACACCTTTCTTATTGATTGGTTTGATTTGTCTATGCGATGCTTTGGAAAGTGGTTGTTTCCAATTTTCTTCTCTTCCAAACATCTTAGAATTAATAGGACTTGATAGAAACATCACCAAACGATACAAACACAGGCATACGAACCTTGGGTTTTCCTAATGTTTCTCAAACATCTGTCTTATTTATTTGTTTGATTTGTCTTTGCGATGCGTTGGAAAGTGTTTGTTTCCAATTTTCTTCTCTTCCAAACGTCCTAGAAATAATTGAACTTGATAGAAACATCACCAAACAACACAAACACAAGCATACGAACCTTGCGTTTGCTAATGTTTCTCAAACATATGCCTTATTGATTGGTTTGATTTGTCTTTGCGATGTTTTGGAAAGTGTTTGTTTCCAATGTTCTTCTCTTCCAAAAATCTTTGAAATAATAGAACTTGATAGAAACATCACCAAACAACACAAACACAAGCATACGAACCTTGCGATTCAAAATGTTTCTCAAACACCTTTCTTATTGATTGGTTTGATTTGTCTATGCGATGCTTTGCAAAGTGGTTGTTTCCAATGTTCTGTTCTTCCAAACATCTTAGAATTAATAGGACTTGATAGAAACATCACCAAACGATACAAACACAGGCATACGAACCTTGCGTTTTCCTAATGCTTCTCAAACATCTGTCTTATTTATTTGTTTGATTTGTCTTTGTGATGCTTTGGAAAGTGTTTGTTTCCAATTTTCTTCTCTTCCAAACGTCTCAGAAATAATTGAACTTGATAGAAACATCACCAAACAACACAAACACAAGCATACGAACCTTGCGATTCCGAATGTTTCTCAAACACCTTTCTTATTGATTGGTTTGATTTGTCTATGCGATGCTTTGGAAAGTGGTTGTTTCCAATTTTCTTCTCTTCCAAACATCTTAGAATTAATAGGACTTGATAGAAACATCACCAAACGATACAAACACAGGCATACGAACCTTGGGTTTTCCTAATGTTTCTCAAACATCTGTCTTATTTATTTGTTTGATTTGTCTTTGCGATGCGTTGGAAAGTGTTTGTTTCCAATTTTCTTCTCTTCCAAACGTCTTAGAAATAATTGAACTTGATAGAAACATCACCAAACAACACAAACACGAGCATACGAACCTTGCGTTTCCTAATGTTTCTCAAACATATGCCTTATTGATTGGTTTGATTTGTCTTTGCGATGCTTTGGAAAGTGCTTGTTTCCAATGTTCTTCTCTTCCAAAAATCTTTGAAATAATAGAACTTGATAGAAACATCACCATACAACACAAACACAAGCATACGAACCTTGCGATTCAAAATGTTTCTCAAACACCTTTCTTATTGATTGGTTTGATTTGTCTATGCGATGCTTTGCAAAGTGGTTGTTTCCAATGTTCTGTTCTTCCAAACATCTTAGAATTAATAGGACTTGATAGAAACATCACCAAACGATACAAACACAGGCATACGAACCTTGCGTTTTCCTAATGCTTCTCAAACATCTGTCTTATTTATTTGTTTGATTTGTCTTTGTGATGCTTTGGAAAGTGTTTGTTTCCAATTTTCTTCTCTTCCAAACGTCTCAGAAATAATTGAACTTGATAGAAACATCACCAAACAACACAAACACAAGCATACGAACCTTGCGATTCCGAATGTTTCTCAAACACCTTTCTTATTGATTGGTTTGATTTGTCTATGCGATGCTTTGGAAAGTGGTTGTTTCCAATTTTCTTCTCTTCCAAACATCTTAGAATTAATAGGACTTGATAGAAACATCACCAAACGATACAAACACAAGCATACGAACCTTGGGTTTTCCTAATGTTTCTCAAACATCTGTCTTATTTATTTGTTTGATTTGTCTTTGCGATGCGTTGGAAAGTGTTTGTTTCCAATTTTCTTCTCTTCCAAACGTCTTAGAAATAATTGAACTTGATAGAAACATCACCAAACAACACAAACACGAGCATACGAACCTTGCGTTTCCTAATGTTTCTCAAACATATGCCTTATTGATTGGTTTGATTTGTCTTTGCGATGCTTTGGAAAGTGCTTGTTTCCAATGTTCTTCTCTTCCAAAAATCTTTGAAATAATAGAACTTGATAGAAACATCACCATACAACACAAACACAAGCATACGAACCTTGCGATTCAAAATGTTTCTCAAACACCTTTCTTATTGATTGGTTTGATTTGTCTATGCGATGCTTTGCAAAGTGGTTGTTTCCAATGTTCTGTTCTTCCAAACATCTTAGAATTAATAGGACTTGATAGAAACATCACCAAACGATACAAACACAGGCATACGAACCTTGCGTTTTCCTAATGCTTCTCAAACATCTGTCTTATTTATTTGTTTGATTTGTCTTTGTGATGCTTTGGAAAGTGTTTGTTTCCAATTTTCTTCTCTTCCAAACGTCTCAGAAATAATTGAACTTGATAGAAACATCACCAAACAACACAAACACAAGCATACGAACCTTGCGATTCCGAATGTTTCTCAAACACCTTTCTTATTGATTGGTTTGATTTGTCTATGCGATGCTTTGGAAAGTGGTTGTTTCCAATTTTCTTCTCTTCCAAACATCTTAGAATTAATAGGACTTGATAGAAACATCACCAAACGATACAAACACAGGCATACGAACCTTGGGTTTTCCTAATGTTTCTCAAACATCTGTCTTATTTATTTGTTTGATTTGTCTTTGCGATGCGTTGGAAAGTGTTTGTTTCCAATTTTCTTCTCTTCCAAACGTCTTAGAAATAATTGAACTTGATAGAAACATCACCAAACAACACAAACACAAGCATACGAACCTTGCGTTTTCCTAATGTTTCTCAAACATATGCCTTATTGATTGGTTTGATTTGTCTTTGCGATGCTTTGGAAAGTGTTTGTTTCCAATGTTCTTCTCTTCCAAAAATCTTTGAAATAATAGAACTTGATAGAAACATCACCAAACAACACAAACACAAGCATACGAACCTTGCGATTCAAAATGTTTCTCAAACACCTTTCTTATTGATTGGTTTGATTTGTCTATGCGATGCTTTGGAAAGTGGTTGTTTCCAACGTTCTTGTCTTCCTAACATCTAAGAATTAATAAGACTTTATAGAAACATCACCAAACGACACAAACACTGGCATACGAACCTTGCGTTTCCTAATGTTTCTCAAACATCTGTCTTATTGATTGGTTTGATTTGTCTTTGCGATGCTTTGGAAAGTGTTTGTTTCCAATGTTCTTCTGTTTAAAACATCTTAGAATTAAAAGAACTTGATAGACACATCACCAAACAACACAAACACAAGCATACGAACCTTGCGATTCCGAATGTTTCTCAAACACCTTTCTTATTGACTGGTTTGATTTGTCTATGCGATACTTTGGAAAGTGGTTGTTTCCAATGTTCTTGTCTTCCAAACATCTTAGAATTAATAGGACTTGATAGAAACATGACCAAACGATACAAACACAGGCATACGAACCTTGCGTTTCCTAATGTTTCTCAAACATCTGTCTTATTGATTGGTTTGATTTGTCTTTGCGATGCTTTGGAAAGTGTTTGTTTCCAATTTTCTTCTCTTCGAAACGTCTTAGAAATAATAGAACTTGATAGAAACATCACCAAACAACACAAACATAAGCATACGAACCTTGCGATTCCGAATGTTTCTCAAACACCTTTCTTATTGATTGGTTTGATTTGTCTATGCAATGCTTTGGAAAGTGGTTGTTTCTAATGTTCTTGTCTTCCAAACATCTTAGAAATAATAGAACTTGATAGAAACATCACCAAACAACACAAACACAAGCATACGAACCTTGTGATTCCGAATGTTTCTCAAACACCTTTCTTATTGATTGGTTTGATTTGTCTATGCGATGCTTTGGAAAGTGGTTGTTTCCAATGTTCTGTTCTTCCAAACATCTTAGAATTAATAGGACTTGATAGAAACATCACCAAACGATACAAACACAGGCATACGAACCTTGCGGTTCCGAATGTTTCTCAAACACCTTTCTTATTGATTGGTTTGATTTGTCTATGCGATGCTTTGGAAAGTGGTTGTTTCCAATGTTCTTGTCTTCCAAACATCTTAGAATTAATAGGACTTGATAGAAACATCACCAAACGACACAAACACAAGCATACGAACCTTGCGTTTCCTAATGTTTCTCAAACATATGCCTTATTGATTGGTTAGATTTGTCTTTGCGATGCTTTGGAAAGTGTTTGTTTCCAATGTTCTTCTCTTCCAAAAATCTTTGAAATAATAGAACTTGATAGAAACATACCCAAACAACACAAACACAAGCATACGAACCTTGCGATTCCAAATGTTTTCAAACACCTTTCTTATTGATTGGTTTGATTTGTCTATGCGATGCTTTGGAAAGTGGTTGTTTAAAACGTTCTTGTCTTCCAAACATCTAAGAATTAATAGGACTTGATAGAAACATCACCAAACGACACAAACACAGGCATACGAACCTTGCGTTTCCTAATGTTTCTCAAACATCTGTCTTATTGATTGGTTTGATTTGTCTTTGCGATGCTTTGGAAAGTGTTTGTTTCCAATGTTCTTCTCTTTAAAACATCTTAGAATGAATAGAACTTGATAGAAACATCACCAAACAACACAAACACAAGCATACAAACCTTGCGATTCCGAATGTTTCTCAAACACCTTTCTTATTGACTGGTTTGATTTGTCTATGCGATACTTTGGAAAGTAGTTGTTTCCAATGTTCTTGTCTTCCTATCATCTTAGAATTAATAGGACTTGATAGAAACATGACCAAACGATACAAACACAGGCATACGAACCTTGCTTTTCCTAATGTTTCTCAAACATCTGTCTTATTGATTGGTTTGATTTGTCTTTCCGATGCTTTGGAAAGTGTTTGTTTCCAACTTTCATCTCTTCCAAACGTCTTAGAAGTAATAGAACTTGATAGAAACATCACCAAACAACACAAACACAAGCATACGAACCTTGCGATTCCGAATGTTTCACAAACACCTTTCTTATTGATTGGTTTGATTTGTCTATGCAATGCTTTGGAAAGTGGTTGTTTCTAATGTTCTTGTCTTCCAAACATCTTAGAAATAATAGAACTTGATAGAAACATCACCAAACAATACAAACACAAGCATACGAACCTAGTGATTCCGAATGTTTCTCAAACATCTGTCTTATTAATTGGTTCGATTTGTCTTTGCGATGCTTTCGAAAGTGTTTGTTTCCAATGTTCTTCTGTTTAAAACATCTTAGAATTAAAAGAACTTGATAGACACATCACCAAACAACACAAACACAAGCATACGAACCTTGCGATTCCGAATGTTTCTCAAACACCTTTCTTATTGACTGGTTTGATTTGTCTATGCGATACTTTGGAAAGTGGTTGTTTCCAATGTTCTTGTCTTCCAAACATCTTAGAATTAATAGGACTTGATAGAAACATGACCAAACGATACAAACACAGGCATACGAACCTTGCGTTTCCTAATGTTTCTCAAACATCTGTCTTATTGATTGGTTTGATTTGTCTTTGCGATGCTTTGGAAAGTGTTTGTTTCCAATTTTCTTCTCTTCAAAACGTCTTAGAAATAATAGAACTTGATAGAAACATCACCAAACAACACAAACATAAGCATACGAACCTTGCGATTCCGAATGTTTCTCAAACACCTTTCTTATTGATTGGTTTGATTTGTCTATGCAATGCTTTGGAAAGTGGTTGTTTCTAATGTTCTTGTCTTCCAAACATCTTAGAAATAATAGAACTTGATAGAAACATCACCAAACAACACAAACACAAGCATACGAACCTTGTGATTCCGAATGTTTCTCAAACACCTTTCTTATTGATTGGTTTGATTTGTCTATGCGATGCTTTGGAAAGTGGTTGTTTCCAATGTTCTGTTCTTCCAAACATCTTAGAATTAATAGGACTTGATAGAAACATCACCAAACGATACAAACACAGGCATACGAACCTTGCGGTTCCGAATGTTTCTCAAACACCTTTCTTATTGATTGGTTTGATTTGTCTATGCGATGCTTTGGAAAGTGGTTGTTTCCAATGTTCTTGTCTTCCAAACATCTTAGAATTAATAGGACTTGATAGAAACATCACCAAACGACACAAACACAAGCATACGAACCTTGCGTTTCCTAATGTTTCTCAAACATATGCCTTATTGATTGGTTAGATTTGTCTTTGCGATGCTTTGGAAAGTGTTTGTTTCCAATGTTCTTCTCTTCCAAAAATCTTTGAAATAATAGAACTTGATAGAAACATACCCAAACAACACAAACACAAGCATACGAACCTTGCGATTCCAAATGTTTTCAAACACCTTTCTTATTGATTGGTTTGATTTGTCTATGCGATGCTTTGGAAAGTGGTTGTTTAAAACGTTCTTGTCTTCCAAACATCTAAGAATTAATTGGACTTGATAGAAACATCACCAAACGACACAAACACAGGCATACGAACCTTGCGTTTCCTAATGTTTCTCAAACATCTGTCTTATTGATTGGTTTGATTTGTCTTTGCGATGCTTTGGAAAGTGTTTGTTTCCAATGTTCTTCTCTTTAAAACATCTTAGAATGAATAGAACTTGATAGAAACATCACCAAACAACACAAACACAAGCATACAAACCTTGCGATTCCGAATGTTTCTCAAAGACCTTTCTTATTGACTGGTTTGATTTGTCTATGCGATACTTTGGAAAGTAGTTGTTTCCAATGTTCTTGTCTTCCTATCATCTTAGAATTAATAGGACTTGATAGAAACATGACCAAACGATACAAACACAGGCATACGAACCTTGCGTTTCCTAATGTTTCTCAAACATCTGTCTTATTGATTGGTTTGATTTGTCTTTCCGATGCTTTGGAAAGTGTTTGTTTCCAACTTTCATCTCTTCCAAACGTCTTAGAAGTAATAGAACTTGATAGAAACATCACCAAACAACACAAACACAAGCATACGAACCTTGCGATTCCGAATGTTTCACAAACACCTTTCTTATTGATTGGTTTGATTTGTCTATGCAATGCTTTGGAAAGTGGTTGTTTCTAATGTTCTTGTCTTCCAAACATCTTAGAAATAATAGAACTTGATAGAAACATCACCAAACAATACAAACACAAGCATACGAACCTAGTGATTCCGAATGTTTCTCAAACATCTGTCTTATTAATTGGTTCGATTTGTCTTTGCGATGCTTTCGAAAGTGTTTGTTTCCAATGTTCTTCTCTTTAAAACATCTTAGAATTAATAGAACTTGATAGAAAAATCACCAAACAACACAAACACAAGCATACGAACCTTGGGATTCCGAATGTTTCTCAAACACCTTTCTTATTGATTGGTTTGATTTGTCTATGCGATGCTTTGGAAAGTGGTTGTTTCCAACGTTCTTGTCTTCCAAACATCTAAGAATTAATAGGACTTGATAGAAACATCACCAAACGACACAAACACAAGCATACGAACCTTGCGATTCCAAATGTTTCTCGAATACCTTTCTTATTGATTGGTTTGATTTGTCTATGAGATGCTTTGGAAAGTGGTTGTTTCCAACGTTCTTGTCTTCCAAACATCTAAGAATTAATAGGACTTGATAGAAAAATCACCAAACAACACAAACACAAGCATACGAACCTTGGGATTCCGAATGTTTCTCAAACACCTTTCTTATTGATTGGTTTGATTTGTCTATGCGATGCTTTGGAAAGTGGTTGTTTCCAATGTTCTTGTCTTCCAAACATCTTAGAATTAATAGGACTTGATAGAAACATCACCAAACGACACAAACACAAGCATACGAACCTTGCGTTTCCTAATGTTTCTCAAACATATGCCTTATTGATTGGTTAGATTTGTCTTTGCGATGCTTTGGAAAGTGTTTGTTTCCAATGTTCTTCTCTTCCAAAAATCTTTGAAATAATAGAACTTGATAGAAACATACCCAAACAACACAAACACAAGCATACGAACCTTGCGATTCCAAATGTTTTCAAACACCTTTCTTATTGATTGGTTTGATTTGTCTATGCGATGCTTTGGAAAGTGGTTGTTTAAAACGTTCTTGTCTTCCAAACATCTAAGAATTAATAGGACTTGATAGAAACATCACCAAACGACACAAACACAGGCATACGAACCTTGCGTTTCCTAATGTTTCTCAAACATCTGTCTTATTGATTGGTTTGATTTGTCTTTGCGATGCTTTGGAAAGTGTTTGTTTCCAATGTTCTTCTCTTTAAAACATCTTAGAATGAATAGAACTTGATAGAAACATCACCAAACAACACAAACACAAGCATACAAACCTTGCGATTCCAAATGTTTTCAAACACCTTTCTTATTGATTGGTTTGATTTGTCTATGCGATACTTTGGAAAGTGGTTGTTTCCAATGTTCTTGTCTTCCTATCATCTTAGAATTAATAGGACTTGATAGAAACATGACCAAACGATACAAACACAGGCATACGAACCTTGCGTTTCCTAATGTTTCTCAAACATCTGTCTTATTGATTGGTTTGATTTGTCTTTCCGATGCTTTGGAAAGTGTTTGTTTCCAACTTTCATCTCTTCCAAACGTCTTAGAAGTAATAGAACTTGATAGAAACATCACCAAACAACACAAACACAAGCATACGAACCTTGCGATTCCGAATGTTTCACAAACACCTTTCTTATTGATTGGTTTGATTTGTCTATGCAATGCTTTGGAAAGTGGTTGTTTCTAATGTTCTTGTCTTCCAAACATCTTAGAAATAATAGAACTTGATAGAAACATCACCAAACAATACAAACACAAGCATACGAACCTAGTGATTCCGAATGTTTCTCAAACATCTGTCTTATTAATTGGTTCGATTTGTCTTTGCGATGCTTTCGAAAGTGTTTGTTTCCAATGTTCTTCTGTTTAAAACATCTTAGAATTAAAAGAACTTGATAGACACATCACCAAACAACACAAACACAAGCATACGAACCTTGCGATTCCGAATGTTTCTCAAACACCTTTCTTATTGACTGGTTTGATTTGTCTATGCGATACTTTGGAAAGTGGTTGTTTCCAATGTTCTTGTCTTCCAAACATCTTAGAATTAATAGGACTTGATAGAAACATGACCAAACGATACAAACACAGGCATACGAACCTTGCGTTTCCTAATGTTTCTCAAACATCTGTCTTATTGATTGGTTTGATTTGTCTTTGCGATGCTTTGGAAAGTGTTTGTTTCCAATTTTCTTCTCTTCGAAACGTCTTAGAAATAATAGAACTTGATAGAAACATCACCAAACAACACAAACATAAGCATACGAACCTTGCGATTCCGAATGTTTCTCAAACACCTTTCTTATTGATTGGTTTGATTTGTCTATGCAATGCTTTGGAAAGTGGTTGTTTCTAATGTTCTTGTCTTCCAAACATCTTAGAAATAATAGAACTTGATAGAAACATCACCAAACAACACAAACACAAGCATACGAACCTTGTGATTCCGAATGTTTCTCAAACACCTTTCTTATTGATTGGTTTGATTTGTCTATGCGATGCTTTGGAAAGTGGTTGTTTCCAATGTTCTGTTCTTCCAAACATCTTAGAATTAATAGGACTTGATAGAAACATCACCAAACGATACAAACACAGGCATACGAACCTTGCGGTTCCGAATGTTTCTCAAACACCTTTCTTATTGATTGGTTTGATTTGTCTATGCGATGCTTTGGAAAGTGGTTGTTTCCAATGTTCTTGTCTTCCAAACATCTTAGAATTAATAGGACTTGATAGAAACATCACCAAACGACACAAACACAAGCATACGAACCTTGCGTTTCCTAATGTTTCTCAAACATATGCCTTATTGATTGGTTAGATTTGTCTTTGCGATGCTTTGGAAAGTGTTTGTTTCCAATGTTCTTCTCTTCCAAAAATCTTTGAAATAATAGAACTTGATAGAAACATACCCAAACAACACAAACACAAGCATACGAACCTTGCGATTCCAAATGTTTTCAAACACCTTTCTTATTGATTGGTTTGATTTGTCTATGCGATGCTTTGGAAAGTGGTTGTTTAAAACGTTCTTGTCTTCCAAACATCTAAGAATTAATTGGACTTGATAGAAACATCACCAAACGACACAAACACAGGCATACGAACCTTGCGTTTCCTAATGTTTCTCAAACATCTGTCTTATTGATTGGTTTGATTTGTCTTTGCGATGCTTTGGAAAGTGTTTGTTTCCAATGTTCTTCTCTTTAAAACATCTTAGAATGAATAGAACTTGATAGAAACATCACCAAACAACACAAACACAAGCATACAAACCTTGCGATTCCGAATGTTTCTCAAACACCTTTCTTATTGACTGGTTTGATTTGTCTATGCGATACTTTGGAAAGTAGTTGTTTCCAATGTTCTTGTCTTCCTATCATCTTAGAATTAATAGGACTTGATAGAAACATGACCAAACGATACAAACACAGGCATACGAACCTTGCGTTTCCTAATGTTTCTCAAACATCTGTCTTATTGATTGGTTTGATTTGTCTTTCCGATGCTTTGGAAAGTGTTTGTTTCCAACTTTCATCTCTTCCAAACGTCTTAGAAGTAATAGAACTTGATAGAAACATCACCAAACAACACAAACACAAGCATACGAACCTTGCGATTCCGAATGTTTCACAAACACCTTTCTTATTGATTGGTTTGATTTGTCTATGCAATGCTTTGGAAAGTGGTTGTTTCTAATGTTCTTGTCTTCCAAACATCTTAGAAATAATAGAACTTGATAGAAACATCACCAAACAATACAAACACAAGCATACGAACCTAGTGATTCCGAATGTTTCTCAAACATCTGTCTTATTAATTGGTTCGATTTGTCTTTGCGATGCTTTCGAAAGTGTTTGTTTCCAATGTTCTTCTCTTTAAAACATCTTAGAATTAATAGAACTTGATAGAAAAATCACCAAACAACACAAACACAAGCATACGAACCTTGGGATTCCGAATGTTTCTCAAACACCTTTCTTATTGATTGGTTTGATTTGTCTATGCGATGCTTTGGAAAGTGGTTGTTTCCAACGTTCTTGTCTTCCAAACATCTAAGAATTAATAGGACTTGATAGAAACATCACCAAACGACACAAACACAAGCATACGAACCTTGCGATTCCAAATGTTTCTCGAATACCTTTCTTATTGATTGGTTTGATTTGTCTATGAGATGCTTTGGAAAGTGGTTGTTTCCAACGTTCTTGTCTTCCAAACATCTAAGAATTAATAGGACTTCATAGAAACATCACCAAACGACACAAACACAGGCATACGAACCTTGCGATTCCAAATGTTTTCAAACACCTTTCTTATTGATTGGTTTGATTTGTCTATGCGATGCTTTGGAAAGTGGTTGTTTAAAACGTTCTTGTCTTCCAAACATCTAAGAATTAATAGGACTTGATAGAAACATCACCAAACGACACAAACACAGGCATACGAACCTTGCGTTTCCTAATGTTTCTCAAACATCTGTCTTATTGATTGGTTTGATTTGTCTTTGCGATGCTTTGGAAAGTGTTTGTTTCCAATGTTCTTCTCTTTAAAACATCTTAGAATGAATAGAACTTGATAGAAACATCACCAAACAACACAAACACAAGCATACAAACCTTGCGATTCCGAATGTTTCTCAAACACCTTTCTTATTGACTGGTTTGATTTGTCTATGCGATACTTTGGAAAGTAGTTGTTTCCAATGTTCTTGTCTTCCTATCATCTTAGAATTAATAGGACTTGATAGAAACATGACCAAACGATACAAACACAGGCATACGAACCTTGCGTTTCCTAATGTTTCTCAAACATCTGTCTTATTGATTGGTTTGATTTGTCTTTCCGATGCTTTGGAAAGTGTTTGTTTCCAACTTTCATCTCTTCCAAACGTCTTAGAAGTAATAGAACTTGATAGAAACATCACCAAACAACACAAACACAAGCATACGAACCTTGCGATTCCGAATGTTTCACAAACACCTTTCTTATTGATTGGTTTGATTTGTCTATGCAATGCTTTGGAAAGTGGTTGTTTCTAATGTTCTTGTCTTCCAAACATCTTAGAAATAATAGAACTTGATAGAAACATCACCAAACAATACAAACACAAGCATACGAACCTAGTGATTCCGAATGTTTCTCAAACATCTGTCTTATTGATTGGTTCGATTTGTCTTTGCGATGCTTTCGAAAGTGTTTGTTTCCAATGTTCTTCTCTTTAAAACATCTTAGAATTAATAGAACTTGATAGAAAAATCACCAAACAACACAAACACAAGCATACGAACCTTGGGATTCCGAATGTTTCTCAAACACCTTTCTTATTGATTGGTTTGATTTGTCTATGCGATGCTTTGGAAAGTGGTTGTTTCCAACGTTCTTGTCTTCCAAACATCTAAGAATTAATAGGACTTGATAGAAACATCACCAAACGACACAAACACAAGCATACGAACCTTGCGATTCCAAATGTTTCTCGAATACCTTTCTTATTGATTGGTTTGATTTGTCTATGCGATGCTTTGGAAAGTGGTTGTTTCCAATGTTCTTGTCTTCCAAACATCTTAGAATTAATTGGACTTGATAGAAACATCACCAAACGACACAAACACAAGCATACGAACCTTGCGATTCAAAATGTTTCTCAAACACCTTTCTTATTGATTGGTTTGATTTGTCTATGCGATGCTTTGCAAAGTGGTTGTTTCCAATGTTCTGTTCTTCCAAACATCTTAGAATTAATAGGACTTGATAGAAACATCACCAAACAATACAAACACAGGCATACGAACCTTGGGTTTTCCTAATGTTTCTCAAACATCTGTCTTATTTATTTGTTTGATTTGTCTTTGCGATGCGTTGGAAAGTGTTTGTTTCCAATTTTCTTCTCTTCCAAACGTCCTAGAAATAATTGAACTTGATAGAAACATCACCAAACAACACAAACACAAGCATACGAACCTTGCGTTTCCTAATGTTTCTCAAACATATGCCTTATTGATTGGTTTGATTTGTCTTTGCGATGCTTTGGAAAGTGTTTGTTTCCAATGTTCTTCTCTTCCAAAAATCTTTGAAATAATAGAACTTGATAGAAACATCACCAAACAACACAAACACAAGCATACGAACCTTGCGATTCAAAATGTTTCTCAAACACCTTTCTTATTGATTGGTTTGATTTGTCTATGCGATGCTTTGCAAAGTGGTTGCTTCCAATGTTCTGTTCTTCCAAACATCTTAGAATTAATAGGACTTGATAGAAACATCACCAAACGATACAAACACAGGCATACGAACCTTGCGTTTTCCTAATGCTTCTCAAACATCTGTCTTATTTATTTGTTTGATTTGTCTTTGTGATGCTTTGGAAAGTGTTTGTTTCCAATTTTCTTCTCTTCCAAACGTCTCAGAAATAATTGAACTTGATAGAAACATCACCAAACAACACAAACACAAGCATACGAACCTTGCGATTCCGAATGTTTCTCAAACACCTTTCTTATTGATTGGTTTGATTTGTCTATGCGATGCTTTGGAAAGTGGTTGTTTCCAATTTTCTTCTCTTCCAAACATCTTAGAATTAATAGGACTTGATAGAAACATCACCAAACGATACAAACACAGGCATACGAACCTTGGGTTTTCCTAATGCTTCTCAAACATCTGTCTTATTTATTTGTTTGATTTGTCTTTGTGATGCTTTGGAAAGTGTTTGTTTCCAATTTTCTTCTCTTCCAAACGTCTCAGAAATAATTGAACTTGATAGAAACATCACCAAACAACACAAACACAAGCATACGAACCTTGCGATTCCGAATGTTTCTCAAACACCTTTCTTATTGATTGGTTTGATTTGTCTATGCGATGCTTTGGAAAGTGGTTGTTTCCAATTTTCTTCTCTTCCAAACATCTTAGAATTAATAGGACTTGATAGAAACATCACCAAACGATACAAACACAGGCATACGAACCTTGGGTTTTCCTAATGTTTCTCAAACATCTGTCTTATTTATTTGTTTGATTTGTCTTTGCGATGCGTTGGAAAGTGTTTGTTTCCAATTTTCTTCTCTTCCAAACGTCTTAGAAATAATTGAACTTGATAGAAACATCACCAAACAACACAAACACAAGCATACGAACCTTGCGTTTCCTAATGTTTCTCAAACATATGCCTTATTGATTGGTTTGATTTGTCTTTGCGATGCTTTGGAAAGTGTTTGTTTCCAATGTTCTTCTCTTCCAAAAATCTTTGAAATAATAGAACTTGATAGAAACATCACCAAACAACACAAACACAAGCATACGAACCTTGCGATTCAAAATGTTTCTCAAACACCTTTCTTATTGATTGGTTTGATTTGTCTATGCGATGCTTTGGAAAGTGGTTGTTTCCAACGTTCTTGTCTTCCTAACATCTAAGAATTAATAAGACTTTATAGAAACATCACCAAACGACACAAACACTGGCATACGAACCTTGCGTTTCCTAATGTTTCTCAAACATCTGTCTTATTGATTGGTTTGATTTGTCTTTGCGATGCTTTGGAAAGTGTTTGTTTCCAATGTTCTTCTGTTTAAAACATCTTAGAATTAAAAGAACTTGATAGACACATCACCAAACAACACAAACACAAGCATACGAACCTTGCGATTCCGAATGTTTCTCAAACACCTTTCTTATTGACTGGTTTGATTTGTCTATGCGATACTTTGGAAAGTGGTTGTTTCCAATGTTCTTGTCTTCCAAACATCTTAGAATTAATAGGACTTGATAGAAACATGACCAAACGATACAAACACAGGCATACGAACCTTGCGTTTCCTAATGTTTCTCAAACATCTGTCTTATTGATTGGTTTGATTTGTCTTTGCGATGCTTTGGAAAGTGTTTGTTTCCAATTTTCTTCTCTTCGAAACGTCTTAGAAATAATAGAACTTGATAGAAACATCACCAAACAACACAAACATAAGCATACGAACCTTGCGATTCCGAATGTTTCTCAAACACTTTTCTTATTGATTGGTTTGATTTGTCTATGCAATGCTTTGGAAAGTGGTTGTTTCTAATGTTCTTGTCTTCCAAACATCTTAGAAATAATAGAACTTGATAGAAACATCACCAAACAACACAAACACAAGCATACGAACCTTGTGATTCCGAATGTTTCTCAAACACCTTTCTTATTGATTGGTTTGATTTGTCTATGCGATGCTTTGGAAAGTGGTTGTTTCCAATGTTCTGTTCTTCCAAACATCTTAGAATTAATAGGACTTGATAGAAACATCACCAAACGATACAAACACAGGCATACGAACCTTGCGGTTCCGAATGTTTCTCAAACACCTTTCTTATTGATTGGTTTGATTTGTCTATGCGATGCTTTGGAAAGTGGTTGTTTCTAATGTTCTTGTCTTCCAAACATCTTAGAATTAATAGGACTTGATAGAAACATCACCAAACGACACAAACACAAGCATACGAACCTTGCGTTTCCTAATGTTTCTCAAACATATGCCTTATTGATTGGTTAGATTTGTCTTTGCGATGCTTTGGAAAGTGTTTGTTTCCAATGTTCTTCTCTTCCAAAAATCTTTGAAATAATAGAACTTGATAGAAACATACCCAAACAACACAAACACAAGCATACGAACCTTGCGATTCCAAATGTTTTCAAACACCTTTCTTATTGATTGGTTTGATTTGTCTATGCGATGCTTTGGAAAGTGGTTGTTTAAAACGTTCTTGTCTTCCAAACATCTTACAAATAATAGAACTTGATAGAAACATCACCAAACAACACAAACACAAGCATACGAACCTTGCGATTCCGAATGTTTCTCAAACACCTTTCTTATTGATTGGTTTGATTTGTCTTTGCGATGCTTTGGAAAGTGATTGTTTCCAATGTTCTTGTCTTGCAAACATCTTAGAATTAATAGGACTTGATAGAAACATCACCAACCAACACAAACATAAGCATATGAACCTTGCGATTCCTAATGTTTCTCAAACACCTGTGTTACGGATTGGTTTGATTTGTCTATGCGATGCTTTGGAAAGTGTTTGTTTCCAATGTTCTTCTCTTCCAAACATCTTAGAAATAATAGAACTTGATAGAAACATCACCGAACGACACAAACACAAGCATACGAACCTTGCGTTTCCTAATGTTTCTCAAACATATGCCTTATTGATTGGTTAGATTTGTCTTTGCGATGCTTTGGAAAGTGTTTGTTTCCAATGTTCTTCTCTTCCAAAAATCTTTGAAATAATAGAACTTGATAGAAACATACCCAAACAACACAAACACAAGCATACGAACCTTGGGATTCCAAATGTTTTCAAACACCTTTCTTATTGATTGGTTTGATTTGTCTATGCGATGCTTTGGAAAGTGGTTGTTTCCAACGTTCTTGTCTTCCAAACATCTAAGAATTAATAGGACTTGATAGAAACATCACCAAACGACACAAACACAGGCATACGAACCTTGCGTTTCCTAATGTTTCTCAAACATCTGTCTTATTGATTGGTTTGATTTGTCTTTGCGATGCTTTGGAAAGTGTTTGTTTCCAATGTTCTTCTCTTTAAAACATCTTAGAATGAATAGAACTTGATAGAAACATCACCAAACAACACAAACACAAGCATACAAACCTTGCGATTCCGAATGTTTCTCAAACACCTTTCTTATTGACTGGTTTGATTTGTCTATGCGATACTTTGGAAAGTAGTTGTTTCCAATGTTCTTGTCTTCCTATCATCTTAGAATTAATAGGACTTGATAGAAACATGACCAAACGATACAAACACAGGCATACGAACCTTGCGTTTCCTAATGTTTCTCAAACATCTGTCTTATTGATTGGTTTGATTTGTCTTTCCGATGCTTTGGAAAGTGTTTGTTTCCAACTTTCATCTCTTCCAAACGTCTTAGAAGTAATAGAACTTGATAGAAACATCACCAAACAACACAAACACAAGCATACGAACCTTGCGATTCCGAATGTTTCACAAACACCTTTCTTATTGATTGGTTTGATTTGTCTATGCAATGCTTTGGAAAGTGGTTGTTTCTAATGTTCTTGTCTTCCAAACATCTTAGAAATAATAGAACTTGATAGAAACATCACCAAACAATACAAACACAAGCATACGAACCTAGTGATTCCGAATGTTTCTCAAACATCTGTCTTATTGATTGGTTCGATTTGTCTTTGCGATGCTTTAGAAAGTGTTTGTTTCCAATGTTCTTCTCTTTAAAACATCTTAGAATTAATAGAACTTGATAGAAAAATCACCAAACAACACAAACACAAGCATACGAACCTTGGGATTCCGAATGTTTCTCAAACACCTTTCTTATTGATTGGTTTGATTTGTCTATGCGATGCTTTGGAAAGTGGTTGTTTCCAACGTTCTTGTCTTCCAAACATCTAAGAATTAATAGGACTTGATAGAAACATCACCAAACGACACAAACACAAGCATACGAACCTTGCGATTCCAAATGTTTCTCGAATACCTTTCTTATTGACTGGTTTGATTTGTCTATGCGATACTTTGGAAAGTGGTTGTTTCCAATGTTCTTGTCTTCCAAACATCTTAGAATTAATAGGACTTGATAGAAACATCACCAAACGACACAAACACAGGCATACGAACCTTGCGTTTCCTAATGTTTCTCAAACATATGCCTTATTGATTGGTTAGATTTGTCTTTGCGATGCTTTGGAAAGTGTTTGTTTCCAATGTTCTTCTCTTCCAAAAATCTTTGAAATAATAGAACTTGATAGAAACATCCCCAAACAACACAAACACAAGCATACGAACCTTGCGATTCCAAATGTTTCTCAAACACCGTTCTTATTGATTGGTTTGATTTGTCTATGCGATGCTTTGGAAAGTGGTTGTTTCCAACGTTCTTGTCTTCCAAACATCTAAGAATTAATAGGACTTGATAGAAACATCACCAAACGACACAAACACAGGCATACGAACCTTGCGTTCCCTAATGTTTCTCAAACATCTGTCTTATTGATTGGTTCGATTTGTCTTTGCGATGCTTTCGAAAGTGGTTGTTTCCAATGTTCTTCTCTTTAAAACATCTTAGAATTAATAGAACTTGATAGAAACATCACCAAACAACACAAACACAAGCATACGAACCTTGGGATTCCAAATGTTTCTCAAACACCTTTCTTATTGATTGGTTTGATTTGTCTATGCGATGCTTTGGAAAGTGGTTGTTTCCAATGTTCTTGTCTTCCAAACATCTTAGAATTAATAGGACTTGATAGAAACATCACCAAACGACACAAACACAGGCATACGAACCTTGCGATTCCAAATGTTTCTCAAACACCTTTCTTATTGATTGGTTTGATTTGTCTATGCGATGCTTTGGAAAGTGGTTGTTTCCAACGTTCTTGTCTTCCAAACATCTAAGAATTAATAGGACTTGATAGAAACATCACCAAACGACACAAACACAGGCATACGAACCTTGCGTTTCCTAATGTTTCTCAAACATATGCCTTATTGATTGGTTAGATTTGTCTTTGCGATGCTTTGGAAAGTGTTTGTTTCCAATGTTCTTCTCTTCCAAAAATCTTTGAAATAATAGAACTTGATAGAAACATCCCCAAGCAACACAAACACAAGCATACGAACCTTGCGATTCCAAATGTTTCTCAAACACCTTTCTTATTGATTGGTTTGATTTGTCTATGCGATGCTTTGGAAAGTGGTTGTTTCCAACGTTCTTGTCTTCCAAACATCTAAGAATTAATAGGACTTGATAGAAACATCACCAAACGACACAAACACAGGCATACGAACCTTGCGTTTCCTAATGTTTCTCAAACATCTGTCTTATTGATTGGTTTGATTTGTCTTTGCGATGCTTTGGAAAGTGTTTGTTTCCAATGTTCTTCTCTTTAAAACATCTTAGAATTAATAGAACTTGATAGAAACATCACCAAACAACACAAACTCAAGCATACGAACCTTGCGATTCCGAATGTTTCTCAAACACCTTTCTTATTGACTGGTTTGATTTGTCTATGCGATACTTTGGAAAGTAGTTGTTTCCAATGTTCTTGTCTTCCTAACATCTTAGAATTAATAGGAGTTGATAGAAACATGACCAAACGATACAAACATAGGCATACGAACCTTGCGTTTCCTAATGTTTCTCAAACATCTGTCTTATTGATTGGTTTGATTTGTCTTTGCGATGCTTTGGAAAGTGTTTGTTTCCAACTTTCATCTCTTCCAAATGTCTTAGAAATAATAGAACTTGATAGAAACATCACCAAACAACACAAACACAAGCATACGAACCTTGTGATTCCGAATGTTTCTCAAACACCTTTCTTATTGATTGGTTTGATTTGTCTATGCAATGCAATGGAAAGTGGTTGTTTCTAATGTTCTTGTCTTCCAAACATCATAGAAATAATAGAACTTGATAGAAACATCACCAAACAATACAAACACAAGCATACGAACCTTGTGATTCCGAATGTTTCTCAAACATCTGTCTTATTGATTGGTTCGATTTGTCTTTGCGATGCTTTCGAAAGTGTTTGTTTCCAATATTCTTCTCTTTAAAACATCTTAGAATTAATAGAACTTGATAGAAACATCACCAAACAACACAAACACAAGCATACGAACCTTGCGATTCCGAATGTTTCACAAACACCTTTCTTATTGATTGGTTTGATTTGTCTATGCGATGCTTTATAAAGTGGTTGTTTCCAATGTTCTGTTCTTCCAAACATCTTAGAATTAATAGAACTTGATAGAAACATCACCAAACGATACAAACACAGGCATACGAATCTTGCGTTTTCCTAATGTTTCTCAAACATCTGTCTTATTTATTTGTTTGATTTGTCTTTGTGATGCTTTGGAAATTGTTTGTTTCCAATTTTCTTCTCTTCCAAACGTCATAGAAATAATTGAACTTGATAGAAACATCACCAAACAACACAAACACAAGCATACGAACCTTGTGTTTCCTAATGTTTCTCAAACATATGCCTTATTGATTGGTTTGATTTGTCTTTGCGATGCTTTGGAAAGTGTTTGTTTCCAATGTTCTTCTATTCCAAACATCTTTGAAATAATAGAACATGATAGAAACATCACCAAACAACACAAACACAAGCATACGAACCTTGCGATTCCAAATGTTTCTCAAACACCTTTCTTATTGATTGGTTTGATTTGTCTATGCGATGCTTTGGAAAGTGGTTGTTTCCAATGTTCTTGTCTTCCAAACATCTTAGAATTAATAGGACTTGATAGAAACATCACCAAACGATACAAACACAGGCATACGAACCTTGCGTTTTCCTAATGCTTCTCAAACATCTGTCTTATTTATTTGTTTGATTTGTCTTTGCGATGCTTTGGAAAGTGTTTGTTTCCAATGTTCTTCTGTTTAAAACATCTTAGAATTAAAAGAACTTGATAGACACATCACCAAACAACACAAACACAGGCATACGAACCTTGCGTTCCCTAATGTTTCTCAAACATCTGTCTTATTGATTGGCTCGATTTGTCTTTGCGATGCTTTCGAAAGTGGTTGTTTCCAATGTTCTTCTCTTTAAAACATCTTAGAATTAATAGAACTTGATAGAAACATCACCAAACAACACAAACACAAGCATACGAACCTTGGGATTCCAAATGTTTCTCAAACACCTTTCTTATTGATTGGTTTGATTTGTCTATGCGATGCTTTGGAAAGTGGTTGTTTCCAATGTTCTTGTCTTCCAAACATCTTAGAATTAATAGGACTTGATAGAAACATCACCAAACGACACAAACACAGGCATACGAACCTTGCGATTCCAAATGTTTCTCAAACACCTTTCTTATTGATTGGTTTGATTTGTCTATGCGATGCTTTGGAAAGTGGTTGTTTCCAACGTTCTTGTCTTCCAAACATCTAAGAATTAATAGGACTTGATAGAAACATCACCAAACGACACAAACACAGGCATACGAACCTTGCGTTTCCTAATGTTTCTCAAACATATGCCTTATTGATTGGTTAGATTTGTCTTTGCGATGCTTTGGAAAGTGTTTGTTTCCAATGTTCTTCTCTTCCAAAAATCTTTGAAATAATAGAACTTGATAGAAACATCCCCAAACAACACAAACACAAGCATACGAACCTTGCGATTCCAAATGTTTCTCAAACACCTTTCTTATTGATTGGTTTGATTTGTCTATGCGATGCTTTGGAAAGTGGTTGTTTCCAACGTTCTTGTCTTCCAAACATCTAAGAATTAATAGGACTTGATAGAAACATCACCAAACGACACAAACACAGGCATACGAACCTTGCGTTTCCTAATGTTTCTCAAACATCTGTCTTATTGATTGGTTTGATTTGTCTTTGCGATGCTTTGGAAAGTGTTTGTTTCCAATTTTCTTCTCTTCCAAACGTCTTAGAAATAATAGAACTTGATAGAAACATCACCAAACAACACAAACACAAGCAAAAGAACCTTGCGATTCCGAATGTTTCTCAAACACCTTTCTTATTGATTAATTTGATTTGTCTATGCGATGCTTTGGAAAGTGGTTGTTTCCAATGTTCTTGTCTTCCAAACATCATACAAATAATAGAACTTGATAGAAACATCACCAAACAACACAAACACAAGCATACGAACCTTGCGATTTCGAATGTTTCTCAAACACCTTTCTTATTGATTGGTTTGATTTGTCTATGCGATGCTTTGGAAAGTGGTTGTTTCCAATGTTCTGTTCTTCCAAACATCTTAGAATTAATAGGACTTGATAGAAACATGACCAAACGATACAAACACAGGCATACGAACCTTGCGGTTCCGAATGTTTCTCAAACACCTTTCTTATTGATTGGTTTGATTTGTCTATGCGATGCTTTGGAAAGTGGTTGTTTCCAATGTTCTTGTCTTCCAAACATCTTAGAATTAATAGGACTTGATAGAAACATCACCAAACGATACAAACACAAGCATACGAACCTTGCGTTTCCTAATGTTTCTCAACTATATGCCTTATTGATTGGTTTGATTTGTCTTTGCGATGCTTTGGAAAGTGTTTGTTTCCAATGTTCTTCTCCTCCAAACATCTTTGAAATAATAGAACTTGATAGAAACATCACCAAACAACACAAACACAAGCATACGAACGTTGCGATTCCAAAAATTTCTCAAACACCTTTCTTATTGATTGGTTTGATTTGTCTATGCGATGCTTTGGAAAGTGGTTATTTCCAATGTTCTTGTCTTCCAAACATCTTAGAATTAATTGGACTTGATAGAAACATCACCAAACGACACAAACACAAGCATACGAACATTCCGTTTCCTAATGTTTCTCAAACATATGCCTTATTGATTGGTTTGATTTGTCTTTGCGATGCTTTGGAAAGTGTTTGTTTCCAATGTTCTTCTCTTCCAAAAATCTTTGAAATAATAGAACTTGATAGAAACATCACCAAACAACACAAACACAAGCATACGAACCTTGCGATTCAAAATGTTTCTCAAACACCTTTCTTATTGATTGGTTTGATTTGTCTATGCGATGCTTTGGAAAGTGGTTGTTTCCAATGCTCTTGTCTTCCAAACATCTTAGAATTACTAGGACTTGATAGAAACATCACCAAAAGATACAAACACAGGCATACGAACCTTGCGTTTCCAAATGTTTCTCAAACATCTATCTTATTGATTGGTTTTGATTTGTCTTTGCGATGCTTTGGAAAGTGTTTGTTTCCAATGTTCTTCTCTTTAAAACATCTTAGAATTAATAGAATTTGATAGAAACATCACCAAACAACACAAAGACAAGCATACGAACCTTGCGATTCCGAATGTTTCTCAAACAACTTTCTTATTGACTGGTTTGATTTGTCTATGCGATACTTTGGAAAGTGGTTGTTTCCAATGTTCTTGTCTTCCAAACATCTTAGAATTAATAGGACTTGATAGAAACATGACCAAACGATACAAACACAGGCATACGAACCTTGCGTTTCCTAATGTTTCTCAAACATCTGTCTTATTGATTGGTTTGATTTGTCTTTGCGATGCTTTGGAAAGTGTTTGTTTCCAATTTTCTTCTCTTCGAAACGTCTTAGAAATAATAGAACTTGAGAGAAACATCACCAAACAACACAAACACAAGCATACGAACCTTGCGATTCCAAATGTTTCTCAAACACCTTTCTTATTTATTGGTTTGATTTGTCTATGCGATGCTTTGGAAAGTGGTTGTTTCCAATGCTCTTGTCTTCCAAACATCTTAGAATTACTAGGACTTGATAGAAACATCACCAAAAGATACAAACACAGGCATACGGACCTTGCGTTTCCAAATGTTTCTCAAACATCTATCTTATTGATTGGTTTTTATTTGTCTTTGCGATGCTTTGGAAAGTGTTTGTTTCCAATGTTCTTCTCTTTAAAACATCTTAGAATTAATAGAATTTGATAGAAACATCACCAAACAACACAAAGACAAGCATACGAACCTTGCGATTCCGAATGTTTCTCAAACACCTTTCTTATTGATTGGTTTTGATTTGTCTTTGCGATGCTTTGGAAATGTTTGTTTCCAATGTTCTTCTCTTTAAAACATCTTAGAATTAATAGAACTTGATATAAACATCACCAAACAACACAAACACAAGCATACGAACCTTGGGATTCCAAATGTTTCTCAAACACCTTTCTTATTGATTGGTTTGATTTGTCTATGCGATGCTTTGGAAAGTGGTTGTTTCCAATGTTCTTGTCTTCCAAACATCTTAGAATTAATAGGACTTGATAGAAACATGACCAAACGATACAAACACAGGCATACGAACCTTGCGATTCCGAATGTTTCTCAAACACCTTTCTTATTGATTGGTTTGATTTGTCTATGCGATGCTTTGGAAAGTGTTTGTTTCCAATGTTCTTCTGTTTAAAACATCTTAGAATTAATAGAACTTGATAGACACATCACCAAACAACACAAACACAAGCATACGAACCTTGCGATTCCGAATGTTTCTCAAACACCTTTCTTATTGACTGGTTTGATTTGTCTATGCAATGCTTTGGAAAGTGGTTGTTTCTAACGTTCTTGTCTTCCAAATATCTTAGAAATAATAGAACTTGATAGAAACATCACCAAACAACACAAACACAAGCATACGAACCTTGTGATTCCGAATGTTTCTCAAACACCTTTCTTATTGATTGGTTTGATTTGTCTATGCGATGCTTTGGAAAGTGGTTGTTTCAACCGTTCTTGTCTTCCAAACATCGAAGAATTAATAGGACTTGATAGAAACATCACCAAACGACACAAACACTGGCATACGAACCTTGCGTTTCCTAATGTTTCTCAAACATCTGTCTTATTGATTGGTTTGATTTGTCTTTGCGATGCTTTGGAAAGTGTTTGTTTCCAATGTTCTTCTGTTTAAAACATCTTAGAATTAATAGAACTTGATAGACACATCACCAAACAACACAAACACAAGCATACGAACCTTGCGATTCCGAATGTTTCTCAAACACCTTTCTTATTGACTGGTTTGATTTGTCTATGCGATACTTTGGAAAGTGGTTGTTTCCAATGTTCTTGTCTTCCAAACATCTTAGAATTAATAGGACTTGATAGAAACATGACCAAACGATACAAACACAGGCATACGAACCTTGCGTTTCCTAATGTTTCTCAAACATCTGTCTTATTGATTGGTTTGATTTGTCTTTGCGATGCTTTGGAAAGTGTTTGTTTCCAATTTTCTTCTCTTCGAAACGTCTTAGAAATAATAGAACTTGATAGAAACATCACCAACCAACACAAACACAAGCATACGAACCTTGCGATTCCGAATGTTTCACAAACACCTTTCTTATTGATTGGTTTGATTTGTCTATGAGATGCTTTGGAAAGTGGTTGTTTCTAATGTTCTTCTCTTCCAAACATCTTTGAAATAATAGACTTGATAGAAACATGACCAAACGATACAAACACAGGCATACGAACCTTGCGTTTCCTAATGTTTCTCAAACATCTGTCTTATTGATTGGTTTGATTTGTCTTTGCGATGCTTTGGAAAGTGTTTGTTTCCAATTTTCTTCTCTTCAAAACGTCTTAGAAATAATAGAACTCGATAGAAACATCATCAAACAACACAAACACAAGCATACGAACCTTGTGATTCCGAATGTTTCTCAAACACCTTTCTTATTGATTTGTTTGATTTGTCTATGCGATGCTTTGGAAAGTGGTGGTTTTCAATGTTCTGTTCTTCCAAACATCTTAGAATTAATAGGACTTGATAGAAACATCACCAAACGATACAAACACAGGCATACGAACCTTGCGATTCCGAATGTTTCTCAAACACCTTTCTTATTGATTGGTTTGATTTGTCTATGCGATGCTTTTGAAAGTGGTTGTTTCCAATGTTCTTGTCTTCCAAACATCTTAGAATTAATAGGACTTGATAGAAACATCACCAAATGACAGAAACACAAGCATACGAACCTTGCGTTTCCTAATGTTTCTCTAACATATGCCTTATTGATTGGTTTGATTTGTCTTTGCGATGCTTTGGAAAGTGTTTGTTTCCAATGTTCTTCTCTTCCAAAAATCTTTGAAATAATAGAACTTGATAGAAACATCCCCAAACAACACAAACACAAGCATACGAACCTTGCGATTCCAAATGTTTCTCAAACACCTTTCTTATTGATTGGTTTGATTTGTCTATGCGATGCTTTGGAAAGTGGTTGTTTCCAACGTTCTTGTCTTCCAAACATCTAAGAATTAATAGGACTTGATAGAAACATCACCAAACGACACAAACGCAGGCGTACGAACCTTGCGTTTCCTAATGTTTCTCAAACATCTGTCTTATTGATTGATTTGATTTGTCTTTGCGATGCTTTGGAAAGTGTTTGTTTCCAATGTTCTTCTCTTCCAAACATCTTTGAAATAATAGAACTTGATAGAAACATCACCAAACAACACAAACACAAGCATACGAACCTTGCGATTCCAAATGTTTCTCAAACACCTTTCTTATTGATTGGTTTGATTTGTCTATGCGATGCTTTGGAAAGTGGTTATTTCCAATGTTCTTGTCTTCCAAACATCTTAGAATTAATTGGACTTGATAGAAACATCACCAAACAACACAAACACAAGCATACGAACCTTGCGATTCCGAATGTTTCTCAAACACCTTTCTTATTGACTGGTTTGATTTGTCTATGCGATACTTTGGAAAGTGGTTGTTTCCAATGTTCTTGTCTTCCAAACATCTTAGAATTAATAGGACTTGATAGAAACATGACCAAATGATACAAACACAGGCATACGAACCTTGCGTTTCCTAATGTTTCTCAAACATCTGTCTTATTGATTGCTTTGATTTGTCTTTGCGATGCTTTGGAAAGTGTTTGTTTCTAATTTTCTTCTCTTCCCAACGTCTTAGAATTAATAGAACTTGATAGAAACATCACCAAACGATACAAACACAGGCATACGAACCTTGGGTTTTCCTAATGTTTCTCAAACATCTGTCTTATTTATTTGTTTGATTTGTCTTTGCGATGCGTTGGAAAGTGTTTGTTTCCAATTTTCTTCTCTTCCAAACGTCCTAGAAATAATTGAACTTGATAGAAACATCACCAAACAACACAAACACAAGCATACGAACCTTGCGTTTGCTAATGTTTCTCAAACATATGCCTTATTGATTGGTTTGATTTGTCTTTGCGATGTTTTGGAAAGTGTTTGTTTCCAATGTTCTTCTCTACCAAAAATCTTTGAAATAATAGAACTTGATAGACACATCACCAAACAACATAAACACAAGCATACGAACCTTGCGATTCCGAATGTTTCTCAAACACCTTTCTTATTGACTGGTTTGATTTGTCTATGCGATACTTTGGAAAGTGGTTGTTTCCAATGTTCTTGTCTTCCAAACATCTTAGAATTAATAGGACTTGATAGAAACATGACCAAACGATACAAACACAGGCATACGAACCTTGCGTTTCCTAATGTTTCTTAAACATCTGTCTTATTGATTGGTTTGATTTGTCTTTGCGATGCTTTGGAAAGTGTTTGTTTCCAATGTTCTTCTGTTTAAAACATCTTAGAATTAATAGAACTTGATAGACACATCACCAAACAACATAAACACAAGCATACGAACCTTGCGATTCCGAATGTTTCTCAAACACCTTTCTTATTGACTGGTTTGATTTGTCTATGCGATACTTTGGAAAGTGGTTGTTTCCAATGTTCTTGTCTTCCAAACATCTTAGAATTAATAGGACTTGATAGAAACATGACCAAACGATACAAACACAGGCATACGAACCTTGCGTTTCCTAATGTTTCTCAAACATCTGTCTTATTGATTGGTTTGATATGTCTTTGCGATGCTTTGGAAAGTGTTTGTTTCCAATTTTCTTCTCTTCGAAACGTCTTAGAAATAATAGAACTTGATAGAAACATCACCAAACAACACAAACACAAGCATACGAACCTTGCGATTCCGAATGTTTCACAAACACCTTTCTTATTGATTGGTTTGATTTGTCTATGAGATGCTTTGGAAAGTGGTTGTTTCTAATGTTCTTGTCTTCCAAACATCTTAGAAATAATAGAACTTGATAGAAACATCACCAAACAACACAAACACAAGCATACGAACCTTGCGATTCCGAATGTTTCTCAAAAACCTTTCTTATTGATTGGTTTGATTTGTCTATGCGATGCTTTGGAAAGTGGTTGTTTCCAATGTTCTTGTCTTCCAAACATCTTAGAATTAATAGGACTTGATAGAAACATCACCAAACGACACAAACACAAGCATACGAACCTTGCGTTTCCTAATGTTTCTCAAACATATGCCTTATTGATTGGTTTGATTTGTCTTTGCGATGCTTTGGAAAGTGTTTGTTTCAAATGTTCTTCTCTTCCAAACATCTTTGAAATAATAGAACTTGATAGAAACATCACCAAACAACACAAACACAAGCATACGAACCTTGCGATTCCAAATGTTTCTCAAACACCTTTCTTATTGATTGGTTTGATTTGTCTATGCGATGCTTTGGAAAGTGGTTATTTCCAATGTTATTGTCTTCCAAACATCTTAGAATTAATTGGACTTGATAGAAACATCACCAAACGACACAAACACAAGCATACGAACCTTCAGTTTCCTAATATTTCTCAAACATATGCCTTATTGATTGGTTTGATTTGTCTTTGCGATGCTTTGGAAAGTGTTTGTTTCCAATGTTCTTCTCTTCCAAACATCTTTGAAATAATAGAACTTGATAGAAACATCACCAAACAACACAAACACAAGCATACGAACCTTGCGATTCAAAATGTTTCTCAAACACCTTTCTTATTGATTGGTTTGATTTATCGATGTGATGCTTTGGAAAGTGGTTGTTTCCAACGTTCTTGTCTTCCAAACATCGAAGAATTAATAGGACTTGATAGAAACATCACCAAACGACACAAACATTGGCATACGAACCTTGCGTTTCCTAATGTTTCTCAAACATCTGTCTTATTGATTGGTTTGATTTGTCTTTGCGATGCTTTGGAAAGTGTTTGTTTCCAATGTTCTTCTGTTTAAAACATCTCAGAATTAATAGAACTTGATAGACACATCACCAAACAACACAAACACAAGCATAAGAACCTTGCGATTCCGAATGTTTCTCAAACACCTTTCTTATTGACTGGTTTGATTTGTCTATACGATACTTTGGAAAGTGGTTGTTTCCAATGTTCTTGTCTTCCAAACATCTTAGAATTAATAGACTTGATAGAAACATGACCAAACGATACAAACACAGGCATACGAACCTTGCGTTTCCTAATGTTTCTCAAACATCTGTCTTATTGATTGGTTTGATTTGTCTTTGCGATGCTTTGGAAAGTGTTTGTTTCCAATTTTATTCTCTTCGAAACGTCTTAGAAATAATAGAACTCGATAGAAACATCATCGAACAACACAAACACAAGCATACGAACCTTGTGATTCCGAATGTTTCTCAAACACCTTTCTTTTTGATTGGTTTGATTTGTCTATGCGATGCTTTGGAAAGTGGTGGTTTCCAATGTTCTGTTCTTCCAAACATCTTAGAATTAATAGGACTTGATAGAAACATCACCAAACGATACAAACACAGGCATACGAACCTTGCGATTCCGAATGTTTCTCAAACACCTTTCTTATTGATTGGTTTGATTTGTCTATGCGATGCTTTGGAAAGTGGTTGTTTCCAATGTTCTTGTCTTCCAAACATTTTAGAATTAATAGGACTTGATAGAAACATCACCAAATGACACAAACACAAGCATACGAACCTTGCGTTTCCTAATGTTTCTCAAACATATGCTTTATTGATTGGTTTGATTTGTCTTTGCGATGCTTTGGAAAGTGTTTGTTTCCAATGTTCTTCTCTTCCAAAAATCTTTGAAATAATAGAACTTGATAGAAACATCCCCAAACAACACAAACACAAGCATACGAACCTTGCGATTCCAAATGTTTCTCAAACACCTTTCTTATTGATTGGTTTGATTTGTCTATGCGATGCTTTGGAAAGTGGTTGTTTCCAACGTTCTTCTCTTCCAAACATCTAAGAATTAATAGGAATTGATAGAAACATCACCAAACGACACAAACGCAGGCGTACGAACCTTGCGTTTCCTAATGTTTCTCAAACATCTGTCTTATTGATTGGTTTGATTTGTCTTTGCGATGCTTTGGAAAGTGTTTGTTTCCAATGTTCTTCTATTCCAAACATCTTTGAAATAATAGAACTTGATAGAAACATCACCAAACGACACAAACACTGGCATACGAACCTTGCGTTTCCTAATGTTTCTCAAACATCTGTCTTATTGATTGGTTTGATTTGTCTTTGCGATGCTTTGGAAAGTGTTTGTTTCCAATGTTCTTCTGTTTAAAACATCTTAGAATTAATAGAACTTGATAGACACATCACCAAACAACACAAACACAAGCATACGAACCTTGCGATTCCGAATGTTTCTCAAACACCTTTCTTATTGACTGGTTTGATTTGTCTATGCGATACTTTGGAAAGTTGTTGTTTCCAATGTTCTTGTCTTCTAAACATCTTAGAATTAATAGGACTTGATAGAAACATGACCAAACGATATAAACACAGGCATACGAACCTTGCGTTTCCTAATGTTTCTCAAACATCTGTCTTATTGATTGGTTTGATTTGTCTTTGCGATGCTTTGGAAAGTGTTTGTTTCCAATTTTCTTCTCTTCGAAACGTCTTAGAAATAATAGAACTTGATAGAAACATCACCAAACAACACAAACACAAGCATACGAACCTTGCGATTCCGAATGTTTCACAAACACCTTTCTTATTGATTGGTTTGATTTGTCTATGAGATGCTTTGGAAAGTGGTTGTTTCTAATGTTCTTGTCTTCCAAACATCTTAGAAATAATAGAACTTGATAGAAACATCACCAAACAACACAAACACAAGCATACGAACCTTGCGATTCCGAATGTTTCTCAAACACCTTTCTTATTGATTGGTTTGATTTGTCTATGCGATGCTTTGGAAAGTGGTTGTTTCCAATGTTCTTGTCTTCCAAACATCTTAGAATTAATAGGACTTGATAGAAACATCACCAAACGACACAAACACAAGCATACGAACCTTGCGTTTCCTAATGTTTCTCAAACATATGCCTTATTGATTGGTTTGATTTGTCTTTGCGATGCTTTGGAAAGTGTTTGTTTCCAATGTTCTTCTGTTTAAAACATCTCAGAATTAATAGAACTTGATAGACACATCACCAAACAACACAAACACAAGCATACGAACCTTGCGATTCCGAATGTTTCTCAAACACCTTTCTTATTGACTGGTTTGATTTGTCTATACGATACTTTGGAAAGTGGTTGTTTCCAATGTTCTTGTCTTCAAAACATCTTAGAATTAATAGACTTGATAGAAACATGACCAAACGATACAAACACAGGCATACGAACCTTGCGTTTCCTAATGTTTCTCAAACATCTGTCTTATTGATTGGTTTGATTTGTCTTTGCGATGCTTTGGAAAGTGTTTGTTTCCAATTTTCTTCTCTTCGAAACGTCTTAGAAATAATAGAACTCGATAGAAACATCATCGAACAACACAAACACAAGCATACGAACCTTGTGATTCCGAATGTTTCTCAAACACCTTTCTTATTGATTGGTTTGATTTGTCTATGCGATGCTTTGGAAAGTGGTGGTTTCCAATGTTCTGTTCTTCCAAACATCTTAGAATTAATAGGACTTGATAGAAACATCACCAAACGATACAAACACAGGCATACGAACCTTGCGATTCCGAATGTTTCTCAAACACCTTTCTTATTGATTGGTTTGATTTGTCTATGCGATGCTTTGGAAAGTGGTTGTTTCCAATGTTCTTGTCTTCCAAACATCTTAGAATTAATAGGACTTGATAGAAACATCACCAAACGACACAAACACAAGCATACGAACCTTGCGTTTCCTAATGTTTCTCAAACATATGCCTTATTGATTGGTTTGATTTGTCTTTGCGATGCTTTGGAAAGTGTTTGTTTCAAATGTTCTTCTCTTCCAAACATCTTTGAAATAATAGAACTTGATAGAGACATCACCAAACAACACAAACACAAGCATACGAACCTTGCGATTCCAAATGTTTCTCAAACACCTTTCTTATTGATTGGTTTGATTTGTCTATGCGATGCTTTGGAAAGTGGTTATTTCCAATGTTATTGTCTTCCAAACATCTTAGAATTAATTGGACTTGATAGAAACATCACCAAACGACACAAACACAAGCATACGAACCTTCAGTTTCCTAATATTTCTCAAACATATGCCTTATTGATTGGTTTGATTTGTCTTTGCGATGCTTTGGAAAGTGTTTGTTTCCAATGTTCTTCTCTTCCAAACATCTTTGAAATAATAGAACTTGATAGAAACATCACCAAACAACACAAACACAAGCATACGAACCTTGCGATTCAAAATGTTTCTCAAACACCTTTCTTATTGATTGGTTTGATTTATCGATGTGATGCTTTGGAAAGTGGTTGTTTCCAACGTTCTTGTCTTCCAAACATCGAAGAATTAATAGGACTTGATAGAAACATCACCAAACGACACAAACACTGGCATACGAACCTTGCGTTTCCTAATGTTTCTCAAACATCTGTCTTATTGATTGGTTTGATTTGTCTTTGCGATGCTTTGGAAAGTTTTTGTTTCCAATGTTCTTCTGTTTAAAACATCTCAGAATTAATAGAACTTGATAGACACATCACCAAACAACACAAACACAAGCATAAGAACCTTGCGATTCCGAATGTTTCTCAAACACCTTTCTTATTGACTGGTTTGATTTGTCTATACGATACTTTGGAAAGTGGTTGTTTCCAATGTTCTTGTCTTCCAAACATCTTAGAATTAATAGACTTGATAGAAACATGACCAAACGATACAAACACAGGCATACGAACCTTGCGTTTCCTAATGTTTCTCAAACATCTGTCTTATTGATTGGTTTGATTTGTCTTTGCGATGCTTTGGAAAGTGTTTGTTTCCAATTTTCTTCTCTTCGAAACGTCTTAGAAATAATAGAACTCGATAGAAACATCATCGAACAACACAAACACAAGCATACGAACCTTGTGATTCCGAATGTTTCTCAAACACCTTTCTTTTTGATTGGTTTGATTTGTCTATGCGATGCTTTGGAAAGTGGTGGTTTCCAATGTTCTGTTCTTCCAAACATCTTAGAATTAATAGGACTTGATAGAAACATCACCAAACGATACAAACACAGGCATACGAACCTTGCGATTCCGAATGTTTCTCAAACACCTTTCTTATTGATTGGTTTGATTTGTCTATGCGATGCTTTGGAAAGTGGTTGTTTCCAATGTTCTTGTCTTCCAAACATTTTAGAATTAATAGGACTTGATAGAAACATCACCAAATGACACAAACACAAGCATACGAACCTTGCGTTTCCTAATGTTTCTCAAACATATGCTTTATTGATTGGTTTGATTTGTCTTTGCGATGCTTTGGAAAGTGTTTGTTTCCAATATTCTTCTCTTCCAAAAATCTTTGAAATAATAGAACTTGATAGAAACATCCCCAAACAACACAAACACAAGCATACGAACCTTGCGATTCCAAATGTTTCTCAAACACCTTTCTTATTGATTGGTTTGATTTGTCTATGCGATGCTTTGGAAAGTGGTTGTTTCCAACGTTCTTCTCTTCCAAACATCTAAGAATTAATAGGAATTGATAGAAACATCACCAAACGACACAAACGCAGGCGTACGAACCTTGCGTTTCCTAATGTTTCTCAAACATCTGTCTTATTGATTGGTTTGATTTGTCTTTGCGATGCTTTGGAAAGTGTTTGTTTCCAATGTTCTTCTATTCCAAACATCTTTGAAATAATAGAACTTGATAGAAACATCACCAAACGACACAAACACTGGCATACGAACCTTGCGTTTCCTAATGTTTCTCAAACATCTGTCTTATTGATTGGTTTGATTTGTCTTTGCGATGCTTTGGAAAGTGTTTGTTTCCAATGTTCTTCTGTTTAAAACATCTTAGAATTAATAGAACTTGATAGACACATCACCAAACAACACAAACACAAGCATACGAACCTTGCGATTCCGAATGTTTCTCAAACACCTTTCTTATTGACTGGTTTGATTTGTCTATGCGATACTTTGGAAAGTTGTTGTTTCCAATGTTCTTGTCTTCCAAACATCTTAGAATTAATAGGACTTGATAGAAACATGACCAAACGATACAAACACAGGCATACGAACCTTGCGTTTCCTAATGTTTCTCAAACATCTGTCTTATTGATTGGTTTGATTTGTCTTTGCGATGCTTTGGAAAGTGTTTGTTTCCAATTTTCTTCTCTTCGAAACGTCTTAGAAATAATAGAACTTGATAGAAACATCACCAAACAACACAAACACAAGCATACGAACCTTGCGATTCCCAATGTTTCACAAACACCTTTCTTATTGATTGGTTTGATTTGTCTATGAGATGCTTTGGAAAGTGGTTGTTTCTAAAGTTCTTGTCTTCCAAACATCTTAGAAATAATAGAACTTGATAGAAACATCACCAAACAACACAAACACAAGCATACGAACCTTGCGATTCCGAATGTTTCTCAAACACCTTTCTTATTGATTGGTTTGATTTGTCTATGCGATGCTTTGGAAAGTGGTTGTTTCCAATGTTCTTGTCTTCCAAACATCTTAGAATTAATAGGACTTGATAGAAACATCACCAAACGACACAAACACAAGCATACGAACCTTGCGTTTCCTAATGTTTCTCAAACATATGCCTTATTGATTGGTTTGATTTGTCTTTGCGATGCTTTGGAAAGTGTTTGTTTCCAATGTTCTTCTGTTTAAAACATCTCAGAATTAATAGAACTTGATAGACACATCACCAAACAACACAAAAACAAGCATACGAACCTTGCGATTCCGAATGTTTCTCAAACACCTTTCTTATTGACTGGTTTGATTTGTCTATACGATACTTTGGAAAGTGGTTGTTTCCAATGTTCTTGTCTTCCAAACATCTTAGAATTAATAGACTTGATAGAAACATGACCAAACGATACAAACACAGGCATACGAACCTTGCGTTTCCTAATGTTTCTCAAACATCTGTCTTATTGATTGGTTTGATTTGTCTTTGCGATGCTTTGGAAAGTGTTTGTTTCCAATTTTCTTCTCTTCGAAACGTCTTAGAAATAATAGAACTCGATAGAAACATCATCGAACAACACAAACACAAGCATACGAACCTTGTGATTCCGAATGTTTCTCAAACACCTTTCTTTTTGATTGGTTTGATTTGTCTATGCGATGCTTTGGAAAGTGGTGGTTTCCAATGTTCTGTTCTTCCAAACATCTTAGAATTAATAGGACTTGATAGAAACATCACCAAACGATACAAACATAGGCATACGAACCTTGCGATTTCGAATGTTTCTCAAACACCTTTCTTATTGATTGGTTTGATTTGTTTATGCGATGCTTTGGAAAGTGGTTGTTTCCAATGTTCTTGTCTTCCAAACATTTTAGAATTAATTGGACTTGATAGAAACATCACCAAACGACACAAACACAAGCATACGAACCTTCAGTTTCCTAATATTTCTCAAACATATGCCTTATTGATTGGTCTGATTTGTCTTTGCGATGCTTTGGAAAGTGTTTGTTTCCAATGTTCTTCTGTTTAAAACATCTCAGAATTAATAGAACTTGATAGACACATCACCAAACAACACAAACACAAGCATACGAACCTTGCGATTCCGAATGTTTCTCAAACACCTTTCTTATTGACTGGTTTGATTTGTCTATACGATACTTTGGAAAGTGGTTGTTTCCAATGTTCTTGTCTTCCAAACATCTTAGAATTAATAGACTTGATAGAAACATGACCAAACGATACAAACACAGGCATACGAACCTTGCGTTTCCTAATGTTTCTCAAACATCTTTCTTATTGATTGGTTTGATTTGTCTTTGCGATGCTTTGGAAAGTGTTTGTTTCCAATTTTCTTCTCTTCGAAACGTCTTCGAAATAATAGAACTCGATAGAAACATCATCGAACAACACAAACACAAGCATACGAACCTTGTGATTATGAATGTTTCTCAAACACCTTTCTTTTTGATTGGTTTGATTTGTCTATGCGATGCTTTGGAAAGTGGTGGTTTCCAATGTTCTGTTCTTCCAAACATCTTAAAATTAATAGGACTTGATAGAAACATCACCAAACGATACAAACACAGGCATACGAACCTTGCGATTCCGAATGTTCCTCAAACACCTTTCTTATTGATTGGTTTGATTTGTCTATGCGATGCTTTGGAAAGTGGTTGTTTCCAATGTTCTTGTCTTCCAAACATTTTAGAATTAATTGGACTTGATAGAAACATCACCAAACGACACAAACACAAGCATACGAACCTTCAGTTTCCTAATATTTCTCAAACATATGCCTTATTGATTGGTCTGATTTGTCTTTGCGATGCTTTGGAAAGTGTTTGTTTCCAATGTTCTTCTGTTTAAAACATCTCAGAATTAATAGAACTTGATAGACACATCACCAAACAACACAAACACAAGCATACGAACCTTGCGATTCCGAATGTTTCTCAAACACCTTTCTTATTGACTGGTTTGATTTGTCTATACGATACTTTGGAAAGTGGTTGTTTCCAATGTTCTTGTCTTCCAAACATCTTAGAATTAATAGACTTGATAGAAACATGACCAAACGATACAAACACAGGCATACGAACCTTGCGTTTCCTAATGTTTCTCAAACATCTTTCTTATTGATTGGTTTGATTTGTCTTTGCGATGCTTTGGAAAGTGTTTGTTTCCAATTTTCTTCTCTTCGAAACGTCTTCGAAATAATAGAACTCGATAGAAACATCATCGAACAACACAAACACAAGCATACGAACCTTGTGATTATGAATGTTTCTCAAACACCTTTCTTTTTGATTGGTTTGATTTGTCTATGCGATGCTTTGGAAAGTGGTGGTTTCCAATGTTCTGTTCTTCCAAACATCTTAAAATTAATAGGACTTGATAGAAACATCACCAAACGATACAAACACAGGCATACGAACCTTGCGATTCCGAATGTTCCTCAAACACCTTTCTTATTGATTGGTTTGATTTGTCTATGCGATGCTTTGGAAAGTGGTTGTTTCCAATGTTCTTGTCTTCCAAACATTTTAGAATTAATAGGACTTGATAGAAACATCACCAAATGACACAAACACAAGCATACGAACCTTGCGTTTCCTAATGTTTCTCAAACATATGCCTTATTGATTGGTTTGATTTGTCTTTGCGATGCTTTGGAAAGTGTTTGTTTCCAATGTTCTTCTCTTCCAAAAATCTTTGAAATAATAGAACTTGATAGAAACATCCCCAAACAACACAAACACAAGCATACGAACCTTGCGATTCCAAATGTTTCTCAAACACCTTTCTTATTGATTGGTTTGATTTGTCTATGCGATGCTTTGGAAAGTGGTTGTTTCCAACGTTCTTCTCTTCCAAACATCTAAGAATTAATAGGAATTGATAGAAACATCACCAAACGACATAAACGCAGGCGTACGAACCTTGCGTTTCCTAATGTTTCTCAAACATCTGTCTTATTGATTGGTTTGATTTGTCTTTGCGATGCTTTGGAAAGTGTTTGTTTCCAATGTTCTTCTATTCCAAACATCTTTGAAATAATAGAACTTGATAGAAACATCACCAAACGACACAAACACTGGCATACGAACATTGCGTTTCCTAATGTTTCTCAAACATCTGTCTTATTGATTGGTTTGATTTGTCTTTGCGATGCTTTGGAAAGTGTTTGTTTCCAATGTTCTTCTGTTTAAAACATCTTAGAATTAATAGAACTTGATAGACACATCACCAAACAACACAAACACAAGCATACGAACCTTGTGATTCCGAATGTTTCTCAAACACCTTTCTTATTGATTGGTTTGATTTGTCTATGCGATGCTTTGGAAAGTGGTTGTTTCAACCGTTCTTGTCTTCCAAACATCGAAGAATTAATAGGACTTGATAGAAACATCACCAAACGACACAAACACTGGCATACGAACCTTGCGTTTCCTAATGTTTCTCAAACATCTGTCTTATTGATTGGTTTGATTTGTCTTTGCAATGCTTTGGAAAGTGTTTGTTTCCAATGTTCTTCTGTTTAAAACATCTTAGAATTAATAGAACTTGATAGACACATCACCAAACAACACAAACACAAGCATACGAACCTTGCGATTCCGAATGTTTCTCAAACACCTTTCTTATTGACTGGTTTGATTTGTCTATGCGATACTTTGGAAAGTTGTTGTTTCCAATGTTCTTGTTTTCCAAACATCTTAGAATTAATAGGACTTGATAGAAACATCACCAAACGACACAAACACAAGCATACGAACCTTGCGTTTCCTAATGTTTCTCAAACATATGCCTTATTGATTGGTTTGATTTGTCTTTGCGATGCTTTGGAAAGTGTTTGTTTCAAATGTTCTTCTCTTCCAAACATCTTTGAAATAATAGAACTTGATAGAAACATCACCAAACAACACAAACACAAGCATACGAACCTTGCGATTCCAAATGTTTCTCAAACACCATTCTTATTGATTGGTTTGATTTGTCTATGCGATGCTTTGGAAAGTGGTTATTTCCAATGTTCTTGTCTTCCAAACATCTTAGAATTAATTGGACTTGATAGAAACATCACCAAACGACACAAACACAAGCATACGAACCTTCAGTTTCCTAATATTTCTCAAACATATGCCTTATTGATTGGTTTGATTTGTCTTTGCGATGCTTTGGAAAGTGTTTGTTTCCAATGTTCTTCTCTTCCAAACATCTTTGAAATAATAGAACTTGATAGAAACATCACCAAACAACACAAACACAAGCATACGAACCTTGCGATTCAAAATGTTTCTCAAACACCATTCTTATTGATTGGTTTGATTTGTCGATGTGATGCTTTGGAAAGTGGTTGTTTCCAACGTTCTTGTCTTCCAAACATCGAAGAATTAATAGGACTTGATAGAAACATCACCAAACGACACAAACACTGGCATACGAACCTTGCGTTTCCTAATATTTCTCAAACATCTGTCTTATTGATTGGTTTGATTTGTCTTTGCGATGCTTTGGAAAGTGTTTGTTTCCAATGTTCTTCTGTTTAAAACATCTCAGAATTAATAGAACTTGATAGACACATCACCAAACAACACAAACACAAGCATACGAACCTTGCGATTCCGAATGTTTCTCAAACACCTTTCTTATTGACTGGTTTGATTTGTCTATACGATACTTTGGAAAGTGGTTGTTTCCAATGTTCTTGTCTTCCAAACATCTTAGAATTAATAGACTTGATAGAAACATGACCAAACGTTACAAACACAGGCATACGAACCTTGCGTTTCCTAATGTTTCTCAAACATCTGTCTTATTGATTGGTTTGATTTGTCTTTGCGATGCTTTGGAAAGTGTTTGTTTCCAATTTTCTTCTCTTCGAAACGTCTTAGAAATAATAGAACTCGATAGAAACAGCATCGAACAACACAAACACAAGCATACGAACCTTGTGATTCCGAATGTTTCTCAAACACCTTTCTTTTTGATTGGTTTGATTTGTCTATGCGATGCTTTGGAAAGTGGTGGTTTCCAATGTTCTGTTCTTCCAAACATCTTAGAATTAATAGGACTTGATAGAAACATCACCAAACGATACAAACACAGGCATACGAACCTTGCGATTCCGAATGTTTCTCAAACACCTTTCTTATTGATTGGTTTGATTTGTCTATGCGATGCTTTGGAAAGTGGTTGTTTCCAATGTTCTTGTCTTCCAAACATTTTAGAATTAATTGGACTTGATAGAAACATCACCAAACGACACAAACACAAGCATACGAACCTTCAGTTTCCTAATATTTCTCAAACATATGCCTTATTGATTGGTTTGATTTGTCTTTGCGATGCTTTGGAAAGTGTTTGTTTCCAATGTTCTTCTCTTCCAAACATCTTTGAAATAATAGAACTTGATAGAAACATCACCAAACAACACAAACACAAGCATACGAACCTTGCGATTCAAAATGTTTCTCAAACACCTTTCTTATTGATTGGTTTGATTTGTCGATGTGATGCTTTGGAAAGTGGTTGTTTCCAACGTTCTTGTCTTCCAAACATCGAGGAATTAATAGGACTTGATAGAAACATCACCAAACGACACAAACACTGGCATACGAACCTTGCGTTTCCTAATGTTTCTCAAACATCTGTCTTATTGATTCGTTTGATTTGTCTTTGCGATGCTTTGGAAAGTGTTTGTTTCCAATGTTCTTCTGTTTAAAACATCTCAGAATTAATAGAACTTGATAGAAACATCACCAAACAACACAAACACAAGCATACGAACCTTGCGATTCCGAATGTTTCTCAAACACCTTTCTTATTGACTGGTTTGATTTGTCTATACGATACTTTGGAAAGTGGTTGTTTCCAATGTTCTTGTCTTCCAAACATCTTAGAATTAATAGACTTGATAGAAACATGACCAAACGATACAAACACAGGCATACGAACCTTGCGTTTCCTAATGTTTCTCAAACATCTGTCTTATTGATTGGTTTGATTTGTCTTTGCGATGCTTTGGAAAGTGTTTGTTTCCAATTTTCTTCTCTTCGAAACGTCTTAAAAATAATAGAACTCGATAGAAACATCATCGAACAACACAAACACAAGCATACGAACCTTGTGATTCCGAATGTTTCTCAAACACCTTTCTTTTTGATTGGTTTGATTTGTCTATGCGATGCTTTGGAAAGTGGTGGTTTCCAATGTTCTGTTCTTCCAAACATCTTAGAATTAATAGGACTTGATAGAAACATCACCAAACGATACAAACACAGGCATACGAACCTTGCGATTCCGAATGTTTCTCAAACACCTTTCTTATTGATTGGTTTGATTTGTCTATGCGATGCTTTGGAAAGTGGTGGTTTCCAATGTTCTTGTCTTCCAAACATTTTAGAATTAATAGGACTTGATAGAAACATCACCAAATGACACAAACACAAGCATACGAACCTTGCGTTTCCTAATGTTTCTCAAACATATGCCTTATTGATTGGTTTGATTTGTCTTTGCGATGCTTTGGAAAGTGTTTGTTTCCAATGTTCTTCTCTTCCAAAAATCTTTGAAATAATAGAACTTGATAGAAACATCCCCAAACAACACAAACACAAGCATACGAACCTTGCGATTCCAAATGTTTCTCAAACACCTTTCTTATTGATTGGTTTGATTTGTCTATGCGATGCTTTGGAAAGTGGTTGTTTCCAACGTTCTTCTCTTCCAAACATCTAAGAATTACAAGGAATTGATAGAAACATCACCAAACGACACAAACGCAGGCGTACGAACCTTGCGTTTCCTAATGTTTCTCAAACATCTGTCTTATTGATTGGTTTGATTTGTCTTTGCGATGCTTTGGAAAGTGTTTGTTTCCAATGTTCTTCTGTTTAAAACATCTTAGAATTAATAGAACTTGATAGACACATCACCAAACAACACAAACACAAGCATACGAACCTTGTGATTCCGAATGTTTCTCAAACACCTATCTTATTGATTGGTTTGATTTGTCTATGCGATGCTTTGGAAAGTGGTTGTTTCAACCGTTCTTGTCTTCCAAACATCGAAGAATTAATAGGACTTGATAGAAACATCACCAAACGACACAAACACTGGCATACGAACCTTGCGTTTCCTAATGTTTCTCAAACATCTGTCTTATTGATTGGTTTGATTTGTCTTTGCGATGCTTTGGAAAGTGTTTGTTTCCAATGTTCTTCTGTTTAAAACATCTTAGAATTAATAGAACTTGATAGACACATCACCAAACAACACAAACACAAGCATACGAACCTTGCGATTCCGAATGTTTCTCAAACACCTTTCTTATTGACTGGTTTGATTTGTCTATGCGATACCTTGGAAAGTGGTTGTTTCCAATGTTCTTGTCTTCCAAACATCTTAGAATTAATAGGACTTGATAGAAACATGACCAAACGATACAAACACAGGCATACGAACCTTGCGTTTCCTAATGTTTCTCAAACATCTGTCTTATTGATTGCTTTGATTTGTCTTTGCGATGCTTTGGAAAGTGTTTGTTTCCAATTTTCTTCTCTTCGAAAAGTCTTAGAAATAATATAACTTGATAGAAACATCACCAAACAACACAAACACAAGCATACGAACCTTGCGATTCCGAATGTTTCACAAACACCTTTCTTATTGATTGGTTTGATTTGTCTATGAGATGCTTTGGAAAGTGGTTGTTTCTAATGTTCTTGTCTTCCAAATATCTTAGAAATAATAGAACTTGATAGAAACATCACCAAACAACACAAACACAAGCATACGAACCTTGCGATTCCGAATGTTTCTCAAACACCTTTCTTATTGATTGCTTGATTTGTCTATGTGATGCTGTGGAAAGTGGTTGTTTCCAATGTTCTTGTCTTCCAAACATCTTAGAATTAATAGGACTTGATAGAAACATCACCAAACGACACAAACACAAGCATACGAACCTTGCGTTTCCTAATGTTTCTCAAACATATGCCTTATCGATTGGTTTGATTTGTCTTTGCGATGCTTTGGAAAGTGTTTGTTTCAAATGTTCTTCTCTTCCAAACATCTTTGAAATAATAGAACTTGATAGAAACATCACCAAACAACACAAACACAAGCATACGAACCTTGCGATTCCAAATGTTTCTCAAACACCTTTCTTATTGAGTGGTTTGATTTGTCTATGCGATGCTTTGGAAAGTGGTTATTTCCAATGTTCTTGTCTTCCAAACATCTTAGAATTAATTGGACTTGATAGAAACATCACCAAACGACACAAACACAAGCATACGAACCTTCAGTTTCCTAATATTTCTCAAACATATGCCTTATTGATTGGTTTGATTTATATATGCGATGCTTTGGAAAGTGGTTGTTTCCAACGTTCTTCTCTTCCGAACATCTAAGAATTACAAGGAATTGATAGAAACATCACCAAACGACACAAACGCAGGCGTACGAACCTTGCGTTTCCTAATGTTTCTCAAACATCTGTCTTATTGATTGGTTTGATTTGTCTTTGCGATGCTTTGGAAAGTGTTTGTTTCCAATGTTCTTCTATTCCAAACATCTTTGAAATAATAGAACTTGATAGAAACATCACCAAACGACACAAACACTGGCATACGAACCTTGCGTTTCCTAATGTTTCTCAAACATCTGTCTTATTCATTGGTTTGATTTGTCTTTGCGATGCTTTGGAAAGTGTTTGTTTCCAATGTTCTTCTGTTTAAAACATCTTAGAATTAATAGAACTTGATAGACACATCACCAAACAACACAAACACAAGCATACGAACCTTGTGATTCCGAATGTTTCTCAAACACCTTTCTTATTGATTGGTTTGATTTGTCTATGCGATGCTTTGGAAAGTGGTTGTTTCAACCGTTCTTGTCTTCCAAACATCGAAGAATTAATAGGACTTGATAGAAACATCACCAAACGACAAAAACACTGGCATACGAACCTTGCGTTTCCTAATGTTTCTCAAACATCTGTCTTATTGATTGGTTTGATTGGTCTTTGCAATGCTTTGGAAAGTGTTTGTTTCCAATGTTCTTCTGTTTAAAACATCTTAGAATTAATAGAACTTGATAGACACATCACCAAACAACACAAACACAAGCATACGAACCTTGCGATTCCGAATGTTTCTCAAACACCTTTCTTATTGACTGGTTTGATTTGTCTATGCGATACTTTGGAAAGTGGTTGTTTCCAATGTTCTTGTCTTCCAAACATCTTAGAATTAATAGGACTTGATAGAAACATGACCAAACGATACAAACACAGGCATACGAACCTTGCGTTTCCTAATGTTTCTCAAACATCTGTCTTATTGATTGGTTTGATTTGTCTTTGCGATGCTTTGGAAAGTGTTTCTTTCCAATTTTCTTCTCTTCGAAACGTCTTAGAAATAATAGAACTTGATAGAAACATCACCAAACAACACAAACACAAGCATACGAACCTTGCGATTCCGAATGTTTCACAAACACCTTTCTTATTGATTGGTTTGATTTGTCTATGAGATGCTTTGGAAAGTGGTTGTTTCTAATGTTCTTGTCTTCCAAACATCTTAGAAATAATAGAACTTGATAGAAACATCACCAAACAACACAAACACAAGCATACGAACCTTGCGATTCCGAATGTTTCTCAAACACCTTTCTTATTGATTGGTTTGATTTGTCTATGTGATGCTGTGGAAAGTGGTTGTTTCCAATGTTCTTGTCTTCCAAACATCTTAGAATTAATAGGACTTGATAGAAACATCACCAAACGACACAAACACAAGCATACGAACCTTGCGTTTCCTAATGTTTCTCAAACATATGCCTTATTGATTGGTTTGATTTGTCTTTGCGATGCTTTGGAAAGTGTTTGTTTCAAATGTTCTTCTCTTCCAAACATCTTTGAAATAATAGAACTTGATAGAAACATCACCAAACAACACAAACACAAGCATACGAACCTTGCGATTCCAAATGTTTCTCAAACACCTTTCTTATTGAGTGGTTTGATTTGTCTATGCGATGCTTTGGAAAGTGGTTATTTCCAATGTTCTTGTCTTCCAAACATCTTAGAATTAATTGGACTTGATAGAAACATCACCAAACGACACAAACACAAGCATACGAACCTTCAGTTTCCTAATATTTCTCAAACATATGCCTTATTGATTGGTTTGATTTGTCTTTGCGATGCTTTGGAAAGTGTTTGTTTCCAATGTTCTTCTCTTCCAAAAATCTTTGAAATAATAGAACTTGATAGAAACATCACCAAACAACACAAACACAAGCATACGAACCTTGCGATTCAAAATGTTTCTCAAACACCTTTCTTATTGATTGGTTTGATTTGTCGATGTGATGCTTTGGAAAGTGGTTGTTTCCAACGTTCTTGTCTTCCAAACATCGAAGAATTAATAGGACTTGATAGAAACATCACCAAACGACACAAACACTGGCATACGAACCTTGCGTTTCCTAATGTTTCTCAAACATCTGTCTTATTGATTGGTTTGATTTGTCTTTGCGATGCTTTGGAAAGTGTTTGTTTCCAATGTTCTTCTGTTTAAAACATCTTAGAATTAATAGAACTTGATAGACACATCACCAAACAACACAAACACAAGCATACGAACCTTGTGATTCCGAATGTTTCTCAAACACCTTTCTTATTGATTGGTTTGATTTGTCTATGCGATGCTTTGGAAAGTGGTTGTTTCAACCGTTCTTGTCTTCCAAACATCGAAGAATTAATAGGACTTGATAGAAACATCACCAAACTACACAAACACTGGCATACGAACCTTGCGTTTCCTAATGTTTCTCAAACATCTGTCTTATTGATTGGTTTGATTTGTCTTTGCAATGCTTTGGAAAGTGTTTGTTTCCAATGTTCTTCTGTTTAAAACATCTTAGAATTAATAGAACTTGATAGACACATCACCAAACAACACAAACACAAGCATACGAACCTTGCGATTCCGAATGTTTCTCAAACACCTTTCTTATTGACTGGTTTGATTTGTCTATGCGATACTTTGGAAAGTGGTTGTTTCCAATGTTCTTGTCTTCCAAACATCTTAGAATTAATAGGACTTGATAGAAACATGACCAAACGATACAAACACAGGCATACGAACCTTGCGTTTCCTAATGTTTCTCAAACATCTGTCTTATTGATTGGTTTGATTTGTCTTTGCGATGCTTTGGAAAGTGTTTGTTTCCAATTTTCTTCTCTTCGAAACGTCTTAGAAATAATAGAACTTGATAGAAACATCACCAAACAACACAAACACAAGCATACGAACCTTGCGATTCCGAATGTTTCACAAACACCTTTCTTATTGATTGGTTTGATTTGTCTATGAGATGCTTTGGAAAGTGGTTGTTTCTAATGTTCTTGTCTTCCAAAGATCTTAGAAATAATAGAACTTGATAGAAACATCACCAAACAACACAAACACAAGCATACGAACCTTGCGATTCCGAATGTTTCTCAAACACCTTTCTTATTGATTGGTTTGATTTGTCTATGTGATGCTGTGGAAAGTGGTTGTTTCCAATGTTCTTGTCTTCCAAACATCTTAGAATTAATAGGACTTGATAGAAACATCACCAAACGACACAAACACAAGCATACGAACCTTCAGTTTCCTAATATTTCTCAAACATATGCCTTATTGATTGGTTTGATTTGTCTTTGCGATGCTTTGGAAAGTGTTTGTTTCCAATGTTCTTCTCTTCCAAACATCTTTGAAATAATAGAACTTGATAGAAACATCACCAAACAACACAAACACAAGCATACGAACCTTGCGATTCAAAATGTTTCTCAAACACCTTTCTTATTGATTGGTTTGATTTGTCGATGTGATGCTTTGGAAAGTGGTTGTTTCCAACGTTCTTGTCTTCCAAACATCGAAGAATTAATAGGACTTGATAGAAACATCACCAAACGACACAAACACTGGCATACGAACCTTGCGTTTCCTAATATTTCTCAAACATCTGTCTTATTGATTGGTTTGATTTGTCTTTGCGATGCTTTGGAAAGTGTTTGTTTCCAATGTTCTTCTGTTTAAAACATCTTAGAATTAATAGAACTTGATAGACACATCACCAAACAACACAAACACAAGCATACGAACCTTGCGATTCCGAATGTTTCTCAAACACCTTTCTTATTGACTGGTTTGATTTGTCTATGCGATACTTTGGAAAGTGGTTGTTTCCAATGTTCTTGTCTTACAAACATCTTAGAATTAATAGGACTTGATAGAAACATGACCAAACGATACAAACACAGGCATACGAACCTTGCGTTTCCTAATGTTTCTCAAACATCTGTCTTATTGATTGGTTTGATTTGTCTTTGCGATGCTTTGGAAAGTGTTTCTTTCCAATTTTCTTCTCTTCGAAACGTCTTAGAAATAATAGAACTTGATAGAAACATCACCAAACAACACAAACACAAGCATACGAACCTTGCGATTCCGAATGTTTCACAAACACCTTTCTTATTGATTGGTTTGATTTGTCTATGAGATGCTTTGGAAAGTGGTTGTTTCTAATGTTCTTGTCTTCCAAACATCTTAGAAATAATAGAACTTGATAGAAACATCACCAAACAACACAAACACAAGCATACGAACCTTGCGATTCCGAATGTTTCTCAAACACCTTTCTTATTGATTGGTTTGATTTGTCTATGTGATGCTGTGGAAAGTGGTTGTTTCCAATGTTCTTGTCTTCCAAACATCTTAGAATTAATAGGACTTGATAGAAACATCACCAAACGACACAAACACAAGCATACGAACCTTGCGTTTCCTAATGTTTCTCAAACATATGCCTTATTGATTGGTTTGATTTGTCTTTGCGATGCTTTGGAAAGTGTTTGTTTCAAATGTTCTTCTCTTCCAAACATCTTTGAAATAATAGAACTTGATAGAAACATCACCAAACAACACAAATCACAAGCATACGAACCTTGCGATTCCAAATGTTTCTCAAACACCTTTCTTATTGAGTGGTTTGATTTGTCTATGCGATGCTTTGGAAAGTGGTTATTTCCAATGTTCTTGTCTTCCAAACATCTTAGAATTAATTGGACTTGATAGAAACATCACCAAACGACACAAACACAAGCATACGAACCTTCAGTTTCCTAATATTTCTCAAACATATGCCTTATTGATTGGTTTGATTTGTCTTTGCGATGCTTTGGAAAGTGTTTGTTTCCAATGTTCTTCTGTTTAAAACATCTTAGAATGAATAGAACTTGATAGACACATCACCAAACAACACAAACACAAGCATACGAACCTTGTGATTCCGAATGTTTCTCAAACACCTTTCTTATTGATTGGTTTGATTTGTCTATGCGATGCTTTGGAAAGTGGTTGTTTCAACCGTTCTTGTCTTCCAAACATCGAAGAATTAATAGGACTTGATAGAAACATCACCAAACTACACAAACACTGGCATACGAACCTTGCGTTTCCTAATGTTTCTCAAACATCTGTCTTATTGATTGGTTTGATTTGTCTTTGCAATGCTTTGGAAAGTGTTTGTTTCCAATGTTCTTCTGTTTAAAACATCTTAGAATTAATAGAACTTGATAGACACATCACCAAACAACACAAACACAAGCATACGAACCTTGCGATTCCGAATGTTTCTCAAACACCTTTCTTATTGACTGGTTTGATTTGTCTATGCGATACTTTGGAAAGTGGTTGTTTCCAATGTTCTTGTCTTCCAAACATCTTAGAATTAATAGGACTTGATAGAAACATGACCAAACGATACAAACACAGGCATACGAACCTTGCGTTTCCTAATGTTTCTCAAACATCTGTCTTATTGATTGGTTTGATTTGTCTTTGCGATGCTTTGGAAAGTGTTTGTTTCCAATTTTCTTCTCTTCGAAACGTCTTAGAAATAATAGAACTTGATAGAAACATCACCAAACAACACAAACACAAGCATACGAACCTTGCGATTCCGAATGTTTCACAAACACCTTTCTTATTGATTGGTTTGATTTGTCTATGAGATGCTTTGGAAAGTGGTTGTTTCTAGTGTTCTTGTCTTCCAAAGATCTTAGAAATAATAGAACTTGATAGAAACATCACCAAACAACACAAACACAAGCATACGAACCTTGCGATTCCGAATGTTTCTCAAACACCTTTCTTATTGATTGGTTTGATTTGTCTATGTGATGCTGTGGAAAGTGGTTGTTTCCAATGTTCTTGTCTTCCAAACATCTTAGAATTAATAGGACTTGATAGAAACATCACCAAACGACACAAACACAAGCATACGAACCTTGCGTTTCCTAATGTTTCTCAAACATATGCCTTATTGATTGGTTTGATTTGTCTTTGCGATGCTTTGGAAAGTGTTTGTTTCAAATGTTCTTCTCTTCCAAACATCTTTGAAATAATAGAACTTGATAGAAACATCACCAAACAACACAAACACAAGCATACGAACCTTGCGATTCCAAATGTTTCTCAAACACCTTTCTTATTGAGTGGTTTGATTTGTCTATGCGATGCTTTGGAAAGTGGTTATTTCCAATGTTCTTGTCTTCCAAACATCTTAGAATTAATTGGACTTGATAGAAACATCACCAAACGACACAAACACAAGCATACGAACCTTCAGTTTCCTAATATTTCTCAAACATATGCCTTATTGATTGGTTTGATTTGTCTTTGCGATGCTTTGGAAAGTGTTTGTTTCCAATGTTCTTCTCTTCCAAAAATCTTTGAAATAATAGAACTTGATAGAAACATCACCAAACAACACAAACACAAGCATACGAACCTTGCGATTCAAAATGTTTCTCAAACACCTTTCTTATTGATTGGTTTGATTTGTCGATGTGATGCTTTGGAAAGTGGTTGTTTCCAACGTTCTTGTCTTCCAAACATCGAAGAATTAATAGGACTTGATAGAAACATCACCAAACGACACAAACACTGGCATACGAACCTTGCGTTTCCTAATGTTTCTCAAACATCTGTCTTATTGATTGGTTTGATTTGTCTTTGCGATGCTTTGGAAAGTGTTTGTTTCCAATGTTTTTCTGTTTAAAACATCTTAGAATTAATAGAACTTGATAGACACATCACCAAACAACACAAACACAAGCATACGAACCTTGTGATTCCGAATGTTTCTCAAACACCTTTCTTATTGATTGGTTTGATTTGTCTATGCGATGCTTTGGAAAGTGGTTGTTTCAACCGTTCTTGTCTTCCAAACATCGAAGAATTAATAGGACTTGATAGAAACATCACCAAACGACACAAACACTGGCATACGAACCTTGCGTTTCCTAATGTTTCTCAAACATCTGTCTTATTGATTGGTTTGATTTGTCTTTGCAATGCTTTGGAAAGTGTTTGTTTCCAATGTTCTTCTGTTTAAAACATCTTAGAATTAATAGAACTTGATAGAAACATCACCAAACAACACAAACACAAGCATACGAACCTTGCGATTCAAAATGTTTCTCAAACACCATTCTTATTGATTGGTTTGATTTGTCGATGTGATGCTTTGGAAAGTGGTTGTTTCCAACGTTCTTGTCTTCCAAACATCGAAGAATTAATAGGACTTGATAGAAACATCACCAAACGACACAAACACTGGCATACGAACCTTGCGTTTCCTAATGTTTCTCAAACATCTGTCGTATTGATTGGTTTGATTTGTCTTTGCGATTCTTTGGAAAGTGTTTGTTTCCAATGTTCTTCTGTTTAAAACATCTTAGAATTAATAGAACTTGATAGACACATCACCAAACAACACAAACACAAGCATACGAACCTTGTGATTCCGAATGTTTCTCAAACACCTTTCTTATTGATTGGTTTGATTTGTCTATGCGATGCTTTGGAAAGTGGTTGTTTCAACCGTTCTTGTCTTCCAAACATCGAAGAATTAATAGGACTTGATAGAAACATCACCAAACTACACAAACACTGGCATACGAACCTTGCGTTTCCTAATGTTTCTCAAACATCTGTCTTATTGATTGGTTTGATTTGTCTTTGCAATGCTTTGGAAAGTGTTTGTTTCCAATGCTCTTCTCTTCCAAAAATCTTAGAATTAATAGAACTTGATAGACACATCACCAAACAACACAAACACAAGCATACGAACCTTGCGATTCAAAATGTTTCTCAAACACCTTTCTTATTGACTGGTTTGATTTGTCTATGAGATACTTTGGAAAGTGGTTGTTTCCAACGTTCTTGTCTTCCAAACATCGAAGAATTAATAGGACTTGATAGAAACATGACCAAACGATACAAACACAGGCATACGAACCTTGCGTTTCCTAATGTTTCTCAAACATCTGTCTTATTGATTGGTTTGATTTGTCTTTGCGATGCTTTGGAAAGTGTTTGTTTCCAATTTTCTTCTCTTCGAAACGTCTTAGAAATAATAGAACTTGATAGAAACATCACCAAACAACACAAACACAAGCATACGAACCTTGCGATTCCGAATGTTTCACAAACACCTTTCTTATTGATTGGTTTGATTTGTCTATGAGATGCTTTGGAAAGTGGTTGTTTCTAATGTTCTTGTCTTCCAAAGATCTTAGAAATAATAGAACTTGATAGAAACATCACCAAACAACACAAACACAAGCATACGAACCTTGCGATTCCGAATGTTTCTCAAACACCTTTCTTATTGATTGGTTTGATTTGTCTATGTGATGCTGTGGAAAGTGGTTGTTTCCAATGTTCTTGTCTTCCAAACATCTTAGAATTAATAGGACTTGATAGAAACATCACCAAACGACACAAACACAAGCATACGAACCTTGCGTTTCCTAATGTTTCTCAAACATATGCCTTATTGATTGGTTTGATTTGTCTTTGCGATGCTTTGGAAAGTGTTTGTTTCAAATGTTCTTCTCTTCCAAACATCTTTGAAATAATAGAACTTGATAGAAACATCACCATACAACACAAACACAAGCATACGAACCTTGCGATTCCAAATGTTTCTCAAACACCTTTCTTATTGAGTGGTTTGATTTGTCTATGCGATGCTTTGGAAAGTGGTTATTTCCAATGTTCTTGTCTTCCAAACATCTTAGAATTAATTGGACTTGATAGAAACATCACCAAACGACACAAACACAAGCATACGAACCTTCAGTTTCCTAATATTTCTCAAACATATGCCTTATTGATTGGTTTGATTTGTCTTTGCGATGCTTTGGAAAGTGTTTGTTTCCAATGCTCTTCTCTTCCAAAAATCTTTGAAATAATAGAACTTGATAGAAACATCACCAAACAACACAAACACAAGCATACGAACCTTGCGATTCAAAATGTTTCTCAAACACCTTTCTTATTGATTGGTTTGATTTGTCGATGTGATGCTTTGGAAAGTGGTTGTTTCCAACGTTCTTGTCTTCCAAACATCGAAGAATTAATAGGACTTGATAGAAACATGACCAAACGATACAAACACAGGCATACGAACCTTGCGTTTCCTAATGTTTCTCAAACATCTGTCTTATTGATTGGTTTGATTTGTCTTTGCGATGCTTTGGAAAGTGTTTGTTTCCAATTTTCTTCTCTTCGAAACGTCTTAGAAATAATAGAACTTGATAGAAACATCACCAAACAACACAAACACAAGCATACGAACCTTGCGATTCCGAATGTTTCACAAACACCTTTCTTATTGATTGGTTTGATTTGTCTATGAGATGCTTTGGAAAGTGGTTGTTTCTAATGTTCTTGTCTTCCAAAGATCTTAGAAATAATAGAACTTGATAGAAACATCACCAAACAACACAAACACAAGCATACGAACCTTGCGATTCCGAATGTTTCTCAAACACCTTTCTTATTGATTGGTTTGATTTGTCTATGTGATGCTGTGGAAAGTGGTTGTTTCCAATGTTCTTGTCTTCCAAACATCTTAGAATTAATAGGACTTGATAGAAACATCACCAAACGACACAAACACAAGCATACGAACCTTGCGTTTCCTAATGTTTCTCAAACATATGCCTTATTGATTGGTTTGATTTGTCTTTGCGATGCTTTGGAAAGTGTTTGTTTCAAATGTTCTTCTCTTCCAAACATCTTTGAAATAATAGAACTTGATAGAAACATCACCATACAACACAAACACAAGCATACGAACCTTGCGATTCCAAATGTTTCTCAAACACCTTTCTTATTGAGTGGTTTGATTTGTCTATGCGATGCTTTGGAACGTGGTTATTTCCAATGTTCTTGTCTTCCAAACATCTTAGAATTAATTGGACTTGATAGAAACATCACCAAACGACACAAACACAAGCATACGAACCTTCAGTTTCCTAATATTTCTCAAACATATGCCTTATTGATTGGTTTGATTTGTCTTTGCGATGCTTTGGAAAGTGTTTGTTTCCAATGCTCTTCTCTTCCAAAAATCTTTGAAATAATAGAACTTGATAGAAACATCACCAAACAACACAAACACAAGCATACGAACCTTGCGATTCAAAATGTTTCTCAAACACCTTTCTTATTGATTGGTTTGATTTGTCGATGTGATGCTTTGGAAAGTGGTTGTTTCCAACGTTCTTGTCTTCCAAACATCGAAGAATTAATAGGACTTGATAGAAACATCACCAAACGACACAAACACTGGCATACGAACCTTGCGTTTCCTAATGTTTCTCAAACATCTGTCTTATTGATTGGTTTGATTTGTCTTTGCGATGCTTTGGAAAGTGTTTGTTTCCAATGTTCTTCTGTTTAAAACATCTTAGAATTAATAGAACTTGATAGAAACATCACCAAACAACACAAACACAAGCATACGAACCTTGCGATTCAAAATGTTTCTCAAACACTATTCTTATTGATTGGTTTGATTTGTCGATGTGATGCTTTGGAAAGTGGTTGTTTCCAACGTTCTTGTCTTCCAAACATCGAAGAATTAATAGGACTTGATAGAAACATCACCAAACGACACAAACACTGGCATACGAACCTTGCGTTTCCTAATGTTTCTCAAACATCTGTCTTATTGATTGGTTTGATTTGTCTTTGCGATTCTTTGGAAAGTGTTTATTTCCAATGTTCTTCTGTTTAAAACATCTTAGAATTAATAGAACTTGATAGACACATCACCAAACAACACAAACACAAGCATACGAACCTTGTGATTCCGAATGTTTCTCAAACACCTTTCTTATTGATTGGTTTGATTTGTCTATGCGATGCTTTGGAAAGTGGTTGTTTCAACCGTTCTTGTCTTCCAAACATCGAAGAATTAATAGGACTTGATAGAAACATCACCAAACGACACAAACACTGGCATACGAACCTTGCGTTTCCTAATGTTTCTCAAACATCTGTCTTATTGATTGGTTTGATTTGTCTTTGCAATGCTTTGGAAAGTGTTTGTTTCCAATGTTCTTCTGTTTAAAACATCTTAGAATTAATAGAACTTGATAGACACATCACCAAACAACACAAACACAAGCATACGAACCTTGCGATTCCGAATGTTTCTCAAACACCTTTCTTATTGACTAGTTTGATTTGTCTATGCGATACTTTGGAAAGTGGTTGTTTCCAATGTTCTTGTCTTCCAAACATCTTAGAATTAATAGGACTTGATAGAAACATGACCAAACGATACAAACACAGGCATACGAACCTTGCGTTTCCTAATGTTTCTCAAACATCTGTCTTATTGATTGGTTTGATTTGTCTTTGCGATGCTTTGGAAAGTGTTTGTTTCCAATTTTCTTCTCTTCGAAACGTCTTAGAAATAATAGAACTTGATAGAAACATCACCAAACAACACAAACACAAGCATACGAACCTTGCGATTCCGAATGTTTCACAAACACCTTTCTTATTGATTGGTTTGATTTGTCTATGAGATGCTTTGGAAAGTGGTTGTTTCTAATGTTCTTGTCTTCCAAAGATCTTAGAAATAATAGAACTTGATAGAAACATCACCAAACAACACAAACACAAGCATACGAACCTTGCGATTCCGAATGTTTCTCAAACACCTTTCTTATTGATTGGTTTGATTTGTCTATGTGATGCTGTGGAAAGTGGTTGTTTCCAATGTTCTTGTCTTCCAAACATCTTAGAATTAATAGGACTTGATAGAAACATCACCAAACGACACAAACACAAGCATACGAACCTTGCGTTTCCTAATGTTTCTCAAACATATGCCTTATTGATTGGTTTGATTTGTCTTTGCGATGCTTTGGAAAGTGTTTGTTTCAAATGTTCTTCTCTTCCAAACATCTTTGAAATAATAGAACTTGATAGAAACATCACCAAACAACACAAACACAAGCATACGAACCTTGCGATTCCAAATGTTTCTCAAACACCTTTCTTATTGAGTGGTTTGATTTGTCTATGCGATGCTTTGGAAAGTGGTTATTTCCAATGTTCTTGTCTTCCAAACATCTTAGAATTAATTGGACTTGATAGAAACATCACCAAACGACACAAACACAAGCATACGAACCTTCAGTTTCCTAATATTTCTCAAACATATGCCTTATTGATTGGTTTGATTTGTCTTTGCGATGCTTTGGAAAGTGTTTGTTTCCAATGTTCTTCTCTTCCAAAAATCTTTGAAATAATAGAACTTGATAGAAACATCACCAAACAACACAAACACAAGCATACGAACCTTGCGATTCAAAATGTTTCTCAAACACCTTTCTTATTGATTGGTTTGATTTGTCGATGTGATGCTTTGGAAAGTGGTTGTTTCCAACGTTCTTGTCTTCCAAACATCGAAGAATTAATAGGACTTGATAGAAACATCACCAAACGACACAAACACTGGCATACGAACCTTGCGTTTCCTAATGTTTCTCAAACATCTGTCTTATTGATTGGTTTGATTTGTCTTTGCGATGCTTTGGAAAGTGTTTGTTTCCAATGTTCTTCTGTTTAAAACATCTTAGAATTAATAGAACTTGATAGAAACATCACCAAACAACACAAACACAAGCATACGAACCTTGCGATTCAAAATGTTTCTCAAACACCATTCTTATTGATTGGTTTGATTTGTCGATGTGATGCTTTGGAAAGTGGTTGTTTCCAACGTTCTTGTCTTCCAAACATCGAAGAATTAATAGGACTTGATAGAAACATCACCAAACGACACAAACACTGGCATACGAACCTTGCGTTTCCTAATGTTTCTCAAACATCTGTCTTATTGATTGGTTTGATTTGTCTTTGCGATTCTTTGGAAAGTGTTTATTTCCAATGTTCTTCTGTTTAAAACATCTTAGAATTAATAGAACTTGATAGACACATCACCAAACAACACAAACACAAGCATACGAACCTTGTGATTCCGAATGTTTCTCAAACACCTTTCTTATTGATTGGTTTGATTTGTCTATGTGATGCTGTGGAAAGTGGTTGTTTCCAATGTTCTTGTCTTCCAAACATCTTAGAATTAATAGGACTTGATAGAAACATCACCAAACGACACAAACACAAGCATACGAACCTTGCGTTTCCTAATGTTTCTCAAACATATGCCTTATTGATTGGTTTGATTTGTCTTTGCGATGCTTTGGAAAGTGTTTGTTTCAAATGTTCTTCTCTTCCAAACATCTTTGAAATAATAGAACTTGATAGAAACATCACCAAACAACACAAACACAAGCATACGAACCTTGCGATTCCAAATGTTTCTCAAACACCTTTCTTATTGAGTGGTTTGATTTGTCTATGCGATGCTTTGGAAAGTGGTTATTTCCAATGTTCTTGTCTTCCAAACATCTTAGAATTAATTGGACTTGATAGAAACATCACCAAACGACACAAACACAAGCATACGAACCTTCAGTTTCCTAATATTTCTCAAACATATGCCTTATTGATTGGTTTGATTTGTCTTTGCGATGCTTTGGAAAGTGTTTGTTTCCAATGTTCTTCTCTTCCAAAAATCTTTGAAATAATAGAACTTGATAGAAACATCACCAAACAACACAAACACAAGCATACGAACCTTGCGATTCAAAATGTTTCTCAAACACCTTTCTTATTGATTGGTTTGATTTGTCGATGTGATGCTTTGGAAAGTGGTTGTTTCCAACGTTCTTGTCTTCCAAACATCGAAGAATTAATAGGACTTGATAGAAACATCACCAAACGACACAAACACTGGCATACGAACCTTGCGTTTCCTAATGTTTCTCAAACATCTGTCTTATTGATTGGTTTGATTTGTCTTTGCGATGCTTTGGAAAGTGTTTGTTTCCAATGTTCTTCTGTTTAAAACATCTTAGAATTAATAGAACTTGATAGAAACATCACCAAACAACACAAACACAAGCATACGAACCTTGCGATTCAAAATGTTTCTCAAACACCATTCTTATTGATTGGTTTGATTTGTCGATGTGATGCTTTGGAAAGTGGTTGTTTCCAACGTTCTTGTCTTCCAAACATCGAAGAATTAATAGGACTTGATAGAAACATCACCAAACGACACAAACACTGGCATACGAACCTTGCGTTTCCTAATGTTTCTCAAACATCTGTCTTATTGATTGGTTTGATTTGTCTTTGCGATTCTTTGGAAAGTGTTTATTTCCAATGTTCTTCTGTTTAAAACATCTTAGAATTAATAGAACTTGATAGACACATCACCAAACAACACAAACACAAGCATACGAACCTTGTGATTCCGAATGTTTCTCAAACACCTTTCTTATTGATTGGTTTGATTTGTCTATGCGATGCTTTGGAAAGTGGTTGTTTCAACCGTTCTTGTCTTCCAAACATCGAAGAATTAATAGGACTTGATAGAAACATCACCAAACGACACAAACACTGGCATACGAACCTTGCGTTTCCTAATGTTTCTCAAACACCTTTCTTATTGAGTGGTTTGATTTGTCTATGCGATGCTTTGGAAAGTGGTTATTTCCAATGTTCTTGTCTTCCAAACATCTTAGAATTAATTGGACTTGATAGAAACATCACCAAACGACACAAACACAAGCATACGAACCTTCAGTTTCCTAATATTTCTCAAACATATGCCTTATTGATTGGTTTGATTTGTCTTTGCGATTCTTTGGAAAGTGTTTGTTTCCAATGTTCTTCTCTTCCAAAAATCTTTGAAATAATAGAACTTGATAGAAACAGCACCAAACAACACAAACACAAGCATACGAACCTTGCGATTCAAAATGTTTCTCAAACACCTTTCTTATTGATTGGTTTGATTTGTCGATGTGATGCTTTGGAAAGTGGTTGTTTCCAACGTTCCTGTCTTCCAAACATCGAAGAATTAATAGGACTTGATAGAAACATCACCAAACGACACAAACACTGGCATACGAACCTTGCGTTTCCTAATGTTTCTCAAACATCTGTCTTATTGATTGGTTTGATTTGTCTTTGCGATGCTTTGGAAAGTGTTTGTTTCCAATGTTCTTCTGTTTAAAACATCTTAGAATTAATAGAACTTGATAGACACATCACCAAACAACACAAACACAAGCATACGAACCTTGTGATTCCGAATGTTTCTCAAACACCTTTCTTATTGATTGGTTTGATTTGTCTATGCGATGCTTTGGAAAGTGGTTGTTTCACCCGTTCTTGTCTTCCAAACATCGAAGAATTAATAGGACTTGATAGAAACATCACCAAACGACACAAACACTGGCATACGAACCTTGCGTTTCCTAATGTTTCTCAAACATCTGTCTTATTGATTGGTTTGATTTGTCTTTGCAATGCTTTGGAAAGTGTTTGTTTCCAATGTTCTTCTGTTTAAAACATCTTAGAATTAATAGAACTTGATAGACACATCACCAAACAACACAAACACAAGCATACGAACCTTGCGATTCCAAATGTTTCTCAAACACCTTTCTTATTGAGTGGTTTGATTTGTCTATGCGATGCTTTGGAAAGTGGTTATTTCCAATGTTCTTGTCTTCCAAACATCTTAGAATTAATTGGACTTGATAGAAACATCACCAAACGACACAAACACAAGCATACGAACCTTCAGTTTCCTAATATTTCTCAAACATATGCCTTATTGATTGGTTTGATTTGTCTTTGCGATGCTTTGGAAAGTGTTTGTTTCCAATGTTCTTCTCTTCCAAAAATCTTTGAAATAATAGAACTTGATAGAAACATCACCAAACAACACAAACACAAGCATACGAACCTTGCGATTCAAAATGTTTCTCAAACACCTTTCTTATTGATTGGTTTGATTTGTCGATGTGATGCTTTGGAAAGTGGTTGTTTCCAACGTTCTTGTCTTCCAAACATCGAAGAATTAATAGGACTTGATAGAAACATCACCAAACGACACAAACACTGGCATACGAACCTTGCGTTTCCTAATGTTTCTCAAACATCTGTCTTATTGATTGGTTTGATTTGTCTTTGCGATGCTTTGGAAAGTGTTTGTTTCCAATGTTCTTCTGTTTAAAACATCTTAGAATTAATAGAACTTGATAGAAACATCACCAAACAACACAAACACAAGCATACGAACCTTGCGATTCAAAATGTTTCTCAAACACCATTCTTATTGATTGGTTTGATTTGTCGATGTGATGCTTTGGAAAGTGGTTGTTTCCAACGTTCTTGTATTCCAAACATCGAAGAATTAATAGGACTTGATAGAAACATCACCAAACGACACAAACACTGGCATACGAACCTTGCGTTTCCTAATGTTTCTCAAACATCTGTCTTATTGATTGGTTTGATTTGTCTTTGTGATTCTTTGGAAAGTGTTTGTTTCCAATGTTCTTCTGTTTAAAACATCTTAGAATTAATAGAACTTGATAGACACATCACCAAACAACACAAACACAAGCATACGAACCTTGTGATTCCGAATGTTTCTCAAACACCTTTCTTATTGATTGGTTTGATTTGTCTATGCGATGCTTTGGAAAGTGGTTGTTTCAACCGTTCTTGTCTTCCAAACATCGAAGAATTAATAGGACTTGATAGAAACATCACCAAACGACACAAACACTGGCATACGAACCTTGCGTTTCCTAATGTTTCTCAAACATCTGTCTTATTGATTGGTTTGATTTGTCTTTGCAATGCTTTGGAAAGTGTTTGTTTCCAATGTTCTTCTGTTTAAAACATCTTAGAATTAATAGAACTTGATAGACACATCACCAAACAACACAAACACAAGCATACGAACCTTGCGATTCCGAATGTTTCTCAAACACCTTTCTTGTTGACTCGTTTGATTTGTCTATGCGATACTTTGGAAAGTGGTTGTTTCCAATGTTCTTGTCTTCCAAACATCTTAGAATTAATAGGACTTGATAGAAACATGACCAAACGATACAAACACAGGCATACGAACCTTGCGTTTCCTAATGTTTCTCAAACATCTGTCTTATTGATTGGTTTGATTTGTCTTTGCGATGCTTTGGAAAGTGTTTGTTTCCAATTTTCTTCTCTTCGAAACGTCTTAGAAATAATAGAACTTGATAGAAACATCACCAAACAACACAAACACAAGCATACGAACCTTGCGATTCCGAATGTTTCACAAACACCTTTCTTATTGATTGGTTTGATTTGTCTATGAGATGCTTTGGAAAGTGGTTGTTTCTAATGTTCTTGTCTTCCAAACATCTTAGAAATAATAGAACTTGATAGAAACATCACCAAACAACACAAACACAAGCATACGAACCTTGCGATTCCGAATGTTTCTCAAACACCTTTCTTATTGATTGGTTTGATTTGTCTATGTGATGCTGTGGAAAGTGTTTATTTCCAATGTTCTTCTGTTTAAAATATCTTAGAATTAATAGAACTTGATAGACACATCACCAAACAACACAAACACAAGCATACGAACCTTGTGATTCCGAATGTTTCTCAAACACCTTTCTTATTGATTGGTTTGATTTGTCTATGCGATGCTTTGGAAAGTGGTTGTTTCAACCGTTCTTGTCTTCCAAACATCGAAGAATTAATAGGACTTGATAGAAACATCACCAAACGACACAAACACTGGCATACGAACCTTGCGTTTCCTAATGTTTCTCAAACATCTGTCTTATTGATTGGTTTGATTTGTCTTTGCAATGCTTTGGAAAGTGTTTGTTTCCAATGTTCTTCTGTTTAAAACATCTTAGAATTAATAGAACTTGATAGACACATCACCAAACAACACAAACACAAGCATACGAACCTTGCGATTCCGAATGTTTCTCAAACACCTTTCTTATTGACTGGTTTGATTTGTCTATGCGGTACTTTGGAAAGTGGTTGTTTCCAATGTTCTTGTCTTCCAAACATCTTAGAATTAATAGGACTTGATAGAAACATGACCAAACGATACAAACACAGGCATACGAACCTTGCGTTTCCTAATGTTTCTCAAACATCTGTCTTATTGATTGGTTTGATTTGTCTTTGCGATGCTTTGGAAAGTGTTTGTTTCCAATTTTCTTCTCTTCGAAACGTCTTAGAAATAATAGAACTTGATAGAAACATCACCAAACAACACAAACACAAGCATACGAACCTTGCGATTCCGAATGTTTCACAAACACCTTTCTTATTGATTGGTTTGATTTGTCTATGAGATGCTTTGGAAAGTGGTTGTTTCTAATGTTCTTGTCTTCCAAACATCTTAGAATTAATAGAACTTGATAGACACATCACCAAACAACACAAACACAAGCATACGAACCTTGTGATTCCGAATGTTTCTCAAACACCTTTCTTATTGATTGGTTTGATTTGTCTATGCGATGCTTTGGAAAGTGGTTGTTTCACCCGTTCTTGTCTTCCAAACATCGAAGAATTAATAGGACTTGATAGAAACATCACCAAACGACACAAACACTGGCATACGAACCTTGCGTTTCCTAATGTTTCTCAAACATCTGTCTTATTGATTGGTTTGATTTGTCTTTGCAATGCTTTGGAAAGTGTTTGTTTCCAATGTTCTTCTGTTTAAAACATCTTAGAATTAATAGAACTTGATAGACACATCACCAAACAACACAAACACAAGCATACGAACCTTGCGATTCCAAATGTTTCTCAAACACCTTTCTTATTGAGTGGTTTGATTTGTCTATGCGATGCTTTGGAAAGTGGTTATTTCCAATGTTCTTGTCTTCCAAACATCTTAGAATTAATTGGACTTGATAGAAACATCACCAAACGACACAAACACAAGCATACGAACCTTCAGTTTCCTAATATTTCTCAAACATATGCCTTATTGATTGGTTTGATTTGTCTTTGCGATGCTTTGGAAAGTGTTTGTTTCCAATGTTCTTCTCTTCCAAAAATCTTTGAAATAATAGAACTTGATAGAAACATCACCAAACAACACAAACACAAGCATACGAACCTTGCGATTCAAAATGTTTCTCAAACACCTTTCTTATTGATTGGTTTGATTTGTCGATGTGATGCTTTGGAAAGTGGTTGTTTCCAACGTTCTTGTCTTCCAAACATCGAAGAATTAATAGGACTTGATAGAAACATCACCAAACGACACAAACACTGGCATACGAACCTTGCGTTTCCTAATGTTTCTCAAACATCTGTCTTATTGATTGGTTTGATTTGTCTTTGCGATGCTTTGGAAAGTGTTTGTTTCCAATGTTCTTCTGTTTAAAACATCTTAGAATTAATAGAACTTGATAGAAACATCACCAAACAACACAAACACAAGCATACGAACCTTGCGATTCAAAATGTTTCTCAAACACCATTCTTATTGATTGGTTTGATTTGTCGATGTGATGCTTTGGAAAGTGGTTGTTTCCAACGTTCTTGTCTTCCAAACATCGAAGAATTAATAGGACTTGATAGAAACATCACCAAACGACACAAACACTGGCATACGAACCTTGCGTTTCCTAATGTTTCTCAAACATCTGTCTTATTGATTGGTTTGATTTGTCTTTGCGATTCTTTGGAAAGTGTTTGTTTCCAATGTTCTTCTGTTTAAAACATCTTAGAATTAATAGAACTTGATAGACACATCACCAAACAACACAAACACAAGCATACGAACCTTGTGATTCCGAATGTTTCTCAAACACCTTTCTTATTGATTGGTTTGATTTGTCTATGCGATGCTTTGGAAAGTGGTTGTTTCAACCGTTCTTGTCTTCCAAACATCGAAGAATTAATAGGACTTGATAGAAACATCACCAAACGACACAAACACTGGCATACGAACCTTGCGTTTCCTAATGTTTCTCAAACATCTGTCTTATTGATTGGTTTGATTTGTCTTTGCAATGCTTTGGAAAGTGTTTGTTTCCAATGTTCTTCTGTTTAAAACATCTTAGAATTAATAGAACATGATAGACACATCACCAAACAACACAAACACAAGCATACGAACCTTGCGATTCCGAATGTTTCTCAAACACCTTTCTTGTTGACTGGTTTGATTTGTCTATGCGATACTTTGGAAAGTGGTTGTTTCCAATGTTCTTGTCTTCCAAACATCTTAGAATTAATAGGACTTGATAGAAACATGACCAAACGATACAAACACAGGCATACGAACCTTGCGTTTCCTAATGTTTCTCAAACATCTGTCTTATTGATTGGTTTGATTTGTCTTTGCGATGCTTTGGAAAGTGTTTGTTTCCAATTTTCTTCTCTTCGAAACGTCTTAGAAATAATAGAACTTGATAGAAACATCACCAAACAACACAAACACAAGCATACGAACCTTGCGATTCCGAATGTTTCACAAACACCTTTCTTATTGATTGGTTTGATTTGTCTATGAGATGCTTTGGAAAGTGGTTGTTTCTAATGTTCTTGTCTTCCAAACATCTTAGAAATAATAGAACTTGATAGAAACATCACCAAACAACACAAACACAAGCATACGAACCTTGCGATTCCGAATGTTTCTCAAACACCTTTCTTATTGATTGGTTTGATTTGTCTATGTGATGCTGTGGAAAGTGGTTGTTTCCAATGTTCTTGTCTTCCAAACATCTTAGAATTAATAGGACTTGATAGAAACATCACCAAACGACACAAACACAAGCATACGAACCTTGCGTTTCCTAATGTTTCTCAAACATATGCCTTATTGATTGGTTTGATTTGTCTTTGCGATGCTTTGGAAAGTGTTTGTTTCAAATGTTCTTCTCTTCCAAACATCTTTGAAATAATAGAACTTGATAGAAACATCACCAAACAACACAAACACAAGCATACGAACCTTGCGATTCCAAATGTTTCTCAAACACCTTTCTTATTGAGTGGTTTGATTTGTCTATGCGATGCTTTGGAAAGTGGTTATTTCCAATGTTCTTGTCTTCCAAACATCTTAGAATTAATTGGACTTGATAGAAACATCACCAAACGACACAAACACAAGCATACGAACCTTCAGTTTCCTAATATTTCTCAAACATATGCCTTATTGATTGGTTTGATTTGTCTTTGCGATGCTTTGGAAAGTGTTTGTTTCCAATGTTCTTCTCTTCCAAAAATCTTTGAAATAATAGAACTTGATAGAAACATCACCAAACAACACAAACACAAGCATACGAACCTTGCGATTCAAAATGTTTCTCAAACACCTTTCTTATTGATTGGTTTGATTTGTCGATGTGATGCTTTGGAAAGTGGTTGTTTCCAACGTTCTTGTCTTCCAAACATCGAAGAATTAATAGGACTTGATAGAAACATCACCAAACGACACAAACACTGGCATACGAACCTTGCGTTTCCTAATGTTTCTCAAACATCTGTCTTATTGATTGGTTTGATTTGTCTTTGCGATGCTTTGGAAAGTGTTTGTTTCCAATGTTCTTCTGTTTAAAACATCTTAGAATTAATAGAACTTGATAGAAACATCACCAAACAACACAAACACAAGCATACGAACCTTGCGATTCAAAATGTTTCTCAAACACCATTCTTATTGATTGGTTTGATTTGTCGATGTGATGCTTTGGAAAGTGGTTGTTTCCAACGTTCTTGTCTTCCAAACATCGAAGAATTAATAGGACTTGATAGAAACATCACCAAACGACACAAACACTGGCATACGAACCTTGCGTTTCCTAATGTTTCTCAAACATCTGTCTTATTGATTGGTTTGATTTGTCTTTGCGATTCTTTGGAAAGTGTTTGTTTCCAATGTTCTTCTGTTTAAAACATCTTAGAATTAATAGAACTTGATAGACACATCACCAAACAACACAAACACAAGCATACGAACCTTGTGATTCCGAATGTTTCTCAAACACCTTTCTTATTGATTGGTTTGATTTGTCTATGCGATGCTTTGGAAAGTGGTTGTTTCAACCGTTCTTGTCTTCCAAACATCGAAGAATTAATAGGACTTGATAGAAACATCACCAAACGACACAAACACTGGCATACGAACCTTGCGTTTCCTAATGTTTCTCAAACATCTGTCTTATTGATTGGTTTGATTTGTCTTTGCAATGCTTTGGAAAGTGTTTGTTTCCAATGTTCTTCTGTTTAAAACATCTTAGAATTAATAGAACATGATAGACACATCACCAAACAACACAAACACAAGCATACGAACCTTGCGATTCCGAATGTTTCTCAAACACCTTTCTTGTTGACTGGTTTGATTTGTCTATGCGATACTTTGGAAAGTGGTTGTTTCCAATGTTCTTGTCTTCCAAACATCTTAGAATTAATAGGACTTGATAGAAACATGACCAAACGATACAAACACAGGCATACGAACCTTGCGTTTCCTAATGTTTCTCAAACATCTGTCTTATTGATTGGTTTGATTTGTCTTTGCGATGCTTTGGAAAGTGTTTGTTTCCAATTTTCTTCTCTTCGAAACGTCTTAGAAATAATAGAACTTGATAGAAACATCACCAAACAACACAAACACAAGCATACGAACCTTGCGATTCCGAATGTTTCACAAACACCTTTCTTATTGATTGGTTTGATTTGTCTATGAGATGCTTTGGAAAGTGGTTGTTTCTAATGTTCTTGTCTTCCAAACATCTTAGAAATAATAGAACTTGATAGAAACATCACCAAACAACACAAACACAAGCATACGAACCTTGCGATTCCGAATGTTTCTCAAACACCTTTCTTATTGATTGGTTTGATTTGTCTATGTGATGCTGTGGAAAGTGGTTGTTTCCAATGTTCTTGTCTTCCAAACATCTTAGAATTAATAGGACTTGATAGAAACATCACCAAACGACACAAACACAAGCATACGAACCTTGCGTTTCCTAATGTTTCTCAAACATATGCCTTATTGATTGGTTTGATTTGTCTTTGCGATGCTTTGGAAAGTGTTTGTTTCAAATGTTCTTCTCTTCCAAACATCTTTGAAATAATAGAACTTGATAGAAACATCACCAAACAACACAAACACAAGCATACGAACCTTGCGATTCCAAATGTTTCTCAAACACCTTTCTTATTGAGTGGTTTGATTTGTCTATGCGATGCTTTGGAAAGTGGTTATTTCCAATGTTCTTGTCTTCCAAACATCTTAGAATTAATTGGACTTGATAGAAACATCACCAAACGACACAAACACAAGCATACGAACCTTCAGTTTCCTAATATTTCTCAAACATATGCCTTATTGATTGGTTTGATTTGTCTTTGCGATTCTTTGGAAAGTGTTTGTTTCCAATGTTCTTCTCTTCCAAAAATCTTTGAAATAATAGAACTTGATAGAAACATCACCAAACAACACAAACACAAGCATACGAACCTTGCGATTCAAAATGTTTCTCAAACACCTTTCTTATTGATTGGTTTGATTTGTCGATGTGATGCTTTGGAAAGTGGTTGTTTCCAACGTTCTTGTCTTCCAAACATCGAAGAATTAATAGGACTTGATAGAAACATCACCAAACGACACAAACACTGGCATACGAACCTTGCGTTTCCTAATGTTTCTCAAACATCTGTCTTATTGATTGGTTTGATTTGTCTTTGCGATGCTTTGGAAAGTGTTTGTTTCCAATGTTCTTCTGTTTAAAACATCTTAGAATTAATAGAACTTGATAGACACATCACCAAACAACACAAACACAAGCATACGAACCTTGTGATTCCGAATGTTTCTCAAACACCTTTCTTATTGATTGGTTTGATTTGTCTATGCGATGCTTTGGAAAGTGGTTGTTTCACCCGTTCTTGTCTTCCAAACATCGAAGAATTAATAGGACTTGATAGAAACATCACCAAACGACACAAACACTGGCATACGAACCTTGCGTTTCCTAATGTTTCTCAAACATCTGTCTTATTGATTGGTTTGATTTGTCTTTGCAATGCTTTGGAAAGTGTTTGTTTCCAATGTTCTTCTGTTTAAAACATCTTAGAATTAATAGAACTTGATAGACACATCACCAAACAACACAAACACAAGCATACGAACCTTGCGATTCCGAATGTTTCTCAAACACCTTTCTTATTGACTGGTTTGATTTGTCTATGCGATACTTTGGCAAGTGGTTGTTTCCAATGTTCTTGTCTTCCAAACATCTTAGAATTAATAGGACTTGATAGAAACATGACCAAACGATACAAACACAGGCATACGAACCTTGCGTTTCCTAATGTTTCTCAAACATCTGTCTTATTGATTGGTTTGATTTGTCTTTGCGATGCTTTGGAAAGTGTTTGTTTCCAATTTTCTTCTCTTCGAAACGTCTTAGAAATAATAGAACTTGATAGAAACATCACCAAACAACACAAACACAAGCATACGAACCTTGCGATTCCGAATGTTTCACAAACACCTTTCTTATTGATTGGTTTGATTTGTCTATGAGATGCTTTGAAAAGTGGTTGTTTCTAATGTTCTTGTCTTCCAAACATCTTAGAAATAATAGAACTTGATAGAAACATCACCAAACGACACAAACACAAGCATACGAACCTTGCGTTTCCTAATGTTTCTCAAACATATGCCTTATTGATTGGTTTGATTTGTCTTTGCGATGCTTTGGAAAGTGTTTGTTTCAAATGTTCTTCTCTTCCAAACATCTTTGAAATAATAGAACTTGATAGAAACATCACCAAACAACACAAACACAAGCATACGAACCTTGCGATTCCAAATGTTTCTCAAACACCTTTCTTATTGAGTGGTTTGATTTGTCTATGCGATGCTTTGGAAAGTAGTTGTTTCCAACGTTCTTCTCTTCCAAACATCTAAGAATTACAAGGAATTGATAGAAACATCACCAAACGACACAAACGCAGGCGTACGAACCTTGCGTTTCCTAATGTTTCTCAAACATCTGTCTTATTGATTGGTTTGATTTGTCTTTGCGATGCTTTGGAAAGTGTTTGTTTCCAATGTTCTTCTATTCCAAACATCTTTGAAATAATAGAACTTGATAGAAACATCACCAAACGACACAAACACTGGCATACGAACCTTGCGTTTCCTAATGTTTCTCAAACATCTGTCTTATTGATTGGTTTGATTTGTCTTTGCAATGCTTTGGAAAGTGTTTGTTTCCAATGTTCTTCTGTTTAAAACATCTTAGAATTAATAGAACTTGATAGACACATCACCAAACAACACAAACACAAGCATACGAACCTTGCGATTCCGAATGTTTCTCAAACACCTTTCTTATTGACTGGTTTGATTTGTCTATGCGATACTTTGGAAAGTGGTTGTTTCCAATGTTCTTGTCTTCCAAACATCTTAGAATTAATAGGACTTGATAGAAACATGACCAAACGATACAAACACAGGCATACGAACCTTGCGTTTCCTAATGTTTCTCAAACATCTGTCTTATTGATTGGTTTGATTTGTCTTTGCGATGCTTTGGAAAGTGTTTGTTTCCAATTTTCTTCTCTTCGAAACGTCTTAGAAATAATAGAACTTGATAGAAACATCACCAAACAACACAAACACAAGCATACGAACCTTGCGATCCCGAATGTTTCACAAACACCTTTCTTATTGATTGGTTTGATTTGTCTATGAGATGCTTTGAAAAGTGGTTGTTTCTAATGTTCTTGTCTTCCAAACATCTTAGAAATAATAGAACTTGATAGAAACATCACCAAACGACACAAACACAAGCATACGAACCTTGCGTTTCCTAATGTTTCTCAAACATATGCCTTATTGATTGGTTTGATTTGTCTTTGCGATGCTTTGGAAAGTGTTTGTTTCAAATGTTCTTCTCTTCCAAACATCTTTGAAATAATAGAACTTGATAGAAACATCACCAAACAACACTAACACAAGCATACGAACCTTGCGATTCAAAATGATTCTCAAACACCTTTCTTATTGATTGGTTTGATTTGTCGATGTGATGCTTTGGAAAGTGGTTGTTTCCAACGTTCTTGTCTTCCAAACATCGAAGAATTAATAGGACTTGATAGAAACATCACCAAACGACACAAACACTGGCATACGAACCTTGCGTTTCCTAATGTTTCTCAACCATCTGTCTTATTGATTGGTTTGATTTGTCTTTGCGATGCTTTGGAAAGTGTTTGTTTCCAATGTTCTTCTGTTTAAAACATCTTAGAATTAATAGAACTTGATAGACACATCACCAAACAACACAAACACAAGCATACGAACCTTGTGATTCCGAATGTTTCTCAAACACCTTTCTTATTGATTGGTTTGATTTGTCTATGCGATGCTTTGGAAAGTGGTTGTTTCAACCGTTCTTGTCTTCCAAACATCGAAGAATTAATAGGACTTGATAGAAACATCACCAAACGACACAAACACTAGCATACGAACCTTGCGTTTCCTAATGTTTCTCAAACATCTGTCTTATTGATTGGTTTGATTTGTCTTTGCAATGCTTTGGAAAGTGTTTCTTTCCAATGTTCTTCTGTTTAAAACATCTTAGAATTAATAGAACTTGATAGACACATCACCAAACAACACAAACACAAGCATACGAACCTTGCGATTCCGAATGTTTCTCAAACACCTTTCTTATTGACTGGTTTGATTTGTCTATGCGATACTTTGGAAAGTGGTTGTTTCCAATGTTCTTGTCTTCCAAACATCTTAGAATTAATAGGACTTGATAGAAACATGACCAAACGATACAAACACAGGCATACGAACCTTGCGTTTCCTAATGTTTCTCAAACATCTGTCTTATTGATTGGTTTGATTTGTCTTTGCGATGCTTTGGAAAGTGTTTGTTTCCAATTTTCTTCTCTTCGAAACGTCTTAGAAATAATAGAACTTGATAGAAACATCACCAAACAACACAAACACAAGCATACGAACCTTGCGATTCCGAATGTTTCACAAACACCTTTCTTATTGATTGGTTTGATTTGTCTATGAGATGCTTTGGAAAGTGGTTGTTTCTAATGTTCTTGTCTTCCAAACATCTTAGAAATAATAGAACTTGATAGAAACATCACCAAACAACACAAACACAAGCATACGAACCTTGCGATTCCGAATGTTTCTCAAACACCTTTCTTATTGATTGGTTTGATTTGTCTATGTGATGCTGTGGAAAGTGGTTGTTTCCAATGTTCTTGTCTTCCAAACATCTTAGAATTAATAGGACTTGATAGAAACATCACCAAACGACACAAACACAAGCATACGAACCTTGCGTTTCCTAATGTTTCTCAAACATATGCCTTATTGATTGGTTTGATTTGTCTTTGCGATGCTTTGGAAAGTGTTTGTTTCAAATGTTCTTCTCTTCCAAACATCTTTGAAATAATAGAACTTGATAGAAACATCACCAAACAACACAAACACAAGCATACGAACCTTGCGATTCCAAATGTTTCTCAAACACCTTTCTTATTGAGTGGTTTGATTTGTCTATGCGATGCTTTGGAAAGTGGTTATTTCCAATGTTCTTGTCTTCCAAACATCTTAGAATTAATTGGACTTGATAGAAACATCACCAAACGACACAAACACAAGCATACGAACCTTCAGTTTCCTAATATTTCTCAAACATATGCCTTATTGATTGGTTTGATTTGTCTTTGCGATGCTTTGGAAAGTGTTTGTTTCCAATGTTCTTCTCTTACAAAAATCTTTGAAATAATAGAACTTGATAGAAACATCACCAAACAACACAAACACAAGCATACGAACCTTGCGATTCAAAATGTTTCTCAAACACCTTTCTTATTGATTGGTTTGATTTGTCGATGTGATGCTTTGGAAAGTGGTTGTTTCCAACGTTCTTGTCTTCCAAACATCGAAGAATTAATAGGACTTGATAGAAACATCACCAAACGACACAAACACTGGCATACGAACCTTGCGTTTCCTAATGTTTCTCAAACATCTGTCTTATTGATTGGTTTGATTTGTCTTTGCGATGCTTTGGAAAGTGTTTGTTTCCAATGTTCTTCTGTTTAAAACATCTTAGAATTAATAGAACTTGATAGACACATCACCAAACAACACAAACACAAGCATACGAACCTTGCGATTCCGAATGTTTCTCAAACACCTTTCTTATTGACTGGTTTGATTTGTCTATACGATACTTTGGAAAGTGGTTGTTTCCAATGTTCTTGTCTTCCAAACATCTTAGAATTAATAGACTTGATAGAAACATGACCAAACGATACAAACACAGGCATACGAACCTTGCGTTTCCTAATGTTTCTCAAACATCTGTCTTATTGATTGGTTTGATTTGTCTTTGCGATGCTTTGGAAAGTGTTTGTTTCCAATTTTCTTCTCTTCGAAACGTCTTAGAAATAATAGAACTCGGTAGAAACATCATCGAACAACACAAACACAAGCATACGAACCTTGTGATTCCGAATGTTTCTCAAACACCTTTCTTATTGATTGGTTTGATTTGTCTATGCGATGCTTTGGAAAGTGGTGGTTTCCAATGTTCTGTTCTTCCAAACATCTTAGAATTAATAGGACTTGATAGAAACATCACCAAACGATACAAACACAGGCATACGAACCTTGCGATTCCGAATGTTTCTCAAACACCTTTCTTATTGATTGGTTTGATTTGTCTATGCGATGCTTTGGAAAGTGGTTGTTTCCAATGTTCTTGTCTTCCAAACATTTTAGAATTAATAGGACTTGATAGAAACATCACCAAATGACACAAACACAAGCATACGAACCTTGCGTTTCCTAATGTTTCTCAAACATATGCCTTATTGATTGGTTTGATTTGTCTTTGCGATGCTTTGGAAAGTGTTTGTTTCCAATGTTCTTCTCTTCCAAAAATCTTTGAAATAATAGAACTTGATAGAAACATCCCCAAACAACACAAACACAAGCATACGAACCTTGCGATTCCAAATGTTTCTCAAACACCTTTCTTATTGATTGGTTTGATTTGTCTATGCGATGCTTTGGAAAGTGGATGTTTCCAACGTTCTTCTCTTCCAAACATCTAAGAATTAATAGGAATTGATAGAAACATCACCAAACGACACAAACGCAGGCGTACGAACCTTGCGTTTCCTAATGTTTCTCAAACATCTGTCTTATTGATTGGTTTTATTTGTCTTTGCGATGCTTTGGAAAGTGTTTGTTTCACATGTTCTTCTATTCCAAACATCTTTGAAATAATAGAACTTGATAGAAACATCACCAAACAACACAAACACAAGCATACGAACCTTGCGATTCCAAATGTTTCTCAAACACCTTTCTTATTGATTGGTTTGATTTGTCTATGCGATGCTTTGGAAAGTGGTTATTTCCAATGTTCTTGTCTTCCAAACATCTTAGAATTAATTGGACTTGATAGAAACATCACCAAACGACACAAACACAAGCATACGAACCTTCAGTTTCCTAATATTTCTCAAACGTATGCCTTATTGATTGGTTTGATTTGTCTTTGCGATGCTTTGGAAAGTGTTTGTTTCCAATGTTCTTCTCTTCCAAACATCTTTGAAATAATAGAACTTGATAGAAACATCACCAAACAACACAAACACAAGCATACGAACCTTGCGATTCAAAATGTTTCTCAAACACCTTTCTTATTGATTGGTTTGATTTGTCGATGTGATGCTTTGGAAAGTGGTTGTTTCCAACGTTCTTGTCTTCCAAACATCGAAGAATTAATAGGACTTGATAGAAACATCACCAAACGACACAAACACTGGCATACGAACCTTGCGTTTCCTAATGTTTCTCAAACATCTGTCTTATTGATTGGTTTGATTTGTCTTTGCGATGCTTTGGAAAGTGTTTGTTTCCAATGTTCTTCTGTTTAAAACATCTTAGAATTAATAGAACTTGATAGACACATCACCAAACAACACAAACACAAGCATACGAACCTTGCGATTCCGAATGTTTCTCAAACACCTTTCTTATTGACTGGTTTGATTTGTCTATACGATACTTTGGAAAGTGGTTGTTTCCAATGTTCTTGTCTTCCAAACATCTTAGAATTAATAGACTTGATAGAAACATGACCAAACGATACAAACACAGGCATACGAACCTTGCGTTTCCTAATGTTTCTCAAACATCTGTCTTATTGATTGGTTTGATTTGTCTTTGCGATGCTTTGGAAAGTGTTTGTTTCCAATTTTCTTCTCTTCGAAACGTCTTAGAAATAATAGAACTCGGTAGAAACATCATCGAACAACACAAACACAAGCATACGAACCTTGTGATTCCGAATGTTTCTCAAACACCTTTCTTATTGATTGGTTTGATTTGTCTATGCGATGCTTTGGAAAGTGGTGGTTTCCAATGTTCTGTTCTTCCAAACATCTTAGAATTAATAGGACTTGATAGAAACATCACCAAACGATACAAACACAGGCATACGAACCTTGCGATTCCGAATGTTTCTCAAACACCTTTCTTATTGATTGGTTTGATTTGTCTATGCGATGCTTTGGAAAGTGGTTGTTTCCAATGTTCTTGTCTTCCAAACATTTTAGAATTAATAGGACTTGATAGAAACATCACCAAATGACACAAACACAAGCATACGAACCTTGCGTTTCCTAATGTTTCTCAAACATATGCCTTATTTATTGGTTTGATTTGTCTTTGCGATGCTTTGGAAAGTGTTTGTTTCCAATGTTCTTCTCTTCCAAAAATCTTTGAAATAATAGAACTTGATAGAAACATCCCCAAACAACACAAACACAAGCATACGAACCTTGCGATTCCAAATGTTTCTCAAACACCTTTCTTATTGATTGGTTTGATTTGTCTATGCGATGCTTTGGAAAGTGGTTGTTTCCAACGTTCTTCTCTTCCAAACATCTAAGAATTAATAGGAATTGATAGAAACATCACCAAACGACACAAACGCAGGCGTACGAACCTTGCGTTTCCTAATGTTTCTCAAACATCTGTCTTATTGATTGGTTTGATTTGTCTTTGCGATGCTTTGGAAAGTGTTTGTTTCCAATGTTCTTCTATTCCAAACATCTTTGAAATAATAGAACTTGATAGAAACATCACCAAACAACACAAACACAAGCATACGAACCTTGCGATTCCAAATGTTTCTCAAACACCTTTCTTATTGATTGGTTTGATTTGTCTATGCGATGCTTTGGAAAGTGGTTATTTCCAATGTTCTTGTCTTCCAAACATCTTAGAATTAATTGGACTTGATAGAAACATCACCAAACGACACAAACACAAGCATACGAACCTTCAGTTTCCTAATGTTTCTCAAACATATGCCTTATTGATTGGTTTGATTTGTCTTTGCGATGCTTTGGAAAGTGTTTGTTTCCAATGTTCTTCTCTTCCAAAAATCTTTGAAATAATAGAACTTGATAGAAACATCACCAAACAACACAAACACAAGCATACGAACCTTGCGATTCAAAATGATTCTCAAACACCTTTCTTATTGATTGGTTTGATTTGTCGATGTGATGCTTTGGAAAGTGGTTGTTTCCAACGTTCTTGTCTTCCAAACATCGAAGAATTAATAGGACTTGATAGAAACATCACCAAACGACACAAACACTGGCATACGAACCTTGCGTTTCCTAATGTTTCTCAACCATTTGTCTTATTGATTGGTTTGATTTGTCTTTGCGATGCTTTGGAAAGTGTTTGTTTCCAATGTTCTTCTGTTTAAAACATCTTAGAATTAATAGAACTTGATAGACACATCACCAAACAACACAAACACAAGCATACGAACATTGCGATTCCGAATGTTTCTCAAACACCTTTCTTATTGACTGGTTTGATTTGTCTATGCGATACTTTGGAAAGTGGTTGTTTCCAATGTTCTTGTCTTCCAAACATCTTAGAATTAATAGACTTGATAGAAACATGACCAAACGATACAAACACAGGCATACGAACCTTGCGTTTCCTAATGTTTCTCAAACATCTGTCTTATTGATTGGTTTGATTTGTCCCTGCGATGCTTTGGAAAGTGTTTGTTTCCAATTTTCTTCTCTTCGAAACGTCTTAGAAATAATAGAACTCGATAGAAACATCATCAAACAACACAAACACAAGCATACGAACCTTGTGATACCGAATGTTTCTCAAACACCTTTCTTATTGATTGGTTTGATTTGTCTATGCGATGCTTTGGAAAGTGGTGGTTTCCAATGTTCTGTTCTTCCAAATATCTTAGAATTAATAGGACTTGATAGAAACATCACCAAACGATACAAACACAGGCATTCGAACCTTGCGATTCCGAATGTTTCTCAAACACCTTTCTTATTGATTGGTTTGATTTGTCTATGCGATGCTTTGGAAAGTGGTTGTTTCCAATGTTCTTGTCTTCCAAACATCTTAGAATTAATAGGACTTGATAGAAATATCACCAAATGACACAAACACAAGCATACGAACCTTGCGTTTCCTAATGTTTCTCAAACATATGCCTTATTGATTGGTTTGATTTGTCTTTGCGATGCTTTGGAAAGTGTTTGTTCCCAATGTTCTTCACTTCCAAAAATCTTTGAAATAATAGAACTTGATAGAAACATCCCCAAACAACACAAACACAAGCATACGAACATTGCGATTCCGAATGTTTCTCAAACACCTTTCTTATTGACTGGTTTGATTTGTCTATGCGATACTTTGGAAAGTGGTTGTTTCCAATGTTCTTGTCTTCCAAACATCTTAGAATTAATAGACTTGATAGAAACATGACCAAACGATACAAACACAGGCATACGAACCTTGCGTTTCCTAATGTTTCTCAAACATCTGTCTTATTGATTGGTTTGATTTGTCTTTGCGATGCTTTGGAAAGTGTTTGTTTCCAATTTTCTTCTCTTCGAAACGTCTTAGAAATAATAGAACTCGGTAGAAACATCATCGAACAACACAAACACAAGCATACGAACCTTGTGATTCCGAATGTTTCTCAAACACCTTTCTTATTGATTGGTTTGATTTGTCTATGCGATGCTTTGGAAAGTGGTGGTTTCCAATGTTCTGTTCTTCCAAACATCTTAGAATTAATAGGACTTGATAGAAACATCACCAAACGATACAAACACAGGCATACGAACCTTGCGATTCCGAATGTTTCTCAAACACCTTTCTTATTGATTGGTTTGATTTGTCTATGCGATGCTTTGGAAAGTGGTTGTTTCCAATGTTCTTGTCTTCCAAACATTTTAGAATTAATAGGACTTGATAGAAACATCACCAAATGACACAAACACAAGCATACGAACCTTGCGTTTCCTAATGTTTCTCAAACATATGCCTTATTGATTGGTTTGATTTGTCTTTGCGATGCTTTGGAAAGTGTTTGTTTCCAATGTTCTTCTCTTCCAAAAATCTTTGAAATAATAGAACTTGATAGAAACATCCCCAAACAACACAAACACAAGCATACGAACCTTGCGATTCCAAATGTTTCTCAAACACCTTTCTTATTGATTGGTTTGATTTGTCTATGCGATGCTTTGGAAAGTGGTTGTTTCCAACGTTCTTCTCTTCCAAACATCTAAGAATTAATAGGAATTGATAGAAACATCACCAAACGACACAAACGCAGGCGTACGAACCTTGCGTTTCCTAATGTTTCTCAAACATCTGTCTTATTGATTGGTTTGATTTGTCTTTGCGATGCTTTGGAAAGTGTTTGTTTCCAATGTTCTTCTATTCCAAACATCTTTGAAATAATAGAACTTGATAGAAACATCACCAAACAACACAAACACAAGCATACGAACCTTCAGTTTCCTAATGTTTCTCAAACATATGCCTTATTGATTGGTTTGATTTGTCTTTGCGATGCTTTGGAAAGTGTTTGTTTCCAATGTTCTTCTCTTCCAAAAATCTTTGAAATAATAGAACTTGATAGAAACATCACCAAACAACACAAACACAAGCATACGAACCTTGCGATTCAAAATGTTTCTCAAACACCTTTCTTATTGATTGGTTTGATTTGTCGATGTGATGCTTTGGAAAGTGGTTGTTTCCAACGTTCTTGTCTTCCAAACATCGAAGAATTAATAGGACTTGATAGAAACATCACCAAACGACACAAACACTGGCATACGAACCTTGCGTTTCCTAATGTTTCTCAAACATCTGTCTTATTGATTGGTTTGATTTGTCTTTGCGATGCTTTGGAAAGTGTTTGTTTCCAATGTTCTTCTGTTTAAAACATCTTAGAATTAATAGAACTTGATAGACACATCACCAAACAACACAAACACAAGCATACGAACCTTGCGATTCCGAATGTTTCTCAAACACCTTTCTTATTGACTGGTTTGATTTGTCTATGCGTTACTTTGGAAAGTGGTTGTTTCCAATGTTCTTGTCTTCCAAACATCTTAGAATTAATAGGACTTGATAGAAACATGACCAAACGATACAAACACAGGCATACGAACCTTGCGTTTCCTAATGTCTCTCAAACATCTGTCTTATTGATTGGTTTGATTTGTCTTTGCGATGCTTTGGAAAGTGTTTGTTTCCAATTTTCTTCTCTTCGAAACGTCTTAGAAATAATAGAACTTGATAGAAACATCACCAAACAACACAAACACAAGCATACGAACCTTGCGATTCCGAATGTTTCACAAACACCTTTCTTATTGATTGGTTTGATTTGTCTATGAGATGCTTTGGAAAGTGGTTGTTTCTAATGTTCTTGTCTTCCAAACATCTTAGAAATAATAGAACTTGATAGAAACATCACCAAACAACACAAACACAAGCATACGAACCTTGCGATTCCGAATGTTTCTCAAACACCTTTCTTATTGATTGGTTTGATTTGTCTATGCGATGCTTTGGAAAGTGGTTGTTTCCAATGTTCTTGTCTTCCAAACATCTTAGAATTAATAGGACTTGATAGAAACATCACCAAACGACACAAACACAAGCATACGAACCTTGCGTTTCCTAATGTTTCTCAAACATATGCCTTATTGATTGGTTTGATTTGTCTTTGCGATGCTTTGGAAAGTGTTTGTTTCAAATGTTCTTCTCTTCCAAACATCTTTGAAATAATAGAACTTGATAGAAACATCACCAAACAACACAAACACAAGCATACGAACCTTGCGATTCCAAATGTTTCTCAAACACCTTTCTTATTGATTGGTTTGATTTGTCTATGCGATGCTTTGGAAAGTGGTTATTTCCAATGTTCTTGTCTTCCAAACATCTTAGAATTAATTGGACTTGATAGAAACATCACCAAACGACACAAACACAAGCATACGAACCTTCAGTTTCCTAATATTTCTCAAACATATGCCTTATTGATTGGTTTGATTTGTCTTTGCGATGCTTTGGAAAGTGTTTGTTTCCAATGTTCTTGTCTTCCAAACATCTTAGAAATAATAGAACTTGATAGAAACATCACCAAACGACACAAACACAAGCATACGAACCTTGCGATTCAAAATGTTTCTCAAACACCTTTCTTATTGATTGGTTTGATTTGTCGATGTGATGCTTTGGAAAGTGGTTGTTTCCAACGTTCTTGTCTTCCAAACATCGAAGAATTAATAGGACTTGATAGAAACATCACCAAACGACACAAACACTGGCATACGAACCTTGCGTTTCCTAATGTTTCTCAAACATCTGTCTTATTGATTGGTTTGATTTGTCTTTGCGATGCTTTGGAAAGTGTTTGTTTCCAATGTTCTTCTGTTTAAAACATCTTAGAATTAATAGAACTTGATAGACACATCACCAAACAACACAAACACAAGCATACGAACCTTGCGATTCCCAATGTTTCTCAAACACCTTTCTTATTGACTGGTTTGATTTGTCTATACGATACTTTGGAAAGTGGTTGTTTCCAATGTTCTTGTCTTCCAAACATCTTAGAATTAATAGACTTGATAGAAACATGACCAAACGATACAAACACAGGCATACGAACCTTGCGTTTCCGAATGTTTCACAAACACCTTTCTTATTGATTGGTTTGATTTGTCTATGAGATGCTTTGGAAAGTGGTTGTTTCTAATGTTCTTGTCTTCCAAACATCTTAGAAATAATAGAACTTGATAGAAACATCACCAAACAACACAAACACAAGCATACGAACCTTGCGATTCCGAATGTTTCTCAAACACCTTTCTTATTGATTGGTTTGATTTGTCTATGCGATGCTTTGGAAAGTGGTTGTTTCCAATGTTCTTGTCTTCCAAACATCTTAGAATTAATAGGACTTGATACAAACATCACCAAACGACACAAACACAAGCATACGAACCTTGCGTTTCCTAATGTTTCTCAAACATATGCCTTATTGATTGGTTTGATTTGTCTTTGCGATGCTTTGGAAAGTGTTTGTTTCAAATGTTCTTCTCTTCCAAACATCTTTGAAATAATAGAACTTGATAGAAACATCACCAAACAACACAAACACAAGCATACGAACCTTGCGATTCCAAATGTTTCTCAAACACCTTTCTTATTGATTGGTTTGATTTGTCTATGCGATGCTTTGGAAAGTGGTTATTTCCAATGTTCTTGTCTTCCAAACATCTTAGAATTAATTGGACTTGATAGAAACATCACCAAACGACACAAACACAAGCATACGAACCTTCAGTTTCCTAATATTTCTCAAACATATGCCTTATTGATTGGTTTGATTTGTCTTTGCGATGCTTTGGAAAGTGTTTGTTTCCAATGTTCTTCTCTTCCAAACATCTTTGAAATAATAGAACTTGATAGAAACATCACCAAACAACACAAACACAAGCATACGAACCTTGCGATTCAAAATGTTTCTCAAACACCTTTCTTATTGATTGGTTTGATTTGTCGATGTGATGCTTTGGAAAGTGGTTGTTTCCAACGTTCTTGTCTTCCAAACATCGAAGAATTAATAGGACTTGATAGAAACATCACCAAACGACACAAACACTGGCATACGAACCTTGCGTTTCCTAATGTTTCTCAAACATCTGTCTTATTGATTGGTTTGATTTGTCTTTGCGATGCTTTGGAAAGTGTTTGTTTCCAATGTTCTTCTGTTTAAAACATCTTAGAATTAATAGAACTTGATAGACACATCACCAAACAACACAAACTCAAGCATACGAACCTTGCGATTCCCAATGTTTCTCAAACACCTTTCTTATTGACTGGTTTGATTTGTCTATACGATACTTTGGAAAGTGGTTGTTTCCAATGTTCTTGTCTTCCAAACATCTTAGAATTAATAGACTTGATAGAAACATGACCAAACGATACAAACACAGGCATACGAACCTTGCGTTTCCGAATGTTTCACAAACACCTTTCTTATTGATTGGTTTGATTTGTCTATGAGATGCTTTGGAAAGTGGTTGTTTCTAATTTTCTTGTCTTCCAAACATCTTAGAAATAATAGAACTTGATAGAAACATCACCAAACAACACAAACACAAGCATACGAACCTTGCGATTCCGAATGTTTCTCAAACACCTTTCTTATTGATTGGTTTGATTTGTCTATGCGATGCTTTGGAAAGTGGTTGTTTCCAATGTTCTTGTCTTCCAAACATCTTAGAATTAATAGGACTTGATACAAACATCACCAAACGACACAAACACAAGCATACGAACCTTGCGTTTCCTAATGTTTCTCAAACATATGCCTTATTGATTGGTTTGATTTGTCTTTGCGATGCTTTGGAAAGTGTTTGTTTCAAATGTTCTTCTCTTCCAAACATCTTTGAAATAATAGAACTTGATAGAAACATCACCAAACAACACAAACACAAGCATACGAACCTTGCGATTCCAAATGTTTCTCAAACACCTTTCTTATTGATTGGTTTGATTTGTCTATGCGATGCTTTGGAAAGTGGTTATTTCCAATGTTCTTGTCTTCCAAACATCTTAGAATTAATTGGACTTGATAGAAACATCACCAAACGACACAAACACAAGCATACGAACCTTCAGTTTCCTAATATTTCTCAAACATATGCCTTATTGATTGGTTTGATTTGTCTTTGCGATGCTTTGGAAAGTGTTTGTTTCCAATGTTCTTCTCTTCCAAACATCTTTGAAATAATAGAACTTGATAGAAACATCACCAAACAACACAAACACAAGCATACGAACCTTGCGATTCAAAATGTTTCTCAAACACCTTTCTTATTGATTGGTTTGATTTGTCGATGTGATGCTTTGGAAAGTGGTTGTTTCCAACGTTCTTGTCTTCCAAACATCGAAGAATTAATAGGACTTGATAGAAACATCACCAAACGACACAAACACTGGCATACGAACCTTGCGTTTCCTAATGTTTCTCAAACATCTGTCTTATTGATTGGTTTGATTTGTCTTTGCGATTCTTTGGAAAGTGTTTGTTTCCAATGTTCTTCTGTTTAAAACATCTTAGAATTAATAGAACTTGATAGACACATCACCAAACAACATAAACACAAGCATACGAACCTTGCGATTCCCAATGTTTCTCAAACACCTTTCTTATTGACTGGTTTGATTTGTCTATACGATACTTTGGAAAGTGGTTGTTTCCAATGTTCTTGTCTTCCAAACATCTTAGAATTAATAGACTTGATAGAAACATGACCAAACGATACAAACACAGGCATACGAACCTTGCGTTTCCTAATGTTTCTCAAACATCTGTCTTATTGATTGGTTTGATTTGTCTTTGCGATGCTTTGGAAAGTGTTTGTTTCCAATTTTCTTCTCTTCGAAACGTCTTAGAAATAATAGAACTCGGTAGAAACATCATCGAACAACACAAACACAAGCTTACGAACCTTGTGATTCCGAATGTTTCTCAAACACCTTTCTTATTGATTGGTTTGATTTGTCTATGCGATGCTTTGGAAAGTGGTGGTTTCCAATGTTCTGTTCTTCCAAACATCTTAGAATTAATAGGACTTGATAGAAACATCACCAAACGATACAAACACAGGCATACGAACCTTGCGATTCCGAATGTTTCTCAAACACCTTTCTTATTGATTGGTTTGATTTGTCTATGCGATGCTTTGGAAAGTGGTTGTTTCCAATGTTCTTGTCTTCCAAACATTTTAGAATTAATAGGACTTGATAGAAACATCACCAAATGACACAAACACAAGCATACGAACCTTGCGTTTCCTAATGTTTCTCAAACATATGCCTTATAGATTGGTTTGATTTGTCTTTGCGATGCTTTGGAAAGTGTTTGTTTCCAATGTTCTTCTCTTCCAAAAATCTTTGAAATAATAGAACTTGATAGAAACATCCCCAAACAACACAAACACAAGCATACGAACCTTGCGATTCCAAATGTTTCTCAAACACCTTTCTTATTGATTGGTTTGATTTGTCTATGCGATGCTTTGGAAAGTGGTTGTTTCCAACGTTCTTCTCTTCCAAACATCTAAGAATTAATAGGAATTGATAGAAACATCACCAAACGACACAAACGCAGGCGTACGAACCTTGCGTTTCCTAATGTTTCTCAAACATCTGTCTTATTGATTGGTTTGATTTGTCTTTGCGATGCTTTGGAAAGTGTTTGTTTCCAATGTTCTTCTATTCCAAACATCTTTGAAATAATAGAACTTGATAGAAACATCACCAAACAACACAAACACAAGCATACGAACCTTGCGATTCCAAATGTTTCTCAAACACCTTTCTTATTGATTGGTTTGATTTGTCTATGCGATGCTTTGGAAAGTGGTTATTTCCAATGTTCTTGTCTTCCAAACATCTTAGAATTAATTGGACTTGATAGAAACATCACCAAACGACACAAACACAAGCATACGAACCTTCAGTTTCCTAATGTTTCTCAAACATATGCCTTATTGATTGGTTTGATTTGTCTTTGCGATGCTTTGGAAAGTGTTTGTTTCCAATGTTCTTCTCTTCCAAAAATCTTTGAAATAATAGAACTTGATAGAAACATCACCAAACAACACAAACACAAGCATACGAACCTTGCGATTCAAAATGTTTCTCAAACACCTTTCTTATTGATTGGTTTGATTTGTCGATGTGATGCTTTGGAAAGTGGTTGTTTCCAACGTTCTTGTCTTCCAAACATCGAAGAATTAATAGGACTTGATAGAAACATCACCAAACGACACAAACACTGGCATACGAACCTTGCGTTTCCTAATGTTTCTCAACCATCTGTCTTATTGATTGGTTTGATTTGTCTTTGCGATGCTTTGGAAAGTGTTTGTTTCCAATGTTCTTCTGTTTAAAACATCTTAGAATTAATAGAACTTGATAGACACATCACCAAACAACACAAACACAAGCATACGAACATTGCGATTCCGAATGTTTCTCAAACACCTTTCTTATTGACTGGTTTGATTTGTCTATGCGATACTTTGGAAAGTGGTTGTTTCCAATGTTCTTGTCTTCCAAACATCTTAGAATTAATAGACTTGATAGAAACATGACCAAACGATACAAACACAGGCATACGAACCTTGCGTTTCCTAATGTTTCTCAAACATCTGTCTTATTGATTGGTTTGATTTGTCTTTGCGATGCTTTGGAAAGTGTTTGTTTCCAATTTTCTTCTCTTCGAAACGTCTTAGAAATAATAGAACTCGATAGAAACATCATCAAACAACACAAACACAAGCATACGAACCTTGTGATACCGAATGTTTCTCAAACACCTTTCTTATTGATTGGTTTGATTTGTCTATGCGATGCTTTGGAAAGTGGTGGTTTCCAATGTTCTGTTCTTCCAAACATCTTAGAATTAATAGGACTTGATAGAAACATCACCAAACGATACAAACACAGGCATTCGAACCTTGCGATTCCGAATGTTTCTCAAACACCTTTCTTATTGATTGGTTTGATTTGTCTATGCGATGCTTTGGAAAGTTGTTGTTTCCAATGTTCTTGTCTTCCAAACATCTTAGAATTAATAGGACTTGATAGAAATATCACCAAATGACACAAACACAAGCATACGAACCTTGCGTTTCCTAATGTTTCTCAAACATATGCCTTATTGATTGGTTTGATTTGTCTTTGCGATGCTTTGGAAAGTGTTTGTTTCCAATGTTCTTCACTTCCAAAAATCTTTGAAATAATAGAACTTGATAGAAACATCCCCAAACAACACAAACACAAGCATACGAACATTGCGATTCCGAATGTTTCTCAAACACCTTTCTTATTGACTGGTTTGATTTGTCTATGCGATACTTTGGAAAGTGGTTGTTTCCAATGTTCTTGTCTTCCAAACATCTTAGAATTAATAGACTTGATAGAAACATGACCAAACGATACAAACACAGGCATACGAACCTTGCGTTTCCTAATGTTTCTCAAACATCTGTCTTATTGATTGGTTTGATTTGTCTTTGCGATGCTTTGGAAAGTGTTTGTTTCCAATGTTCTTCTCTTTAAAACATCTTAGAATTAATAGAACTTGATAGAAACATCACCAAACGACACAAACACAAGCATACGAACCTTGCGATTCCGAATGTTTCTCAAACACCTTTCTTATTGACTGATTTGATTTGTCTATGCGATTTTTTGGAAAGTGGTTGTTTCCAATGTTCTTGTCTTCCAAACATCTTAGAATTAATAGGACTTGATAGAAACATGACCAAACGATACAAACACAGGCATACGAACCTTGCGATTCCAAATGTTTCTCAAACACCTTTCTTATTGATTGGTTTGATTTGTCTATGCGATGCTTTGGAAAGTGGTTGTTTCCAATGTTCTTGTCTTCCAAACATCTTAGAATTAATTGGACTTGATAGAAACATCACCAAACGACACAAACACAAGCATACGAACCTTGCGTTTCCTAATGTTTCTCAAACATATGCCTTATTGATTGGTTTGATTTGTCTTTGCGATGCTTCGGAAAGTGTTTGTTTCCAATGTTCTTCTCTTCCAAAAATCTTTGAAATAATAGAACTTGATAGAAACATCACCAAACAACACAAACACAAGCATACGAACCTTACGATTCAAAATGTTTCACAAACACCTTTCTTATTGATTGGTTTGATTTGTCTATGCAATGCTTTGGAAAGTGGTTGTTTCCAACATTCTTGTCTTCCATACATCGAAGAATTAATAGGACTTGATAGAAACATCACCAAACGACACAAACACTGGCATACGAACCTTGCGTTTCCTAATGTTTCTTAAACATCTGTCTTATTGATTGGTTTGATTTGTCTTTGCGATGCTTTGGAAAGTGTTTGTTTCCAATGTTCTTCTGTTTAAAACATCTTAGAATTAATAGAACTTGATAGAAACATCACCACACAACACAAACACAAGCATACGAACCTTGCGATTCCGAATGTTTCCAAACACCTTTCTTATTGATTGGTTTGATTTGTCTATGCGATGCTTTGGAAAGTGGTTGTTTCCAATTTTCTTCTCTTCCAAACGTCTTAGAATTAATAGAACTTGATAGACACATCACCAAACAACACAAACACAGGCATACGAACCTTGCGTTTCCTAATGTTTCTCAAACATCTGTCTTATTGATTGGTTTGATTTGTCTTTGCGAGGCTTTGGAAAGTGTTTGTTTCCAATTTTCTTCTCTTCGAAACGTCTTAGAAATAATAGAACTTGATAGAAACATCACCAAACAACACAAACACAAGCGTACGAACCTTGCGATTCCGAATGTTTCACAAACACCTTTCTTATTGATTGGTTTGATTTGTCTATGCAATGCTTTGGAAAGTGGTTGTTTCTAATGTTCTTGTCTTCCAAACATCTTAGAAATAATAGAACTTGATAGAAACATCACCAATCAACACAAACACAAGCATACGAACCTTGTGATTCCGAATGTTTCTCAAACACCTTTCTTATTGATTGGTTTCATTTGTCTATGCGATACTTTGGAAAGTGGATGTTTCCAATGTTCTGTTCTTCCAAACATCTTAGAATTAATAGGACTTGATAGAAACATCACCAAACGATACAAACACAGGCATACGAACCTTGCGATTCCGAATGTTTCTCAAACACCTTTCTTATTGATTGGTTTGATTTGTCTATGCGATGCTTTGGAAAGTGGTTGTTTCCAATGTTCTTGTCTTCCAAACATCTTAGAATTAATAGGACTTGTTAGAAACATCACCAAACGACACAAACACAAGCATACGAACCTTGCGTTTCCTAATGTTTCTCAAACATATGCCTTATTGATTGGTTTGATTTGTCTTTGCGATGCTTTGGAAAGTGTTTGTTTCCAATGTTCTTCTCTTCCAAAAATCTTTGAAATAATAGAACTTGATAGAAACATCCCCAAACAAAACAAACACAAGCATACGAACCTTGCGATTCCAAATGTTTCTCAAACACCTTTCTTATTGATTGGTTTGATTTGTCTATGCGATGCTTTGGAAAGTGGTTGTTTCCAACGTTCTTGTCTTCCAAACATCTAAGAATTAATAGGACTTGATAGAAACATCACCAAACGACACAAACGCAGGCATACGAACCTTGCGTTTCCTAATGTTTCTCAAACATCTGTCTTATTGATTGGTTTGATTTGCCTTTGCGATGCTTTGGAAAGTGTTTGTTTCCAATGTTCTTCTCTTTAAAACATCTTAGAATTAATAGAACTTGATAGAAACATCACCAAACAACACAAACACAAGAATACGAACCTTGCGATTCCGAATGTTTCTCAAACACCTTTCTTATTGACTGGTTTGATTTGTCTATGCGATTTTTTGGAAAGTGGTTGTTTCCAATGTTCTTGTCTTCCAAACATCTTAGAATTAATAGGAATTGATAGAAACATGACCAAACGATACAAACACAGGCATACGAACCTTGCGATTCCAAATGTTTCTCTAATACCTTTCTTATTGATTGGTTTGATTTGTCTATGCGATGCTTTGTAAAGTGGTTGTTTCCAATGTTCTTGTCTTCCAAACATATTAGAATTAATTGGACTTGATAGAAACATCACCAAACGACATAAACACGAGCATACGAACCTTGCGTTTCCTAATGTTTCTCAAACATATGCCTTATTGATTGGTTTGATTTGTCTTTGCGATGCTTTGGAAAGTGTTTGTTTCCAAAGTTCTTCTCTTCCAAACATCTTTGAAATAATAGAACTTGATAGAAACATCACCAAACAACACAAACACATGCATACGAACCTTGCGATTCCAAATGTTTCTCAAACACCTTTCTTATTGATTAATTTGATTTCTCTATGCGATGCTTTGGAAAGTGGTTGTTTCCAACGTTCTTGTCTTCCAAACATCTTAGAATTAATAGGACTTGATAGAAACATCACCAAACGACACAAGCACAGGCATACGAATCTTGCGTTTCCTAATGTTTCTCAAACATCTGTCTTATTCATTGGTTTGATTTGTCTTTGCGATGCTTTGGAAAGTGTTTGTTTCCAATGTTATTCTCTTTAAAACATCTTAGAATTAATAGAACTTGATAGAAACATCACCAAACAACACAAATACAAGCATACGAACCTTGCGATTCCGAATGTTTCTCAAACACCTTTCTTATTGATTGGTTTGATTTGTCTATGCGATACTTTGGAAAGTGGTTGTTTCCAATGTTCTTGTCTTCCAAACATCTTTGAATTAATAGGACTTGATAGAAACATCACCAAACGATACAAACATAGGCATATGAACCTTGCGTTTCCTAATGTTTCTCAAACATCTGTCTTATTGATTGGTTTGATTTGTCTTTCCGATGCTTTGGAAAGTTTTTGTTTCCAATTTTCTTCGCTTCCAAACGTCTTAGAAATAATAGAACTTGATAGAAACATCACCAAACAACACAAACACAAGCATACGAACCTTGCGATTCCGAATGTTTCTCAAACACCTTTCTTACTGATTGGTTTGATTTGTCTATGCGATGCTTTGGAAAGTGGTTGTTTCCAATGTTCTGTTCTTCCAAACATCTTAGAATTAATAGGACTTGATAGAAATATCACCAAATGACACAAACACAAGCATACGAACCTTGCGTTTCCTAATGTTTCTCAAACATATGCCTTATTGATTGGTTTGATTTGTCTTTGCGATGCTTTGGAAAGTGTTTGTTTCCAATGTTCTTCACTTCCAAAAATCTTTGAAATAATAGAACTTGATAGAAACATCCCCAAACAACACAAACACAAGCATACGAACATTGCGATTCCGAATGTTTCTCAAACACCTTTCTTATTGACTGGTTTGATTTGTCTATGCGATACTTTGGAAAGTGGTTGTTTCCAATGTTCTTGTCTTCCAAACATCTTAGAATTAATAGACTTGATAGAAACATGACCAAACGATACAAACACAGGCATACGAACCTTGCGTTTCCTAATGTTTCTCAAACATCTGTCTTATTGATTGGTTTGATTTGTCTTTGCGATGCTTTGGAAAGTGTTTGTTTCCAATGTTCTTCTCTTTAAAACATCTTAGAATTAATAGAACTTGATAGAAACATCACCAAACGACACAAACACAAGCATACGAACCTTGCGATTCCGAATGTTTCTCAAACACCTTTCTTATTGACTGATTTGATTTGTCTATGCGATTTTTTGGAAAGTGGTTGTTTCCAATGTTCTTGTCTTCCAAACATCTTAGAATTAATAGGACTTGATAGAAACATGACCAAACGATACAAACACAGGCATACGAACCTTGCGATTCCAAATGTTTCTCAAACACCTTTCTTATTGATTGGTTTGATTTGTCTATGCGATGCTTTGGAAAGTGGTTGTTTCCAATGTTCTTGTCTTCCAAACATCTTAGAATTAATTGGACTTGATAGAAACATCACCAAACGACACAAACACAAGCATACGAACCTTGCGTTTCCTAATGTTTCTCAAACATATGCCTTATTGATTGGTTTGATTTGTCTTTGCGATGCTTCGGAAAGTGTTTGTTTCCAATGTTCTTCTCTTCCAAAAATCTTTGAAATAATAGAACTTGATAGAAACATCACCAAACAACACAAACACAAGCATACGAACCTTACGATTCAAAATGTTTCACAAACACCTTTCTTATTGATTGGTTTGATTTGTCTATGCAATGCTTTGGAAAGTGGTTGTTTCCAACATTCTTGTCTTCCATACATCGAAGAATTAATAGGACTTGATAGAAACATCACCAAACGACACAAACACTGGCATACGAACCTTGCGTTTCCTAATGTTTCTTAAACATCTGTCTTATTGATTGGTTTGATTTGTCTTTGCGATGCTTTGGAAAGTGTTTGTTTCCAATGTTCTTCTGTTTAAAACATCTTAGAATTAATAGAACTTGATAGAAACATCACCACACAACACAAACACAAGCATACGAACCTTGCGATTCCGAATGTTTCCAAACACCTTTCTTATTGATTGGTTTGATTTGTCTATGCGATGCTTTGGAAAGTGGTTGTTTCCAATTTTCTTCTCTTCCAAACGTCTTAGAATTAATAGAACTTGATAGACACATCACCAAACAACACAAACACAGGCATACGAACCTTGCGTTTCCTAATGTTTCTCAAACATCTGTCTTATTGATTGGTTTGATTTGTCTTTGCGAGGCTTTGGAAAGTGTTTGTTTCCAATTTTCTTCTCTTCGAAACGTCTTAGAAATAATAGAACTTGATAGAAACATCACCAAACAACACAAACACAAGCGTACGAACCTTGCGATTCCGAATGTTTCACAAACACCTTTCTTATTGATTGGTTTGATTTGTCTATGCAATGCTTTGGAAAGTGGTTGTTTCTAATGTTCTTGTCTTCCAAACATCTTAGAAATAATAGAACTTGATAGAAACATCACCAATCAACACAAACACAAGCATACGAACCTTGTGATTCCGAATGTTTCTCAAACACCTTTCTTATTGATTGGTTTCATTTGTCTATGCGATACTTTGGAAAGTGGATGTTTCCAATGTTCTGTTCTTCCAAACATCTTAGAATTAATAGGACTTGATAGAAACATCACCAAACGATACAAACACAGGCATACGAACCTTGCGATTCCGAATGTTTCTCAAACACCTTTCTTATTGATTGGTTTGATTTGTCTATGCGATGCTTTGGAAAGTGGTTGTTTCCAATGTTCTTGTCTTCCAAACATCTTAGAATTAATAGGACTTGTTAGAAACATCACCAAACGACACAAACACAAGCATACGAACCTTGCGTTTCCTAATGTTTCTCAAACATATGCCTTATTGATTGGTTTGATTTGTCTTTGCGATGCTTTGGAAAGTGTTTGTTTCCAATGTTCTTCTCTTCCAAAAATCTTTGAAATAATAGAACTTGATAGAAACATCCCCAAACAAAACAAACACAAGCATACGAACCTTGCGATTCCAAATGTTTCTCAAACACCTTTCTTATTGATTGGTTTGATTTGTCTATGCGATGCTTTGGAAAGTGGTTGTTTCCAACGTTCTTGTCTTCCAAACATCTAAGAATTAATAGGACTTGATAGAAACATCACCAAACGACACAAACGCAGGCATACGAACCTTGCGTTTCCTAATGTTTCTCAAACATCTGTCTTATTGATTGGTTTGATTTGCCTTTGCGATGCTTTGGAAAGTGTTTGTTTCCAATGTTCTTCTCTTTAAAACATCTTAGAATTAATAGAACTTGATAGAAACATCACCAAACAACACAAACACAAGAATACGAACCTTGCGATTCCGAATGTTTCTCAAACACCTTTCTTATTGACTGGTTTGATTTGTCTATGCGATTTTTTGGAAAGTGGTTGTTTCCAATGTTCTTGTCTTCCAAACATCTTAGAATTAATAGGAATTGATAGAAACATGACCAAACGATACAAACACAGGCATACGAACCTTGCGATTCCAAATGTTTCTCTAATACCTTTCTTATTGATTGGTTTGATTTGTCTATGCGATGCTTTGTAAAGTGGTTGTTTCCAATGTTCTTGTCTTCCAAACATATTAGAATTAATTGGACTTGATAGAAACATCACCAAACGACATAAACACGAGCATACGAACCTTGCGTTTCCTAATGTTTCTCAAACATATGCCTTATTGATTGGTTTGATTTGTCTTTGCGATGCTTTGGAAAGTGTTTGTTTCCAAAGTTCTTCTCTTCCAAACATCTTTGAAATAATAGAACTTGATAGAAACATCACCAAACAACACAAACACATGCATACGAACCTTGCGATTCCAAATGTTTCTCAAACACCTTTCTTATTGATTAATTTGATTTCTCTATGCGATGCTTTGGAAAGTGGTTGTTTCCAACGTTCTTGTCTTCCAAACATCTTAGAATTAATAGGACTTGATAGAAACATCACCAAACGACACAAGCACAGGCATACGAATCTTGCGTTTCCTAATGTTTCTCAAACATCTGTCTTATTCATTGGTTTGATTTGTCTTTGCGATGCTTTGGAAAGTGTTTGTTTCCAATGTTATTCTCTTTAAAACATCTTAGAATTAATAGAACTTGATAGAAACATCACCAAACAACACAAATACAAGCATACGAACCTTGCGATTCCGAATGTTTCTCAAACACCTTTCTTATTGATTGGTTTGATTTGTCTATGCGATACTTTGGAAAGTGGTTGTTTCCAATGTTCTTGTCTTCCAAACATCTTTGAATTAATAGGACTTGATAGAAACATCACCAAACGATACAAACATAGGCATATGAACCTTGCGTTTCCTAATGTTTCTCAAACATCTGTCTTATTGATTGGTTTGATTTGTCTTTCCGATGCTTTGGAAAGTTTTTGTTTCCAATTTTCTTCGCTTCCAAACGTCTTAGAAATAATAGAACTTGATAGAAACATCACCAAACAACACAAACACAAGCATACGAACCTTGCGATTCCGAATGTTTCTCAAACACCTTTCTTACTGATTGGTTTGATTTGTCTATGCGATGCTTTGGAAAGTGGTTGTTTCCAATGTTCTGTTCTTCCAAACATCTTAGAATTAATAGGACTTGATAGAAACATCACGAAACGATACAAACACAGGCATACGAACCCTGCGTTTCCTAATGTTTCTCAAACATCTGTCTTATTTATTGGTTTGATTTGTCTTTGCGATGCTTTGGAAAGTGTTTGTTTCCAATTTTCTTCTCTTCCAAACGTCTTAGAAATAATTGAACTTGATAGAAACATCACCAAACAACACAAACACAAGCATACGAACCTTCCGATTCCGAATGTTTCTCAAACACCTTTCGTATTGATTGGTTTGATTTGTCTTTGCAATGCTTTGGAAAGTGATTGTTTCCAATTTTCTTCTCTTCCAAACGTCTTAGAAATAATAGAACTTGATAGAAACATCGCCAAACAACACAAACACAAGCATACGAACTTTGCGATTCCGAATGTTTCTCAAACACCTTTCTTATTGATTGGTTTGATTTGTCTATGCGATGTTTGGAAAGTGGTTGTTTCCAATGTTCTTGTCTTCCAAACATCTTAGAATTAATAGGACTTGATAGAAAATCACCAAACGACACAAACACAAGCATACGAACCTTGTGTTTCCTAATGTTTCTCAAACATATGCCTTATTGATTTGTTTGATTTGTCTTTGAGATGCTTTGGAAAGTTATTGTTTCCAATTTTCTTCTCTTCCAAACGTCTTATAAATAATAGAACTTGATAGAAACATCACCAAACAACACAAACACAAGCATACGAACCTTGCGATTCCGAATGTTTCTCAAACACCTTTCTTATTGATTGGTTTGATTTGTCTATGCGATGCTTTGGAAAGTGGTGGTTTCCAATGTTCTTGTCTTCCAAACATCTTAGAATTTATAGGACTTGATAGAAACGTCACCAAACGACACAAACACAGGCATACGAACCTTGCATTTCCTAATGTTTCTAAAACATCTGTCTTATTGCACTACCACAATTAAGGCTTAAGGAAACGGTCGACTTTTGTTTCATAAAGGCTACATAACCGTTTCATTATCTCTAATGAAACGGTTGTTGACCGTTTCGGACGCTCATGTTGCTTTAGACATAATGAAACGGTTGTTCTAACCTAATGAAACGGTTGTATGATTATGGAGACCAACCGTTTCATTTGTTGTGGAGGAGTGTTTCATTATCTAAACTGTTTCATTAACTTTCAAAACCGTTTAATATTGAGGAGGTAATGAAACATTATGCTTTAATTTTACGAAACGGTTATTGTAGTCTTCTTGAATCATATATTAGAGCTACTGAAATGGTTGGTGGCTTTCTGTGTGATTCCGGGTTTAATTGATTGTGAAACGGTGGTTTACGCTGTATATATATATATATAGTCCATATGGATATATAATTACATGATTAATATACTAAAATCCAAATTTATAAACTTCAAATCTATGACGTACATAAGGGTTTTGCTCGAGCAACAAACGAGCTCAAGTCATGTACGTACATACTTACAAAATATATCACTTTGGGAACTTGAAGTGGATGTGTGCTCCGGCTCTGTAGCTGCTTGGACCAGTAGCACTTTGGGCGATTCGCCGGCTTTGCGGCGTTTGAATGTATGCTCAAGTGCTGGACGTTTCTCGATGTCCTCTGGTCCGCTTTCGGATGAAGGAAGGCGGGACTTAGGAGTCTCGGGGTCCTTAGGAGGTGAGATGTGGGCAGGGGCAGATGGGAAGTTTGCAAAATTTAGGGGTGAGGAATGAGGATTGGGTTGGAAGGGAATAAGAGCGTTAGCTTTTGAAGGCTTGGGGGACGGAGGAGGGTTTGGAAGTTGGACGATTTTGAGAGGTTGAGGTTGGGGAGTGGATTGTTTGGAAAGATTGGAGGGGCCTTTTGTGGTGCTAGGCCGTTTTGAGGAGGGACGGAAGAAGACTTGGCCTTTTTGAGGGGCCTTGGGTCATGGGCTTTCTTGGAGCGTCCCTCCTTGACATGGGGTGGAAACTTGTCCATTATTTCAGTTGGTTTTGAGGAGGAGAAGGATTTAGAAGTTTTGGAGATAGGGGACGAAGGGGCGGGACGCTTTAATAACTTCTTGGTTGAGGCGGTGGGAATTTGAGGAGGTGGGGGAGAGGGACTCGCCAAATGGTGTTTTAACATTTGAAAGGCGGGGGAGTCCCTTGGGTATATAGGGAAGTCGGGGAGAACTTGGTTATGGAGGTCTGGGATAAGGTCAAGTAAGGGACCAAGATTCTCACCTCCAAACTGTTGGAAGAATAGCACGTCCTCCATCCGGCCAGGAAGATCATTATAGTTGTTCTTGTGCAGGCCGTGAATGACGAAGCGTTCAATAAACTTCTCATAATTCCTCGTCTTTTCAGCGTCCTGCTTGACTTCTGGACGCCCCTACTCCTCGTAGGGACGCCTGACCAAAGGACGCCTTCTTGCAAACTCAAAGTTGTTGGGCTCTTCATCGGAATCCGGAGAAGATTGAGGAGTAGTAAAGCGAATGTGTTGGGCACGTCGTCTACACTCAATCGTCCCCTCCGGTTCACCAAATGCGTTCTCCTTCCCGGCCCAAGCTTGGAACCAATTGTAGTAGCTTACAAGGTCAAAGAGTCATGACCCCAAAGGAATGGCCACTTTGTCAAAGTTGGAATGAGGTACGAGTTTGTCAATGAAGCCGGAGACAACCTTCTCCTTGATGATGTTGGCTTTCTTGAAGTATGTGAGATTCATGTACTCCACTGCATTCGGTGCCGGCGTGTACTTGGATAGATCAACCTCAAGACGACTAGCCAAGCGGGCTATCATCCCTCCGAAGTAAATCCTTGATGAGCTTTGGAAGTCCCTCACCATTTTCACCCATTCCCACGTGAGATTCAATGGCTTGTCGGTTTGGAAGAGCATCTCATATAGCAACATAGCTTCCTCCTTCATAGGCTTGCTTAGCTCGTGCCTTGCATAAATAGCGCACCCCAAGACTCGGATCATCATCCGGAAAAGAGGACTATCTATCTCATTCGTTGAAGCTCCTTTCCTCATCTCTTTCCTCCCCGCTACATACTTCCAAAGATAGTTGACCTTGTCATTGTCCACAAAAGCTTCCTCTCTTGGAAAAGGAAATCCAAGATAGACCGCCAAGTTCCGAAGAGAGAGCTCTTGTGTCTCATTGCCCAATTGAAAGGTGATGATGCCTTCACTATCCTCTACTCCTTCATAGGAGCACTTGAAGGTGGCCATGAACTCCGATGTCAAGGCGGGGTAGTGAGTGTTGTTCCAACTTAACATCACATCAAGGCCAATATGAGAGTAGCAACGGGGGAGAGCTATATCCATCCCCATCCTCCTTATAGACTCCCAATCTAGCCACCTTGTGTGGTGAGCTAGACCCATGTACCGCTCATAACTTTCGGCCACATCATCATCCTCAAATTGCACATCATCGATCTTCGGTGCTCTCTTTGATTTCTTTGACTTCTTTGAAGGCCTCTCCATGCGTGAAGAAGATGCTCGGGTTGTCATGGTACCTACACACATTCAAAGCAAAGAACTATAAGATAAGATCCATACAACCTCAACAATAACACAAGCATCAACAACTAACAACTTATCACACAATAATGACCCCATGCTTATTCTCTAGACACTTAACAAACCAAATCCAACATGTATGAACAAAGGATCACAAAACAATGGTCAAGCTAGTCGATATATCATGATAATCAAGCCATAACCAACAATCAAACTCCTGAATCCTAATGTCAACACAAGAGAAAGACAACTAGAACAAGGACCGACCAACTCAAGACGTCAGGCCCGAGGTGCTCTCAACCTCGGTCCTAAGTCATGGACCGACTCTACGATGTCGGGCCCGAGGTACCTGGGTACCTCGGTCCGGTTCTGAGCTCGTCTTCTCAACCAAATTCACCCAAAATCAACCTATCATGCTCCTAAAATCCAATAACAACCATTTATGTTCATCAATCGAAGTTCCAAGTAGGTTCAATCATGCATAATCAACAATTAAGAACAAACTCTCCTATTCATGCAAGACCCCATGGATGCTCAAGATCTAAACTCATTCAATCATGGCAAAACTCAATTCAAGCAATGAAAGCATGAAATTCACAAGGAATTAGATAAGAATCGAGATTCACATACCAAATTTGAAGAGATCTAGATTTCTTAGCAAACAAACTCCTTAGAACTCAAATTCTCTACCTAGATCTAGGAGAGGGATGAAGAACAATGGGATTTGTTAGGGTTTTTTTCTTGGGATCGATGTTGGGGAAGGCTAGGGTGTTGGATCGAGATTGTAGAGGGACAAGCTATGGGATCGAGTGTGATGGAGGTAGGGGGCCGATTTGGGGTTTTGAAGGGAAGCTTGGTATTTTGGGAAGGTGGTTATGAAGGTGATGGGAGGTAGGTATGTGAAACAAGGCTTTAAATGGGAAAGAAACAAAGTTTAGGTCAGAGGGGTATAATGGGTATTTCCTTCAAATCATGACCAAGGTTGACCGGTCGGGTTGGACCGACTTGCCTAAGTCGGGCCCGAGGTACTGGGTACCTCGATCCGGCTTGGTTCGACCTCCAAAAAATTCCCTCATCTATGCCACTTCTTATCCCACAAATCCTTTTATTATTTTCACCATTACCTCTACCCAAGCATGAATCTCACATAACACCACAATAACACAATAACACAATGTAGGAAGAGAGTAGAGAGAATCTAAGCTAAGCTAAGAAAAAACAAACTAAACCTACGAAAATAAACCTACTAAGCTCGGGTTGCCTCCCGAGGAGCGCTTCTTTTAAGTCATTAGCTTAACTTCTAACCTCAACCTTCACGGTGGATGAAAGATGGTGAATTGGTCACCATAATCATGTCCATTGCCATTCCCTTCACAGCCATAGAACCACCACTTGTGATTGATGTAGGCATGGGACTCAAATTCTCCTTCACCTTTGTCCTCTAGAGCATATGCTTGAACCTCTTGCACCTTCTCATCTTGATCTTCCTTCCCTACATCAAAAACATCTCGAGAATTTCTAGGAGATTCAACAACATTATAGCTCAAATCATCTTTCAAATCACTTAAACACATATAACTATCTCCTAGATCCTCTTTCAAGTCACTCAAACAAATATAAGAGTCTCCCACATCTAAAGGATACAAGGAAGGATACTCTTCATTGCTCCTTGGACTATCATCACCTCTTGACTCCTCTTGATGCTCAAATGGATCCACCAACTCTCTCTCTTGAACTTGAGCATTGACCCTTTCATGGTTCCTCAAAGGTGCTTCTTCTTCTTTTGTGGCATCCACTTCTTCCCTTTTCCTCTTGGCATTTTCTTCCAACTTCAAAATCGCCAAGGCATCCGGTTCATTTAGAGCCTTGTTGAAGTGAAACTCCACCTTGTCTTCTCCTATCTCAAAAGTCACCTTTCCATTCCTCACATCAAATTTGGCACCCGCCGTGGCTAGAAACGGCCTTCCAAGAATAATGGGTACCAAAGGATCTTCTTTCATATCAAGGATCACGAAATCGTCGGGGACTAAGTACCTCCCAACTCTAACCGGAACATCATCTAAATTTCCCGTGGCCTTTGTAGTTGAACCATCGGCCATTGTAAGACACATGTCGACCGGTTCTATATCACCAAGGTTAGCCCTCTTCCATATGCTCATGGGCATAACCGATATGCTTGCTCCTAAGTCACAAAGAGCTTTGAAACTTTGAGATCCAATACCCACGGTAGTTGCAAATCTCCCGAGATCACCTAATTTTTGAGGTAGCTCCAAGATTTTCACCTCATCTTGCATTTCCACAATCGACCTCTTCTTGCTCAAAATTTCCTTCAAGAAGTTTGCATATGAAGGCATCTCATTTAGATCGTCGGTGAACGGTATTGTGATATTCAACCCTTGCAAAAGCTTCAAGAACCTCTTAAACTTGCCCTCTACTACTTCCTTGGGCTTCTTTGATGGGTAAGGAAGAGTTGTGACGCCTTGATTCTTTCTTGGATCAACTTCTTTGGACCGGCTTGGATCACTCTCAACTTTTTCTGCTTGGACCGATGTTGGCTCGACGTCGGGCCCGATGTGCGGGTCCTCGATCTGGGGGCTGGGCAAAGCAAACAAATCTCAATCATCTAACTCAAATCAAAGTCAAATCTCATTCAAATCAAAGGAATTCATAAGATCCAAACTCTAATCCACAAACAGCAAAATAAAACAAGTTCAAACTCACAATTTCCTTCCTAGATCACCTAATCTCCACCGATTTCTCCTCTTCCTCTCCTCTCCTTTCTTCCTCCTTGCTCTCCAAGTCTTCCTTGAGCCTTTGAGAGTGATTAGATGTGTGTATTAGCCTCCTCTCTCTAATTGCCTTCCATCCTTTTAATTAGGGACCAAGGATCTCCAAAAGTAGAAGAGGGGCAAAAGTGGTAGATCATAATTGTATGCCTTGGAGCTCAATCTTCACTTTGCCGACATGGACCGACACGGAGCCACCTCGGGCCCAACTTGCTTCAACCTCGGTCCGAGCCTCCATAAATCAATCTGGGGCCCAACTTGCTGGGCACGTCGATCCGGGCCTCGATCTTCTTCTCTTCTTGGTTTTCCTTGAGTTCCTCTTCGTTGATCGCTCGGCTCTTCAACTCCTTTGCTCTCAACCTTTGCTCCTCCTTAGAGACTCCTTCCAAATCTTCCTCAAAACTCGCCAATTTACCTACAAAACACAACAAATTTGCATAGTCTCCAAATATCATAGAAAATAGGAATCTAAGCTAAAAAGGGACAAAACTAACAAATAAAGGAAGAAAGGACACATATTTACAAGGGAAATTAACCACTAAAACACCACCAAAATGAGAGACATCACAAAACAAGTTCAAACTCACAATTCCTTCCTAGATCTCCTAACCTCCACCGATTTCTCCTCTTCTTCTCCTCTCCTTTCTTCCTCCTTGCTTTCCAAGTCTTCCTTGAGCCTTTGAGAGTGATTAATTGTGTCTCAAACTTCTCATCTTTCTCTAATTGTCTTCTCTCCTTTTAATTAGGGGCCAAGAATATCCAAAAAATGGAAGAAGGGCAAAAGTGGTAGATTACATTTGTGTGCCTTGGTGCCCAATTCACACTTCACCGACTTGGACCGACACGGATCAACATCAGGCCCGACTTGCCACACCTCGGTCCGGGTCTCCATGTATCGATCTCGGGCCCGACTTGCTGGGCACCTCGATCCTGGCCTCTGTCTTCTTCTCTTCTTGGTCTTTCTTGAGCTCCTCTTCGTTGATCGCTTGGCTCTTCCACTCCTTGGTGCTCATGCCTTGCTTCTCCTTAGAGACTCCTTCCGAAACTTCCTCAAAACACAGCAATTTACCTACAAAACACAACAAATTCGCATAGTCTCCGAATCTCATAGAAAATCGGAATCTAAGCTAAAAAGGAACAAAACACACAAAGAAAGGGACTAAAGACACATATTTATAAGGGAAATTAACCACTAAAACACCACCAAACTAAGAGACATCATGTATAGGCCGTGGGGCTTAGAGGTGGACTTGGCCTTGTTGCACGTCACACATGACTTGCAAAACTGAGTCACGTCCTTGGCCATGGATGGACAAAAGAAATTCTCTCGTAGATGTGCAAGTGTACGAGAGGCACCAAAGTGAGCTAGACCTTCGTGAGCTTCCTTCAATAAGACAACACGCAAAGAAGATGAAGGAATACAAGTTTCCCACGCCTAAATAGAAAACCATTGTCCAAAAAGAAAGACTCATGCTCACGATTATTGGTTAGATCACGAAAAATAGGAGAAAAATATATATCATGCTCATATTGCTCCTTAATCAAATTAAAACCAAATAATCGAGCTTGAAGGGAAGAAAGAAGGACGTATCTCCGAGATAGGGCGTCGGCCACGACATTGTCCTTGCCTTTCTTATGTGCTATGACGTAGGGAAAGGTCTCCATGAACTCCACCCAACACGCATGTCGCCGGCTCAAAGAGGTTTGAGACTTGAGGTATGCGAGAGCGGCATGGTCCGTGTGGATCACAAACTCGCTAGACCAAAGACAGTGTTGCCACGTCTTTAGCACGCGAATAAGTTCATAGAGCTCCTTGTCTTACGTCGGGTAGTTTAGAGTGGCTCCGGTTAGCTTCTCACTAATATAGGCCACCGGTCGTTTATCCTGCATAAGCACGTTGCCAATGCCAAAATCCGAGGTGTCGCATTCTATCTCAAAAAGCTTGTTAAAGTCCGGGAGCGCGAGCACCGGGGCTTTGTACAAGGCGTTCTTGAGGTCATTGAACGCGACCTCATGCACGTCGCACCACTTGATGGTCGTGGCTTTCTTGGTGAGATTGTGTAGGGTCGCCGCTATGGACGAAAAGTCCTTAACAAACCGCCTATAAAATCCGGCCAAGCCAAGAAAGCTTCGAACCATAGTGGGCGTTGTGGGAGTAGGCCATTCGCGGATTGCTTTAATTTTCTCATCATCCACTCGCAACCCTTCTTTGGATACCACGAATCCAAGAAAATTCGTGTAGTCCCTGCAAAACACACACTTGGCCATATTCGCAAATAATGACTCACGTCGAAGGCACTCTAAAACTAGCCTAAGGTGCTCGACATGAGAGGATAGTGAAGTAGAATAAATCAATATATCATCAAAATAACCACTACAAATTTCCCTATGTACTCTCTTAAAACATTATTCATTCAACGCATGAACGTAGAGGGAGCATTTGTAAGACCAAAGGGCATCACTAACCATTCGTATAGGCCATGCTTGGTTTTGAAATCCGTCTTCCACTCGTCACCTTCTTGCATACGAATTTGGTGGCAGCCCGCCTTAAGATCAATTTTTGAGAATGTCGTGGCGCCACTTAATTCGTCCAACATGTCATCTAGACGACGAATGGGATGACGGTACTTGATGGTGATTTGGTTGATGGAGCGAGAATCTACACACATCCTCCACGAGCCATCCTTCTTGGGCACCAAGATCACCGGAAGGGCACATGGGCTAAGCGACTCGCGCACATAGCCCTTGTTGAGAAGCTCTTAGACTTGACGTTGGAGCTCCTTCGTCTCTTGGGGCGAAGCCCTGTAGGCCGGCCGATTGGGCAAAGAAGCCCCGGGAATGAGGTCAATCCGGTGCTCAATGCCGCTCACGGGCGGTAGGCCGGGTGGGAGCTCGTCGGGCATCACGTCCTGAAACTCATCAAGAAGAGAAGAAATGGAACTTGGGAGTTCCGAGAGGTGAGAAGCTTCCGAGGGGTGAGAAGAAACCGAAAGGAGAGGCACTACTAAGAAACAAGGGACTCTACCTTGGAGTGATGGTGTGATGTCCCTCCTTCGGGCTAAGAAAAGTCGCTTCTCACATGAGCCAAGCAAGGGTGGCTCGTCATCTTGGGACGCTCGGTCAATCGCATGGGCGGGCCCGGCCTATTTTGCACCATTTTTATTTTTAATCTTTTTGGTCCAAGAGTCGCCCATAGGAATCGGCCGAGAGTTGTCCTGGCATGCAATGGATGCTGGGAGCGCGTCCTGGGGCGCCGTGCCCGTGGTAGAAGGTTGTGAGCCATCTCGCTTATTCTTTCGAAGTTTGCGTGGTTGCTCGGGGCATTCCTCTTTATTTGTAGTGCTCATTGAAGGCGTGGAGGATGTCCCGGCAAAATTGGGTCATGACCCGTCTTGGCCCACAGAAGGTGCACTAGTGGCACGTTGGGCATGTACTCGGTCCCTATGCCTTTCGGCCTCATCCTACAATACCTCATTCACACTCATAGGTAAGAGCGTCACGCGCTTCCTATGGTACATGAACATGTAAGAGTTCAAGTAGCCATCATGGAGCACGCGACGGTCGTATTGCCAAGGACGCCCCAACATCAAATGTGTGGCATCCATAGGCGCTACGTCACATAATAACTCTTCTTTGTATTGACGAATGGAAAAAGAGAGGAGAGTTTGATGTGTTACCCATCTCGAGGTTGTGGAAGAGATCCATTGTAGCTTGAAGGGACATGGGTGGGGCGTTGTGGTCATGTTGAAATGCTTGATGACCCGCTCGCTCAAGAAGTTGGAACACGAGCCACTATCGATAATCACACACAAAGAAACATTGTTCACGATGCAACGAGTGTGAAACAAGTTGAATCATTGCCCATTGTCCTTTTCCTCGTGTGCTCTTAGTGCTCGATTCACCACAAGGCTGAGCGATAGAACGCCTTGGGCGAAGCCGGCATCAATGTCATAGGCCTCGGGCGAAGCCTCATGCTCCGTCTCGTCCTCCTCCTCCTCATCGCTATAATACTCATTATGCTCCGAGAAGAGGACGTTCTTGACGTTTGGGCAATCCTTTTGGTAGTGGCCTCGGCCGACACACTTGTGGCACACCACGTCTCGGGCGCGATCCGGGTAAGTCGCGGGGCGTGACGCCGGTGCACGAGGACGAGCCGCGGATGCCTTTTCTTGAGACCTAGAAGACTTAGAGGATGGACAAGAAGATTGGTTAGTAGAATAACCGTATTGACTAGAGTTGGATGAGTACCTCTTGGAGTAAGTCTTGCATCTCTCGAGTTGCTCCCATATTTTCATAGACGTATGAATGAGCTGGCTGATATCCTTGATGGGCAAGATCTCGAGTTGGTCTTGGATTGGTTGGTTGAAACCCGTGATGAACCTCGTCCGAATGGTGCTCGGAGATACACTCACATTGGCCCGGCTGTAGAGGTGCTCGAGGTGAGTGAAGAACCTTCCGGGGTCATGGAGCCTTATTTCGCCTTGGCTATCTCGGATCTCATGTGGTCACGGTAATTAAGAGGGACCCACTTTTGAGTCATAATGTGCAAGAGTTGGCGCCACTCCACGATCACTCTTCAAGCGTTGCCACCAAGCCTGCGCTCCATCTTCGAAGTGAAGGGTGACCACCTCCACCTTCTCGTGTTCTTCATAGTGTAGATGCTCGAGCGTAGCTTCGGTCTTGTTGAGCCAAGTTAAGAATTTTTCCGGGTTGTATTCGCCATGGAACGGAAGAATCCTTATCCTGACGTCTCTCTTTCCGGCATGTGCATTGTTGCCTTGGCCACCTTGGCCGTAGCCTTAGCCTTGGTCGTAACCACGACCTTGGCCCCATGGGCGGTTGGCGTCGTCCCGTCCTCGTCTAGGGTAGTTGTACCCATCATCGTCCGAGGGATATTCGGATCCGCCTCCCCCCTTGGTGGGCCACGTCCGCCACCCCGGCCACCTCTACCGCCATGTTCGCCACAACTGTGGCCTTGCGTTTGCGTGCGCATGGCTTGGTCGTAGGCCTCTCTATTGGTCGGTATCCTAGGTGGAGGGATCCAATCCGGCGAGCGCCCCTGGTGCTCGGGAGGATCTTGTAAGGGCGAGTGGTAGGCTTGATGATCATCATGATTGTAGCCGGGCTCTTCCTCATCATCGAACTCTTTGAAGGAGTCATAGCCATCGGTGGCGCCTTGGGAGAGTGAATGATAGGGAAATTGTGCTTTGGTGTCCTTGGTAATCATCCACATGAAAATCATTATTATCAAAATCAGATTGACTAGAGGATCTTGGATTACCTTGTTTCGGATGCGCCGGCGTAGGGTGTGGTACTCTATAGGAGCGTCGGTCCTTTAAGATCGTAGGAGCGCGGTTGTCCACCTCAAGTACCTCCTCGTCGGTCTCCTCCATAATTTGGACATTGTGAGTGGTGGTGTTGGTGGGCCGTGAACCGTTCGGTTTCCTTGGACCACTAGTGTGGGTGTTAGTAGCGCCTTCAAGAACGACCCCAGATGGGTCGTGCACGACCCTGGGAGGGTCAGTCCTAGGAGTACTACGGTGGGTGTGTGACTCCCGCGTGGGCTCCTTGCGAATCATGGGTGGTGGGTTCGGATCCACGGGTGTTGGGACGCTATCAAGAACGCTTGCGTACTTGTTAGTGTACCACACAACCGTCCCTTAGTTTTGATATGACAAACTCACTTTGATTCTAATAAAGTTGTCCAAGTGTTCAGGAACGCCAGTGACTAAAAGGACAACAAGTGTGTATGGGCGTCCCATAAGCTTAGGGACGCTAGCTAACAGGAAGTAAGGACCAGCCAGAGACTACTTGAGCAAGGACGGAGTCCCAAGCAAGTAGGAACTCAAGAAAGGAGTCCTTACTCACTAGCCGACAACATGACATCACACGACAATGTTTGATCATCCAAGGACACGTGGAGACCGATCCTGTAGCGGAGTCCAACACTACGTGACGGACGATCCTGTTGCAGAGTTCATCAACACGTGGCGGCCGATCCTGTAGCGGAGTTCATCATACACAGCTGGATACAGGAAGCTTCCTCATCACCGCCCTACTACGTGGAGGAAGATCCTGTAGCCACGTCCATGAAGGGCATGATCGTCCCAGAGAAAAGACGCCCTTCCCCAAGTCCTATAAATAGCCCCAAGGCATTTATTGTGACGGCAACGCTTTCAGGAATATTCAGAGAATCAGAGGAAAGCGACTCACTCAAGAACACGAAGAACTAACTCAAGAACTCAAGAACAGTGCTAGAACTTGTGTTAGATCAAGTGAGACTTGTAACCAAATCACAAAATCAGTTTGTAACAGAAAACCCAAAAGAGAGAGAGAGAGAGAGAGAGTTCTGCGAAGTACTGCAGAACGTAGGAATAGAGTCCTTTGGTAGATTGAACTAGCTTAAGTTGTAGGCTTAAAGGAGTTCTTTACAAGTGAACTTAGGGAAAAGCTAAGTGTCAGAGAACTGTAAAGGCTCGCCAGTACAACTGTAAGATCGTTCAATAGAAAGGAAAGAACTATTCAAAAATCCTCCAAGGAGGTAGAGGTTTACACTCAAGGACTACTTGGTCTTGAGTGGTTCCTCTATAATTCATTGCGTTCATCTATTATCTGTTTAGTACTTAATTTCCGCTGCATTACTCAAGGACGCCCTTACTCCTCGTAGGGACGCCTAACCTAAGGACGCCTTTACTAAAATAAAGGACGTCCCTCAGTACTAACTGATGTGACCGCGCCCGGGCCACATCAAGGCACCGACGCCCCAGTGCCTCCGCAAGGCACCGGCGCCCAAGACGAGGGTGCCCAAGGCACCGACGCCCAAGGCACCGGCGCCCAAGGCACCGACGCTTCGGCGCCCCGTCAAGGCACGGGCGCCCCGGTGCCACTCGGCGCCCTCGACGCTGAGGCGCGGCCCGGCGCCTCGTTTGGGCACCCGACTCGGGAACGCACGCGACCCGTCACGAGTTCGGTTTCATTCAAAGAGGCAAGCCACATTCCCGGGGCCATAACGCGACGTCGGGCTAAGGCCATACAAGAACGACTTCGGGCTCACTTGGCGGTGCCAAGTGTGATGCAAGGCTTGTCCGGAGATACATTTTTGAGTCTCCAAATATTGGGCCCCAGGCGACACCGCAAAGCCTGAAGCCCATTATAAAGAAGACCCATTCAAGCCCGCTTTAATGGAGGCGTGGCCACCACACTAGGATCCTTCCTTGGCCGCCAAGTTTACTTCTTTCCATGCCTTTAAAGCATTAGCTTGGCCGCCAAGGAATTGTGATAAAAGCGGCTGCCTATGCTTGCCTTGGACGCCACTCTTCGCCACCTCCATACAAGAACTTGGTGCCCACTCCAAGGAGGTGTCTTTGCCGCCAAGCTTCTACACCTCCTCATGTTGCTTGGCGTCCACTCCAAACACGCCGCCCTTTCCCCTCTCTCGTGCCTATATAAGCACAAGCCATCCCTCAATTTTTGGTAGATTGAAATTGAGTAAAGAGAGCTATAAGCCCTTACTCTTTCGGTCTCTTCTCCTCACGGGAGAAAGGGCCGAGGGAATCCACCACTCGTTGGCTTCTAGCTCTCGTTCTCCTAGCTTGAATTCTTGTTTTCCATTTCATTCCTTTCATCCCACAAAAACGCTTACACTCAAGATTGTAACACCTACATTCGCCACCAATTTTCAATGCAAAAGTCAAGTTTGAGTTTCATACACATTTCTTACACGAACGCCTCCACAAAAGCTCAGTCGAACCCGAATTCGACCGATCCTGGAAGTGAGATCTCATCACTAACGATCCAACAATTGGTATCAGAGCAGGCGCTCTAGATTCTTACTGAGTTGCAGGTAGAGATGGGCATGGAACCCATTGGAATTTCTTTTGTGAAGCCTCCGCGCCTGACGGACGGCAACTTCAACCGCTGGAAGACAAGGTTTGAAAATTTCTGCAGAAGTCAAAATTATCAATGCTGGAATGATGAAGGGAGATCTCAAATTTCCCGCTGACAAAGCTGATAAGGAGGACGAGTGGGGTCCTGACGAGTTCAAGCTGATGGAAACCAACGCAAAAGCTATTTGCTTCCTTCAAGCGTCCTTATGCGAAAGGGACGCCACAAGAGTTAGCAATCTCCCCACAACAAAACAACAGTGGGAAGCTCTTGAGAAGTTCCATGTAGGAACCGCTGAAATGAAGGAGGACGTTCAGCTGAAAATCAAGAAGGAGTTCTATGCTTTTAGTATGCTGCCAAATGAAACGGTGAATGACTACTCATATCGTTTTGAGGCCCTTGTCACCAAGATGAGGAACTTGGGCATCCCAGAAACAGAAATCTCCATGAGGAATAGAGTTCAAGTGGTTATTGATGGTTTGACCGGAGTCTGGAACTTTGACAGGACAACGTTCAAAGAGAATACAGCCAACAAAACTCTAGATATGGAAGAAATCTATGGGAAGCTCAGGCAGTACGAAGAAAGAAGGATCTCTGACATGGCTAAACTTGGACAGAATCCTCAAACTGATCTTGCTCTGGCGTCCATAACACCAGAGTACGCTGAGTATCTTCGTCGTCAAAGAGAAATTTCTTTAATGGTGGAAGCTAACAAGAATGAGAATCGCGAAAAGATGCGCGTTCAAGCCTTAAAAGAGAAAGAAAGCAAGACGAAGGAACAACTTGAAGAAGAGGAAGAAGTTGCTCTCTTTAACAAAGTTCTCCGTGTCTTTGGGAAAAGGAACAAATACTTCAACAAACACAAGATGCCTTACAAGAAAGAAAGTCCCAAGTACACTGAGGCATAGATGAAAGAACTTACCTGTTACAAATGCAACAAGAAAGGACACTTTACCAAAAAATGTACAACGGGAATGACCTCAAAGGAGATGAAGACAAAAGCCCTCATTGGAGCGTTCGCATCTGCATGGGACAATGTCAGTGCTGATGATGAAGAACCGGATGAGCAAGAGGCGTACGTAGCTATTGAGGACGCTTCTGATAATGAACAAGTAGCATTCATGGCTATGGAGGACGCCACAGTTATTGAGGAGGACGCTCCGAAATTTGAAAATGAGGTAACTCGTGAATCTATGATGAGTTCTTTAGAAAATTGTTCCAAATCCAAGCTCATTAAACTCATTGGTAAAATCATGGAAGAAAGTGTGGTCATGCAACATAGAATGGATGAACTTGAACTTGAAAATGAAAATATTGTGGTTGAATGTGAGAACTGCTCTACAGTGTCTTTGAAATTGGAATCCTCATATGAAGAAAACAAATCTCTAAAAACTGAAGTGATGTGCCTTAAACTAGAGAACGCCAAGCTTAGGGAAGAAGTGAAGGTGTTAGGAAAGAGTCCTATCATTCAGGAAGTTAGACCAATGGTCTTCGTCCCAGCCAAGAGAGGACTAGGATACGAGTCTGACTCTAGGAACTCTCTCCCTAGCGACTTTGAGGCTAACAAAACTTCAGAACTTGAACTAGAAAGAGAGAAAACCAAGAATCTCCTTGAAAGAATTAGAGTCCTAGAGAGTGGAGATAAAGGTCAAGAGGACTACTACACTAACTCTACCAGTCATAAAATTTACAAGAAAATTGCAAAAGGGGACGGTTCAAAAGTGTGTGATCCCCAAAAGATGAAGAAAAACAAAATCCAACGTCCCAACAAGAAGTACTACCTCGGTACTTACTATAGGACGTGTTGGTACTGTGGACAAGGTGACCACTTCAAATATGACTGTGTAAAACTTAAGGAAGACATTGAGAGTGGCAAAGCTGCTAGGACTAACAATGAAAATGCTAAGTCCGTTCCAAAAGCTAATTCTAGGCGTCCTAGACGTTCTAGAAGTTCTTTCCGCAAGCATGCCATTTCTAATGATCTTAACATAAATGACTATATGCCAGAACCAGAGTTCTATTATTGCAATGAGCCAGGTAAGGAACACCTTGCCTGGGTCGCCAAGAACTAACCTTGTTTTGGCAGGTGGAAGTGAGGGGACGCCCATGGATCATTGATAGTGGCGCCTCAAATCATATGACAGGAAGCCAAATCCATCTCACTTCTATCCAAAATAGTGCCACGGGAGGAACTGTCTCGTTTGGCAACAAGAGCAAGGGAAAGATCAAAGGAACGGGAACTGCTATTCTCAATCCGTCCATCAAAGCGACAAATGTCAGTCTTGTTGAAGGACTTGGCTTCAATCTTCTTAGCGTCTCTCAAATGTGTGATCAAGGTGAAAACCTAGTCACATTTGACTCAAAGGAGTGCCTTGTTATCAACAAGAAGTCCAACAAAGTTGTTCTCAAAGGAGTACGCCAGAACAACATCTATATCTTTAACCAGGAGTTCAAGCCTAAATCAGAGTTGTGTCTATCTGCTTCAAACGAGGACGCTGATCTCTGGCATCGTCGACTTGGCCATGCTGGACCAAGCACAATCCTCAAGCTACACCAGCGAAATCTTGTGAAAGGACTTCCCCGAATTGATCCTAAGACTGTTGAACAGTGCGAAGCCTGTATCAAAGAGAAGCAAACAAGAACGTCTTTCAAGTCCAAGAACGAAGTCAGTACAAAGAAGCCTTTGGAACTTCTCCATATGGATCTTTGTGGACCAATGAAAACGTTGAGCCACGGTGGAAAGAGGTACATTTACGTTCTTGTAGATGATTTTTCTCAATTCACTTGGGTTCTTTTCTTAGTGTCAAAAGCAGATTGTTTCAATGCGTTCAAAGTCTTCATCAAACAAGTGGAAGTTTCCCTTGAGACGCCTCTCAAAGCCATAAGATCAGACCATGGAACGGAGTTCCAAAACTCAGAGTTCCTGGCCTACTGTGATCAACATGGTGTTTCGCACAACTTCTCCGCTCCAAGGACTCCTCAACAAAATGGAGTTGTGGAAAGAAAGAATAGGACGTTGGAGGATATGGCAAGAACTATGCTCTTAGCAAATAGCGTTCCCAAGTACTTCTGGGCGGAAGCTATTGCCACCGCATGCTACATCATTAATCGTGCCATGATCCGTCCTCTGCTGAAGAAGACGTCCTATGAGTTGTTGAATGGAAGGAAGCCTCGCATTGACTATCTCAGAGTCTTTGGTTGCAAGTGTTTCGTTCACAACAATGATAAAGAAAAACTTGGAAAGTTTGATGCAAGGAGTGATGAAGCCATATTCCTTGGGTACTCTCTTACCAGCAAAGCATATAGAGTTTTCAACAAAAGGACTCTAAAGCTTGAGGAGAGTATTCATGTTGTGTTCAAAGAAAGTTCTTCTCACAAAGAAAAACCAAGTAAGAAAGAACGCTCTTCTTCACACCAACAGGACGACTTTGAAGATGAAGTTGAAGATTGGACTTCTGGAAAATACTAAGTCTCTATGGACGCATCTCCAAATCCGGAAGAAGTCTCAGTGGACGCTCCTAGTGTTGTTCAAGGAGTTCCCTCTCGCAGTGAATCCCCAGTTCAACAAGATATAGCAGAATCAAGTCAACAAGGTGAGCAACGCCAAAGTGTGGACGCTCTCTCTGAGGGGGAACACACTGGGGACGATGCTCAAAATGATAGTGATGATTCTGATGGAGACATTGATCCAAGATTTGCTCAATTGTTTCAAAGGGAGTCCCGCTTCTCTAGGGACCACCCAACTTCTCAAATTGTTTCTGATCCTTCTCAAGGAGTTCAAACAAGGTCAGCTGCAAGCAAGTCCCAGAGTGCAAATCTAGCGTTCTGTGCGTTCAACGCTTTTGTTTCTATGGTGGAACCAAAGAATATCAAAGAAGCACTTCAGGACGCTGACTGGATTCAAGCAATGCAAGAAGAACTCAATCAGTTTGAAAGGAACAAAGTTTGGACTCTCGTCCCTCGTCCCAAAGGCAAAAATATCATAGGGACGCGATGGGTGTTCAGAAATAAGCTTGATGAGAGTGGACGTGTGTCTAGAAACAAGGCAAGACTGGTGGCTCAAGGATTCAAGCAAGAGGAAGGCATAGACTATGATGAGACCTTTGCTCCTGTTGCTAGAATTGAAGCCGTTCGTCTCCTTATTGCCTTTGCCGCACACAAAGGATTCAAGTTATCTCAAAGGACGCCTCTCACCCAGATCATGTGTACTACTTGGACAAAGCTCTTTATGGACTCAAGCAAGCCCCTCGTGCATGGTACGACAGGTTTGCGTCCTTTCTTTTGTCTCATGGGTACACAAGAGGTTCGATTGATAAAACTTTGTTCATTAAGAAAGTTCACAAGGATATTTTAATTGCCCATTGATGATATAGTCTTTGGTAGTACTAACATGAAACTTGTAGATGAGTTCAAGTCCTTAATGAGTAGTGAGTTTGAGATGTCCCTCATTGGAGAACTCAATTTCTTCTTGGGACCTCAAATCAACCAACTCAAGGAAGGGATGCGTATTCACCAACAAAAATATGTCCGTGAAATGCTTGAGAAGTACGGGATGAACTCGTCCAAGCCCGTTGCAACCCCTTGTTCTCCAAATTCGCATCTCTACACAGATGAACAGGGAAAGGACGTTGATCAAAAGCTATATAGAGGAATGATTGGTTTTTTGCTCTATTTGACCGCAAGCCGTCCCGATATCATGTTTGCCGTTTCCTTGTGTGCACGTTTCCAAGCGAATCCAAAGGAGTCCCACATACAAGAAGTCAAGAGGATCTTTCGCTACCTCAAAGGACGCGGCGATCTTTGTCTTTGGTACCCTAGGAAGACGTCCTTCAAGCTTGTTGGCTACACGGACGCTGATTACGGTGGTCATGTGATTGATAGGAAAAGCACTTCAGGAATGGCACAGTTCCTTGGTTCATGCTTAGTCTCTTGGGGATCTAAGAAACAGAACTCTGTGGCGCTTTCAACTGCGGAAGCCGAGTACGTTGTTGCTGCCTCGTGCTGTTCACAAGTCATCTGGATCAAATATCAACTTGAGGACTACGGTATCAATCTTGAAACTATTCCCATTCATTGTGATAACACAAGTGCTATTGAAATTTCTAAGAATCCTATGTTTCATTCACGCACAAAGCATATTCATATAAGACATCATTTCTTGCGTGACAATGTTGAACTAGGACTTATTAGTATGGAGCATGTAAGGACTGAAGACCAAATAGCTGATATTTTCACTAAGGCGCTTGATAGACGTCCCTATGAGCATCTAAGGCTGCTCTTGGGGATGATAACTTTTAAGTAGCAAGTCCCGTTCTACTATTCCCTCAATGATTGGCTATGTTTTGTAGATTCTAAGTGTTTAAGAACTGTTATGCATTAAATTCATCTTTGCAAGGACGCTAGTCTAAAACTTCATGTGCTTGCTACTTTGGAACGCCATTCAAATTTTCTCTATTTTGTCTTGAAAAGAGTATCCCTGATCACCCAACCCTCATTATAAGCCGAAATGATGGGAACTCTAAGCTTACCCTAGCCGAGAACTCCGCAAAAGCGTCCTATGAGCTTCATATTTTCTTTTACAGGACGTACTTGCGTTGTTCTCAACTGGTTCGAAAGGTGATCACAGGAACGGTAAGTTGGTTGTTGGTTTGCTTGAAGAGATAAAATTTCGCTAAGTCTGAGAGAACACTCAGTGTTTGTTAGAGAGGACGCCAGTTCAGTATTTGAAGAGAAGTTGAAGAGTCAAAATTTTGAACTTTTGAAAGTTTAAACAGTGACCGTTGCTTTTGCTCAAATCTTAAGGGGGAAGTTATGCCACTTGTCGCACAGGAAATCAGTGTTATTTACAGATTGTGCCACCGCTTCCTCTATATAAGGCCAGAACAGTCGCTCTCGTTCATTTATTATTCTCAACCACTTCTCTGCTCAGTTCAGGCTCTGACTTCTCTCTAGCTTTCCGGCAACTTTCTCTCACTAAAGCTCATCTGAAAAATGTCTCAAAGACAGTTGAACGTGGCCGGATCTTCTACCGGCGGGAAGAGAAGAAAGCTGGTGAAGTCCCACTACATCGAGAAACCAAAACCCATCGTTCTTAATGAATCGTTGGTGGACTTCATCAACAGGAAGCCAAGAACCCTTTACAACTTGATAAGGGAACGCATGGACAAACCGGACGTAAAAAATGTTGAAGTCAAAACAAAGAACTACGAGCGGTTCATCGAACGGTTCGTCATTCAAGGCCTTCACAACACCAACTACAAGGACTTGCCAGGACGGATGGACGACGTTCTCTTCTTTTCACAGTTTGGAGGTGAGAACCTTACTCCCTTGCTTGATCTAATCCCCGACCTCCACAACGCCGTCCTATCTAAATTACCCATGTACCCTAAGGACTCTTTGGCATACAAAATGCTAAAAAACCGTGTGCCTAGTCCCTCTCCCCCACCTCCTCAAGTCCCCTCAGTCACAACCAAAAATCTACTCAAACGTCCAGCCCTTGCTTCTCCTCTCTCAAAATCATCCAAGCCAACCTCCTCAAATCCCACACAAATCGTGGATAAATTTCCAACACATTTAAAGGAGGGACGCTCCAAGAAAGTCCACGACCCAAGGCCCCTCAAAAAGGCCAAAATTTCAAGCGTCCCATCCTCCAAAAACTCCAAACCAAGGCCGAGCACCATAAAACGGCCTTCCAACCTCTCAAAAGAATCCACTCCCCCAGCTCAACCCATTACCATTGTCCAGCTCCCAACTCCTCCACCGTCCCCTCAACCCTCAAAGAAAAATGCCCTCATTCCTTTCCCCCCTAAACCTCACGCTTCACCTCTCAACCTTGCAAACTTTCCTTCCGCACCGGCTCATATCTCACCGCCCAAGGACCCCGAGACTCCAAGGTCTTGTCGTCCCTCTTCGGAAAGTGGTCCGGAAGAAGCTGGACAGCGTTCAACTCTTGAGCACACCTTTCGCCGACGAAAAGCTGGTGAAACGCCTAAGGTGTTGCTAACCAAGGACGCTCCAGAGTCCGAGCACATCTCCTCCTCCTCCTCTAGCTCATCTGAGAGCCAAAGAGGAACGCCTGCGGCCCAAGCCTCCCCATTCATAGATGTTGTTGGGGACTCCAACGACGAGGCCGAAGGAGTGGAATGCTCCAGCTGAAACACAAGTGGTTGAGGACGCTGGCGAGCACCAGGTCTCTCACAAGGACGCCGAGCCAACTCTTTCTGAAGAGCTCGAGCGTGATGCTAATGAAGTCCCTCCCTACAATCAATCCCTCCCCATCCTGAATCCCTCCCAAGCTCCACAAGAAAACCCCTCTCCCATAATCCAAACAGAATCCCACCAAGTCCCTGCGGACGCTGAGCCACAAACAGAAACTCAATCAGAGGCTCAGCTGGTGGCAATGAAGCCAATGAACAAGGCACAGAGGACGCTCCCTCCAAGGACGCTGCTGATCATGAGTCCGAGGACGCCGATGACGAGTCTGATGATGATGATGAGGACTCAGAGTCCCCAAAAGGAAAAAGAAAGCGTAAGCACGATGGCGCGCCCATGAACGTTCTTAGCCCTCTTGTCTACTCTGAAGAGTGGCTTGCCTCCTTCCACAAAGATGACAAAGTCTAGGAGTTCCTTGAGCTTCTGTGATTTCAGGGATGGCTGAACGTTGGGCCTACGCCCGCTGTGGTCGACAAGGAGCAGATCAAGGCGTTCTACAAAGATCTGAGGTACAAAGCTAAAGATGGCTCTCTCCACTTCAAAATAGATGGTGAGAAGGCATCAGTGAACGAACGCCAGGTCCGCGCCTTCATGGGCCTAAGCTCCCAAAAGCCCCCGTCCAATGCTCTAAGCTCACTTCCGGAAGGCGGGTTCGAGACAACGGATGAGGAACTGCCTCTTGTTGAACATATTTTTCAGGGCAAAAGGCCATTGGGACTGGACAGGGTTGCTCACGTTTTGAGCAAGGTAGGCGCCATAGCTCATTATTTCATCTGTCGCGCCGTCCTTCCTAGGCAGGAGAAGAGGTCAATCGTTCAAACACATGATATTATACTCATTGACGCTTTTCTAGAACGCCGACCCATCAACTTAGCAAGAATAGCAATGCAACATATGGCTAAGTGTGGAAGGAAGCGCCATGCCTTGCCGTACCCTGGCCTTGTTAAACTCATCCTTATGTCTCAGAACGCCTATGATGAGAACGCTCCGTCTGAGGAACTCGGCTTGAAATGGAATGCTAAGAAAGGACTTGTCGAGATCAGGCACAATGAAGAGTTGCCTTTTGTGATCAAACAACAAGAAGCTGAGGTTGAGGAAGCCAGGATGAAGGCTGAGGAAGAACGTCTCGCCGCTGAAGCTGAGGAAGAACGCCTTGCCTTCTTGCAACATGAGTCCGTTCATGAAGAAGAGCCAGCCGTCGACCTTGCCGCTCTTGATCAGATGCTAATGGCTACTTCCCCTCCTCCAGAACTTCCAACGGACGCTCGTTCTTCAAGTACAGGTCTCGTGCCCCGTTCTGCCCCTGCAAACATTGCCCAACATCCTCCCGCAGAACTCATGGGTGCAATAATGGACAACCAGTGCCTCATCTTCTCTGCTTTAAAGGACTTGTCCTCTGCGTTCTCCAAGGCTGCTGAACTTCAAGAACAATTGCTCCAGTTTTATCAAGCCCAGCGCCGTTCTCAGTGATTGCCGTCCACCCCTTTGATTCCCTATTATTTTTCCTTTGCTTCTTTTGAACTTCAAACATTATAATCTTGGTTTGTAATAACCGTACTCTAATTTTGTTTGAATGGCAATTCCACTGTTTGCTTGCATGTGTTTGTTTAAGCGTTCCACTGCCTTTAGTTATGTGTTTGTGCTACCGTTCTTATCACTTGTTATCCTTTTCGATGATGCCAAAAGGTGGAAGTGTAGTTTTGCAGAGATGCGCTATAAACTAGTTATCCAGAATAAGCAAGTGTTAAGGGGGAACTATTAAGTGAAAGGTCTAAGGAACGCCATGCTAGAATAAACTAGAGGACGCCTAGAAAATTCTAGGACGCTTTTCTCTTCCTAAAATCCAAATGTTAGAAAATCAAAGAATGAAATCTTGTGCTAAATGAAATTTCTCTAAGTGTTAGAGGACGCTTTTAAGTTTTCATGCATGCTAAGTTCAAACGCCAAAACTATTTTGCTGAAGAGTTTGTCATCATCAAAAAGGGGGAAATTGTTGGGACGCTATCAAGAACGCTTGCGTACTTGTTAGTGTACCACACAACCGTCCCTTAGTTTTGATATGACAAACTCACTTTGATTCTAATAAAGTTGTCCAAGTGTTCAGGAACGCCAGTGACTAAAAGGACAACAAGTGTGTATGGGCGTCCCATAAGCTTAGGGACGCTAGCTAACAGGAAGTAAGGACCAGCCAGAGACTACTTGAGCAAGGACGGAGTCCCAAGCAAGTAGGAACGCCAGAAAGGAGTCCTTACTCACTAGCCGACAGGATGACATCACACGAAAATGTTTGATCATCCAAGGACACGTGGAGACCGATCCTGTAGCGGAGTCCAACACTACGTGGCGGACGATCCTGTTGCAGAGTTCATCAACACGTGGCGGCCGATCTTGTAGCGGAGTTCATCATACACAGCTGGATACAGGAAGCTTCCTCATCACCGCCCTACTACGTGGAGGAAGATCCTGTAGCCACGTCCATGAAGGGCATGATCGTCCCAGAGAAAAGACGCCCTTCCCCAAGTCCTATAAATAGCCCCAAGGCATTTATTGTGACGGCAACGCTTTCAGGAATATTCAGAGAATCAGAGGAAAGCGACTCACTCAAGAACACGAAGAACTAACTCAAGAGCAGTGCTAGAACTTGTGTTAGATCGAGTGAGACTTGTAACCAAATCGCAAAATCAGTTTGTAACAGAAAACCCAAAAGAGAGAGAGAGAGTTCTGCGAAGTATTGCAGAACGTAGAAATAGAGTCCTTTGGTAGATTGAACTAGCTTAAGTTGTAGGCTTAAAGGAGTTCTTTACAAGTGAACTTAGGGAAAAGCTAAGTGTCAGAGAACTGTAAAGGCTCGCCAGTACAACTGTAAGATCGTTCAATAGAAAGGAAAGAACTATTCAAAAATCCTCCAAGGAGGTAGAGGTTTACACTCAAGGACTACTTGGTCTTGAGTGGTTCCTCTATAATTCATTGCGTTCATCTATTATCTGTTTAGTACTTAATTTCCGCTGCATTAATCAAGGACGCCCTTACTCCTCGTAGGGACGCCTAACCTAAGGACGCCTTTACTAAAATAAAGGACGTCCCTCAGTACTAACGATCCAACAACGGGATTCTTGCCCTTTATTGAATGTCGCAAGAGATTCACGGCCTCGGACGCTTGTTGTTGGATGTGGGGCGCGATTTGCACTTTAGGGGCCGGTACACCAAGCGTGAGCCTAGCGTTGGCCTCGGCGAGTTGCCTCACTAATAACTGGTTGTGCTCTTCGGCAACCCGTGTCCGATCTTGTAGCGCCCGTAATTGTTTGGAGATGTATTGCAACGCCATCATCTCGGTAGCATTAGGAATTGGTTGTGGTGGTGGATCGCGTGGATTGTGTTGTTGGTTGCTCTCCTCATTGTCGTTCCCTCCTGAAGACCCCGAGGGCGACCTAGGAGAAAGATGAGCCATCGAGAGTATCAAGTGCACAAAAACGGCTTGGCCTCGAGATGTCCAAGTCAAAAACGCCCAAGAGCTAACACTCGTGTGTAAGGCTTTGGGTGTTGGATGACTTAGGCACGCTCGAGCTGAAGTCAAAGCAAGCAACAAAAACACAACTAGCAATCACAAAGCAAAGGGAGTCAAAGCAAGGATGATTATGACAATAAGATTTGAGTTGCCTTATTTTGGCTTTCTCAAACCGAAACAAGCGACTCGCTTTGTAACTTTTTCTTTTTTTATTTCGTTTGGATTTTATCCTCTACGATTTTATTTTGAATGCAAAAAAAAGATACAATTGTATGGATTTTATCCTCTACGAAGGATGGAATGCAATAGACTCGATTATTGTTACCTAAGCATGCAAAAGCTAGGGCAATGTGCAAGCAATAACAAGAATCGAGTAGGGTGAGTTTTTTTTTTAAATAATCGTACTAATGCAAGGAAAAAAAAATTCGGGACAAACTAGATGAATCGAAGGGATGATGGAAAACCTAGGTTAACAAAACAATGAAGGAATGGAGAAAGACACATGATATGCTAGAACAAGTGGGGGTAAGAGACTTACCCGACCTCTTAGCTCTAATACCAGTTGATGCGCTCTCGTCCTCGTAGAAAGCTTGAGAGTGCGACAGGATCGCTAAGATCACCTTGGTGGTCTCTTTGGAGTTCGCGGAAGCAAGTGATAAGCAACCTCCAACGTGATGGAGATTGTGGATTTGAGATTCGGCCAACGTGATGGCTCGAACGAGATGAGAACACACACGTTAGGTGTTCTAGAACAAGGGGGCGAACACACGGTTTGGGTGTTAGGAGATTCACTCGACTAGGCCAAACAATTCTTCAATTATGCGTTCAGAGTTATGAATACAATTGCAAGGCTTAAATAGAAGAGAAACTAGGCTAGATCTAAACTAGGGAAGAGACTATCTTGTGCAAAAGATAGAGTCTTCTCCTAAAATTAAACAATAAAAGGAAACAAACAAAAGATATAAATCTAAATTGTATCTCCAAAATCCAAACTATTAACAAGGAAATAAACCTAAATAAGGATAGGGCGGATCTTGCCTTAGGAAGCAAGAAACGCTTGGACGCGGAGAAAGAAGGCTCAGGATCGACCTAAAAGGGTCGTGTACGACCCTAGGAGGGTCGGTCCAGAGAGGCCTTCAAAACTCCATCTTGGCACGACCCTGGGAGGGTCGTGCACGATCCTATAGGGGGTCGGTCCTAAGAGTGGTGCAGGGGATTGGGTCGTGCTCGAGCCTCAATAGGTCGGTCTTGAGACTTGCACCTAAATGGGTTACACCGTCTTCATGAAGATAGGTGATGGTGATGTCCTTGGAGACGTCGATGGACCCTATGCTTGCCATGGCTCGGGTGATGATGGAATGGGTGGCTCGGGCCACTTGTTTGGCACGACTCCGGGTGATGGGGCCATTGGAGCGAACTTGTAGAGCGTCCTCCTCGTCCTTGGCCGACATGGTGGGCGTGAGCGCATCAATGACTATCCTCAAGGACGAACACAAGTGGCCGGGGTCCTATGGGGTTTCATGACCCCACTTTGACCCCAAGGAATTAACGACGCTATCTAATGAGGTTTTCACGAGGTTAGTGATTGGGAACTCACTCTCTCGACGTCGGAAATCCCGAAATCGGCATATATGTATGTGGGCTTGAGATGGAAGAAGGTTTGAGGATAAAATTTGTCATAAAAGCTACATCGTTTTGAATACTTTTTCAATGGATTCTGTCCAGAATTTTAATTTAACGATATGGTTTATATATAGAAAAAGTTGAAGTAAAAGATTTTACTTTACAGTTATACGCATCTACCCACTATCCAAAACACCTATTCCAATTTTTCCAAAAAAGAAGAAATAGTTAAAATACCATTCCAATTTCAAAAAATCACAACTTTTATCAGTAATTTTAATTTTCCCATAAAAAGCAACATTTTTTTGTATGTAATGACTTCTTTTGTTATATTTTTTTTCGTCTTTCCTTTATTTGTAAATTTTTATGACCCCTCTTTAATATTTTTCTGTGTCTGCCAGTGACTGCCCTCCAACTAGACCGGGTCAATGCAACGTGAGCCACACCTCACAATAGACAACAAAAAAAGGGCTTAGATTATTATCCGTCACAAATGGAACAAAACAGAAATATATGTATTGTAATGTAAAGTAAGATGGCACATAATGGGCAAAGGGGGCTCCACATACCACCAGGGCACTATGAACGGAAGCCACCAGGCACGATGGCCCACCGTCCTCATTTGGTGCAAATTCTGACGCAAGCTTAGCTAGGGTGCATTTGGAGCACTATTCATATATAATCTTTTATTGTCTAGCTACCATCACATATAAATATATATATTAAAGATAAGGTGGTCATAGATCCGATAACGTCGCCCCTAGACCATGCATTTGGTCGTGCTCTCTTGATGCTGATTGCTGATGCAATCCACCCACCTCATTTGACACAACACAGTATAACACACCATTACCAAGCATTTTGATAATCAAGTTTTCCTAGTGCTTCGTCTTGCACCATTGCCATCCAATGTACAGAATTTGCATGCTATCACGTCGGCCACAATGGACGTACAGCTCATTGTATACACCAGAGACATACGTACCATTCGAGATGATTAAATAACATTTTATCCTATGATATATCTAAGTATATATAATTGTCCTTATACCGTTTTTAGTACGAATATATATTTCTTCGACCAAAAAAAAAAGTACGAATATATATTTCATTAGATTCGAGTTTAAGTTGTTATAACACGCGTGCGTATCGTATGGTTTAGAAATGTGGGAGTACACATTATATTTCATTCATCGAGCCTAGAACAAGATTCGATCCAGACAACTTGAGTTAATACAATAGAGCTAGCTAATTCCTTTGTGATCTAGGGGCTCAATTGCTCAAGTACTGATCGAGACCGTGATCAATCTCTACGCAAGAAATTGGCGGACCATGTTTAAGGGCGGCACTTGTTTCCCGTACATATGCTTCTTTGCTTTATATGGGCGTGATGGATAGTGTGTTGTAGCTGTACACTCGTACCAATACCATACATGAGTTTCAAGGATTGGTTTTAGAATCATCTGCCCTCATTCATATCCATCTTTGTTTAGCGTTCTTCCCATTCTAAAATCAACAATAGGTGATTTCCTTGTTCTATTCCAAAAATTGATACATGCATGCTCTAATATCCATCTTTATGTACATGCACCAAAGCATCAAACATAAGTAACAATCAATATTGAGTAGACGCGGAATAATAAATTGAAAAATGAAAACGAAACCATGGAATTAGGACATCACTTCCATAATTTTACAATAAAAGAGAGTTTTCGAGTTTCCGTTTTTCCTGTCATAATTGGAAAGCGTTATCCTATTGGAGTTATCAAGTATCACAGTGTAAAATCACCCAAACTTCATTCTTTATCCTAACCCAATTTCAGGATAAATTTCTATATGTTCAGTGATCCTTTTGCATAAAGAACCGAATCATGACGTGTTTTGTTTTCTAAGTCTTAATTCAAAGCGATCATATGGTTCAACCTACACCGACCGGGCCACTTGACGAGTGCTCCATTGATATATAGTTGCTGGGCATCAAACATGATCAATCACAAACAATAGTCTATATACACTAGAGAAAGAATAGAGCAATATATCGAAGTAAACAGCCCAGGGCATGGCCGGCCACTTATTGTACTTGGTAAATTAACAAGAGAACAAAGGTAGCCATGTTTAGCTTTACTCATACACCGTACCGACGACAAGCAACGCCCACTCCACATTAATTTTCACTTGCTAGGAGTGGAAACTAAAGCATCATTCCCACTTATTCTACAGAATCTTCTCCAACCTGAATAAGAATTTCTTGAACAAAGCCATGCATGGATCGAAATATGGAATAGGGAGGATACATTACAACAAAATTGGGTTACTACTTGCCTCCCTACTTTTGACCTTAATCTTCTATATACAGACAAACTAGAAATGTATATTTTAATCAGCAAAGTAAAGGTGGAGAATATAGAAAAGGCTAAGGGAAGAAATTAGCATAAATTCCATTATCTTGTCTTATATTATATTATCAAGTTACCATTAAAGTATAATGTAGATACGCAATAACATCAAACATTAACCGATCAGCATATTATAATTGCAATTGCATATCTTTCCACCAAAGCAGTGGCCCTGTTGTCATTTTCATTTTTGGTCTTACGCACTTGAATGAGCTACGCTGATTTTGACCCCAGCACCTACCCACATATATAAAAGTATAATCATAACACTAAATCAAAAGAACTCAAAATTAACTTTCGACCCAAAAAACGAATTCAAAATTAGCAATGCACACTTGAAAGAAGCATAACACCAAAGAAGCATGGCCTATTAACAAGCGGAATAGAGTATCCAATGTTGAATCTTTCCTTAATGACCACAAATCATTATACATTCGTATTAATTAGAGTTGTCAAAACCTGACCCGATCCGAAAAGTCGATCCGAACCAACCGATAATTTTTGGGTTGAAACTCAACCCGAATAGTAGCGAGCAAAGAAAAAAACCGAACCCAATTAACCCGAACCCGATTGGGTTGAAACCCGAGACCAACCCGACCGACCCGATATAGTATATATATGTAGATTAAACATATTATATTGTAAGTATTATAATATATTTTATCATAAAACCTATTATAAATAAAATATTATTATAAAAATCTATTAAAAAAATATTCTATTATTAGATATTATTTTTAACAACCATAATATTATTTTAATAATCATTAAACATTCAAATTCTTTACTTGTTACGTTGACCCAAACCCGCACAATAACCTGTCAAGACCCGACCCGGCTTGACCTGTAGCCCGATTGACCCGAACCCGCATTCAACCCGAACCCGAATCCACCTAACCCGACCTGTTTGACACTTGTAGTCTCAATACATTAATGCATGCTCCTTTTAATTTGTCTTCTTTCTTCTCCTCCTTTCTAGCCAGGAGTATCTAGGATATGGAAAACAATGGACACGGGAGGCAGGTTACTCTTAATCCACCTCCAATGTCCAAGTCAAAAGAGCAGTTTGTCGAAATTAATGTCGAGATAAACTGATGTAAGACTTGCTTACGAGATTATTGGCTTCTTACCATTAGACTTGTCAAAAGTTGACCTGAACCGTCCAAACAATTTTGGGTTTCAACTAAAATATGTAAATTCGTTACCCAGTTTCAGCTTGACCTTATTGAAACCCGAACCCATTGAGTTGGACTCGATTTGTTATATTTAATAATATTTTAAAATATATATATATAATTTATTCTGAAAATTATGTTATATTTTATCATCAAAATGTTTAAAAGTAAAATTTTGTTATTGTACTATTATTTAAATAATATGTTTTTAATTTTTGGTAAAAAAGTGGATACTCTTAAACCGTTGGGTTGATCTGATCCGACCCGAAAACCCACAACGACCCGATTGACCCCTGACCCGTTTATGAACAAAACTCATTAGAACCTGAACCCGAGATGACCCGACTTGAACCCAACCGACCTAACCCGATTGACATCTCTACTTATCATACATGAGGATGACATTGTAAGGCCCGACGCCCTAGAAGCGGTATCCCATGCCAACCCGAGAACTTCCCAAGAGGTCACCTATCCTGATACTACTCTCGCCCTAGCACGCTTAACTTCACAGTTCTTTTGACCACTCGAACCATGAAAAGGAAGAGCTCTTGTTGGCATGCACCTCCATCTCTTATAAATTACCGGGGTGTTACAATCTCCCCCACTTAAGCACTTGACGACCTCGTTAATGCCCAAGGACCGCCCCCTGGGTCGAGTGACCACCCTCCGGACCAAGCCAACTCGTAACCCAAAGTCGGCTCTGATACCATTTGTAAGACTCGACGCCCTAGAAGCGCTATCCCATGCCAACCCGAGAACTTCCCAAGAGGTCACCCATCCTGATACTACTCTCACCCTAGCACGCTTAACTTCACAGTTCGTTTGACCACTCGAACCATGAAAAGGAAGAACTCTTGTTGGCATGAGGAGCACCTCCATCTCTTATAAATTATCGGGGTGTTACAGACATGTATTTATAATGGAAGAAAGAGAGAACAATATGGATCAAAAATCTCGTCCTCAGGGCCAACCGAATTGTTATGGCTTAACAAAAAGTATCTTACTTCACAATCTATGTCGATATTCTATCTTTCGATTAAGATAGGATCTTTCATTATTGCGATTTGATTACATATTTAAAGTAGATAAAAACTACCATAGTAAATGGCATATCTAATGAAAAGATAACAAAACTAATAATAAAACTCTCTTTTGCAAAAATATCTTAAATAATAATATTTACTTATTATTTACCTGTTCACAAGTATCTCAGTTGAATGTTATTGCATTCGATAACGTCACAATAAGGCTCAAGTACTTTAGATACTATTTGAAGTGGCCATGTGAATTAGTCGGTGGATCCCCTAGCCATTCGTATATCCATATATTCGTAAATCCATGTGCGAGGAACATGGGATCCTCTTGTGTGGCTAACAATCTTCTCGAGGTACTCACACAAGTACCCATCTTTGAACATTTCTTTTGGGAACCTCTTGTATGGCTCACAATCTTTGGTCATATGCCCCCACGTCCTATGGTTCATGCAATACTTTCGACTTCGGACATCTTCTTCGTTGAATTCATCTTGTGATGGATATCAAAAGTAGCTCTCATGCTTGATGCGCGGTAGAAACCTTGTTGGGACGATATTAAAGACGTCAGTCATTAATATCTAAACCAATAATGATCGTCCCTAGTTTTGGTAATGACAAACTCAAAGGTATTTGATAAGTTGTCCAAGTGTTGATCTCAGGTAAGTCCAGTGGACGCACATGAGCGAAAAGGACAACATTTGAACGTAAGTCCCTAAGCTGTAGGGGCGCACTTCACTAGAACTTCCAGTGCTGAACGAAAAGAATGAAGTCCCTGTGCAGATAGGAAGGCTTCCTCATCAACAAGGGATGCGCGCCTAAATACGGACGAAGTTCAAATTCAAACCAAGGTCGCCCCAACATGATTACATCATACTCGGCCGTAGTCCTCAGAAGGAAGCTTCCTATGTTTGGGCACGTGTGAACAATTCCAAAGATGTCGCTTTCCCAGAGATGGTCCCCTGACCACGCGGAGGCTTCCCAAGCGTCAACAGAGTTTACTTCCTCAAGATGCAAATCGCACCGTTGAAGGAAGACGACAGATCATGCTCAAGTCTCAGAGGACGCTAGAGGACAAGAACTCATACCGCTATAAATACCCTCCAAGGGGTATGCATAGCGGTGTGGACTTTGAAGACTTTCTCTCAAGCTCTTCCGAAGCATTCAAGTTCAAAAACAAAGATCAAGAAGATCAAGTGGGCTTGAAGCAAGAGAAAGAAAGTCCAACCACATCAAATCCAAATCAAACCACAAAATAGTAAGAGTAGTGTTTGTCTCTCACAATGAACCGTGAGAGACGTGAGTGATAGCTTCCTTATAAGCTAAGAGAGTTAGGTTACTTTGTTAGGTTGAAAGGAGTGTTACTAGTAGAGCTAAGGACGCACGCTTAGCTAAGGGGATTGTAACAGCTCGCCTAAGTTGTAAGGACTCTCTCTTAATAAGATAAGGACGGCTATTGAAAATCCCCCAACGGAGGTAGAGGTTTACCCATAAGACTAGTTGGTCTTAGTGGGGTTCCTCTATAAATACTCGTGTCCATTATCTTATCACGTTTCCTGTTAAGTCTATTATTCCGCTGCACCTAAGGACGCCCATTCTAACAGACTTACGATCCAACAAACCTATAGATCTGGACATAGAAGGTCATATAAACGGTTCCCGTATACTCTATTGGTGGTGCATCTTACACTTGAAGTTGCCACTTGATGGGCGATGTGACTTTAGAGGCGGAGATGGAAAATTCCCCTTCATCCTGAAGTTTGCTTCCTCGAGTCATACAAATTGATGAACATGCTCTTGGAGCTCGGTAATGGCGGTAGGGAGACAATGTGTTAGGTCTTACATATGATTGATTTTGAATGGGACGACTCTCTTGAATGTGGTGATCACGGTCTTCTTGTCACATCCGTCGATCTCGGAATAGGACTCCATGAACCAATTAGCGAAGTGACACAAACTTTTGCTCTTTTCCTTCTTTAGACCGACAAGCTATACCCAAAGAGATTGCATACCGGTGGCTATTAGCAATGTGATGCCTCATGAAATAGTAGGTAGCAAGTTGGTTCATGTTCGAATCAAACCTAGGCTTCAAGCTTTGGAACCACTTTATCGTGTCCTTATGGAGGCTTTGATGGAACATCTTGTACATGGTTGCATATTTAGACACCCATAACACCATTTTATGCAAGAAAGAGGCTATGTGGTTCACAAGGTTCGAATGTACATCATATAAAGCGAATGATGGTAGTGAGAGCTTTGTCGATCACATGGCGCACTGAATGCCCTTGTAGAATGGTGTCGATGTCATAAAGGCCAACTTGTGCTCGAATTGCTCTTGAGCTGATTTTAGGGCTCCGCCTTGTTCCCATAAGAGGTCGAGCAATCTCTTCTGGAGCATTCTAGAGTTGTATCCTCACCCTCACACCTTTCGTTGCTCTAGCTCTATGCCGCCTATGGTGATATTTCCGGTCATTTCCCTTGTCTTGGGTTGCTACTTCGATAAGGGACTACTCACGATGGCCGGTGATTGTGATAATCATCTTGATCGGGATTGCGCTCATGATTTCTCCTGGGGTTGCCGTGTCCATGACGGTATTCATGATAACGGGAATCCTCCGAGGATTATTCACTCACTTGAGGATGACTCGTGGCTTAAGAACTCTTACGTGAGGGTGGCTGGTGTCGCCCACTCTTTTGTCTACCCCTAGGTGCTCTACGATCACTTTCGTTGTTGACTTGCATTCTTTCGGACTACGATAGTTACCAACGTCTTTGATAATGCTAGCGAGGCATCGGTTAGTCTTTTTGATCAAATTTTCTCTAACATGACGCTTTCTTTGGACCTTATTTAAGGAGTACCTTAGCTTAGAGATTTCTTCCAAGGCTTGATCAAGTTGAGACTCCATCCGATCATGTTTTTCATGAATTCGCTTGTTCTCTCTCAAAGCAGAGGATAAGGTATGCGTAATTAAGTTTAGCCTCGTCTTCATTCTCGACGCTGGTTGATGCCCCATTATTGTCATTCGGGCCTTATGCCCTAGAGGTCAGCGTACCACAATTCGCGATATCAATTCCGGATTGGCTCGATTGGCCATGGTCATATCATGTGCTGGTCGCGTTCGGGTGTTGCTCTTAGGTTAGGAATGGTTCAAATCTCGAGGCATGATGTCGTGCTTGGCCGCGTTCACGATTGTTATCCGCGATTGGGGTTTTATAGTTTTACTTTGAGGGAGGAAAAATAAAAGTAAAACTAACTCGAAATCTTAAACACAATTTTGTACGTTAGAATTGAAACATTATATATTTTACATCATATGAGTAATGTATGTAAGTTATAAGTTTTACTGGATAAATGTATACATAATTATTTATTAATTTAATACTACTATATTAATATTATTATACAAATCCGTACCTGACAAAGAATTCAGCTAATTGTTTAAAGTTACAAAGATGGGCAAAACATTATGAATAGTGCTAGATATTTCCAAAAAATTCCTCCAATCCTATTTAAGGCTACTAAAAAGTGTAAGTTTATTACCTTCTATAGTACAATTTAAGAGATAGGCAAATACACTCATCTAAATCCCCGCAAGTGCTTTGGCTTGAAGAATTGAAATTGAGGAAATATTACCGATGTCAATGCCTAATGTTTAGGTATCACATGTAGACCCAGCAAAAAGTGTTTCGAACCCAAAATCCGAACCGGACCGACCCCAATCGAATCCGAAATTAGATCAGAACAACGAAAAATGAACAATCCGAACATGACCCAGACCTGATGTGAATCCGATCCGATTTGAAACTAATCTGAACCGAAATGACCAGAATAAAATATAATATGAAACCATACGAACCAAACTGACTTGAACCGAACTGACCTGAACAGAACTTACCCGAACTAATCCTGACCCGAAATCACCCGATCTGAAATGACCTGATCCAAAATGACCCGAACTAATTCTAACCTGAAATATGAACATTAAGTATGAATACGAGCATTCTAAAAATACTCTTGTGTGTCGTTCAAGTGTAAGTCATCATCATATTATATATTAAGAACTTAATATATATTGTTTGTTGAGCCTACTTAATAAGTAATATACTTTTGTACTTAGATATATAACATATTTAATTATTATATCTCCTTTACTACAAAATACATGGGATACAACAATTCAGTATGCGAATATATATACTTTCCGAAATAACTTTTTGCTATTAATCGATGTTTACATTAAATAATCCAGTGCAATGTCTAAACGATATTTTTTTTTTAATTTGTTGAATTGACTCGATCCGAAATGACCCAAATTGAACTAGTCCCAAAACCAAACAGCATCCGATCCGAACTAATCTGAAATATAACAATCTGAAACGACCAGAATCCGAACTAGACTCGAACCCGAACAACATCTGAACCCTAACTGAACCGAACAAGACCCGAATTAATTGTTTGACCCGAATGAACCTGATCCGAACGACCCGTTTTGCCAGATCTAATCACATGTAGTCATGCATTATTATACCCGTCAAATCGGTTAGTTCGGCCGGGTTCAAATTCGATCATTTTAGGTTCAGGTTCAAGTGATAACAGGCTATTATGCGGGGTCGGATTGGTTTAACTGGGTCAAAAACTTGAGTTATTATTGATTATTTAATAAAATATATCATAATATTTAAATAAAATTTATTTATTATACATATATAATAAATCGGGACAACTTAATGAGTCGTGTCGGGTTCAACTTTCAACCCAATCGTCGTAAGGTGAATGAGGTTTAGTTTAATTCGGATTTCAGGACTAAGTTTTCTAATTTCAATCTTAAAATTTCGGATTAAGATTTCGGATTAGGTTGGGTTGAGTTTTCACAAAACTATTAAAATTTGGTTGTTTTCACTTTCTTGTAAGGTTTCCTAGATTTCGATCCTTGTGAGATTATTCAAAGAAGGCCAAATGGATTGTAAAGAAATGTTATACTAATTTTGACCATAATTAAGAAATAATAGATTCTGAAGGACATGCATTTCCTTTGGTGTTTTGAGTTTTTCTTTTGAGGTGCCTACTTGTCCTGCCTATCTTTTTATTTTTTTGGAGTAAACTTGTCCTGTCTATCTCGATCGTAATATATACAGTAAATAAATAGGTGGCATGCACATCGTATTTGTGCACCCTTTTGCTTATCTGTCTATTGCTTCTCCACTCAAACATCCCTAAAGCATTCGACCAAGAAAAAACATCCTTAAAGCAAGGAGATTATATTGCAGAATTAAGCCTTTAAGTACACATATTATATATGCAATATGCCTAAGCGAAGCAGCTAATCACTCTTAATTAGCTGCTTTAATTGCCACACGTTCCATGCTAGGAGTATACAGTGTTAGCACCACAAAACATAATCTTTAAAAATTTCCCCAACTAGTTTAACCCCCGCACCATGTACGGGTAATGCGATTATAAACCCAATTTAATTAGATATTTAACGTCAATGATGACGTTAAAAATATAGGATCATATATATGTATCTTAATATTATGATTAGTTTTTTTTACCAATAGTAAATCAACTCATAATATAAATAAGTTGGATTTGTTCAAAAATTACTTTATGATAAATATCACGTTTTATTAAATAATAATATTTATCTAAAGATTACAACTAATTCTTGGTAGGGAATAATTCATAATTTTCAGGATAATTCATTAATTTTCGATAATTTTTACGGGATAAGATTATATAAGATTCTAACTACCTAATTTATATAGAGGAGGATCCAGTTGATTACTTTTATCAATTGATATATATTTATCTTTCTATTATGATTAGTGTTTTTTATATAGGCAATGACCCGATTGATTATTTTATTAAAAATATGACACGTGGCACAATTTTCTGTAAAGACATTGTCTCCGCTTTATACTATAGACAATATAGATAAAAAATTGATTATATTGTGGATACATAGAGTTCATAGATTAGAGATAAGCCACTTCATCTATCGTGGCATCTTATCCTATCTAGTGCTATAATATGCACTTGGAAGTTTTAAATTGGAGACATCAATTTATCTTTTTCCATTTCAAAGATTAAGGTAACCATTCATGCCTCCAAAACCAAGGTTTTTGAGAAGAAATTGTTCTAGCCTCTTTCTTGATAGCTTGGAATACAAAAACGAAGGATTTCTTCTAGCTTACTATGCTTTTATTCTAATTATATATTTTCCCATGAAAAATTAATTACTCCGTAGTAAATAGAAAGGAACTTTGAAGTAAAACTCAAATAAGCCACTATTTGGAAAAATGAAAGCAAATTCTAGAAAAATCATGAACTTAATATTGCATACGACGATGGCCTTGAAGAATCAACGTTCAGGAGCCCCGATTAATTAATGAATTTCAATTGACCTTGCTACACTTGTGTGGAGAAAGTAGTTTTTGAAAGGAATTGTGCTTTTTTGTTTTTAAAAAGTTTTTTCAAAAAAAAAAGTAAAGAGATTTTGCCTGTTTTTAGAGTTTTAAAGTAATTTTTGGAGAAAAATAATTTTTGGGAAATTCCGCATGGTGACCCCGAGGTTTTGCAAATTCCGCGTGGTACACAAACCTTTTTGGAGTTCCACGTGGTAAGTTGGTAACCTCGAGGTTTTGAACATTCCGCGTGGTAGCCTCGATGTATTATAAATTATTAAAAGTATTCAATATATGGGCACATTATTTTGCTTAATTAAATCAATGACCCATATTTTATATAAATGGCTTATAAGTTATATAAAGTTTGATTTTTTTTTTCATGAAACTACATATCCTAAATTTGTATGGTAAAATGATACCCTTTTAAATATAAAAATCACATGGAATTTTGAAATATATATATATGTATTTTCCACCATTTTTATTTTTCTAAAAAAAAATATAAACTTGTAAGTTTTATTAAAAAAATTATTTTAAGATGGTTTTTTATGCACTATTTAAAATTTTGGCTTTTTAAATGAAAATCCTTATAAAAGTAATGTATATTTGTTATGAAGTATGTGTAAACAATTAAATTTTATAAAGTTTGTTTGCATAAACATATAAGATTTGGGTTTTTTTCAAGTTATAAAAATTACCTAATAACGAATATGTATATTAACTATTAAATGATGTTTGTTATTAATTATTTTTATATAATAGATTAGATAGTTTAAAAAAAACTACAATTATGGGTCATTTATTCAATTAAAACAAATAATGTGGTCACATTTTAAATATTTTTAATATCTACGGTTACTATGCGGCATGGGAAAAACCTTATGGTTACCACGCGGAATTCCAAAAAGGTTTGTGTACCACGCGGAATTTGCAAAACCTCAGGGTCACCACGCGGAATTTTCCATAATGCTTTGGTATAAATTTTGATCTTTCAACTCTTTGCTTTATGAATGAACTTCAATAAAGTTATGAAAAAATGATTGGTATAGATTTAGATCTTCAAAGTTAAAATATATTTGAATTGTAATATATATTTATGATATTTTAGATGAGTTCATTAATTTTTATTCTGAATGATAATTTTTTTAATTATTGTTGTTATCCTATAAAGCATAACATAAAATTATAAAAATAAACGAAAGAAATACCCCAAATTACAAACAACACGAGATTTAAACATGGAGGCATAACAACAAAGGCTATTACCTTGCCACAAGAAAGGTGATGAACTCTCTCTACCTTTTCCCAAAAATGTCACATCCGATCGTCGAGCAATTACCACATCTTATCTTCACACATTATCGAATTATGAAAGTAGAACTCTCTCTTAATAAGATAAGGGACGGCTATTGAAAATCCTCCAAGCGGAGGTAGAGGTTTACCCATAAGACTAGTTGGTCTTAGTGGGGTTCCTTTATAAATACTCGTGTCCAATATCTCACTGCATTTCCTGTTAATTCTAATTTCCGCTGCATATAAGGACGCCCTTAACCCAGTTAAGGATGCCTTCACTAACAGACTTACGATCCAACAATTGGTATCAGAGCAGGCGCTCTAGATTAAGTTTGAGTTGTAGGAATCATGGAGATGGAACCCATAGGTATCTCGAGTGCAAAACCTCCTCGTCTCATCGATGGAAACTTCAATCGGTGGAAGACAAGGTTCGAATGCTTCGTGCGTAGTCAGAACTACCAGTGTTGGCTAGTGATCAAGAATGGTGACCTCGAAGTCCCTGCTGCAAAGAAGGACAAGGAAGCAGATTGGGGTCCTGAGGAGTTCAAGCTTATGGAAACAAATGCAAAGGCCATCTGTTTCTTACAGACGTCCCTATGTGAAAGGGACGCCACCCGTGTGAGCAATCTCCCAACTGCTAAGCTTCAATGGGAAGCCCTGGAGAAGTATCATGTTGGGACGCCTGAGATGAAAGAAGATGTCCATCTGGAAGCAAAAAGGGATTTCTATAAATTCAAGATGTTCCCAAATGAGACCATCACCGACTATTCCTTCCGTTTCGAGGCTCTTGTAACAAAGTTGAAACAATTGGGTGTCAAAGAAACGGAAATCACTCAAAGGTCGAAGGTTCAAGTCCTAATAGATGGACTCACGGGACCATGTTCATGAGAATGCCAAGTCTAATGTTGCTAGTAGGACGCATGCTAGTATGTCAAATGCTAAAACTCGATCTCCTAGGACGCATGCTAGAAGATCAAATGATGTGAATGTTTATGATCATTTGCCTATGAAGAAGTTTTATTCATGTAACGAACCAGGTAGGGGCCACCTTGCCTGGGTCGCAAAGGACTAACTATTCTTTTCAGGTGGAAGTGAGGGGAAGCCCATGGATCATCGATAGTGGAGCTTTAAATCATATGACGGGAAGCCAGATCCATCTCACTTCTATCAAATCAAACGCCACGGGAGGAACTGTCTCGTTTGGCAATAAGGGCAAAGGAAAAATAAATGGGACGGGCACCGCAAAGTTAAATCAATCCATTAGTGCGTCCAAAGTCAGCCTTGTTGAAGGACTAGGCTTCAATCTCCTTAGTGTTTCCCAAATATGTGATCAAGGTGAAAACCTAGTCACATTTGACTCTAAGGAGTGCCTGGTCATCAACAAGAAAATAAATCAAGTCATTCTCAAAGGGACTCGCGAAAACAATGTCTACATCTTCAATCAAAGGTTCAAGCCTGCATCCAAATTGTGTTTATCTGTCTCTGCTGTGGACGCCGATCCCTGGCATCGACGTCTTGGACATGCGGGGCCGAGCACAATCTTCAAACTTCATCAAAAGGATCTTGTAAGAGGACTTCCCCGAATTAATCCTGAGCAAATTGAACAATGTGAAGCATGCATCAAAGGGAAGCAGACAAGATCGTCCTTTAAATCCAAAAATGAAGTGAGCACAAAGAAGCCATTGGAACTGCTTCACATGGATCTGTGTGGACCCATGCAAACCCAAAGCTATGGTGGAAAAAGGTACATGTATGTCATTGTTGATGATTTTTCCAGATTCACTTGGGTTCTCTTCTTGGTGTCAAAAGAAGATGCTTTTGGGATGTTCAAAATCTTCATCAAGCAAGTAGAAGTTGCACTTGGGACGAGCTTGAATGCCCTAAGGTCAGATCATGGAACGGAGTTCAAAAACTCAAAATTCCTTGACTTCTGTGACCAACAAGGAGTATCCCACAACTTCTCTTCTCCGCGTACTCCTCAGCAAAATGGTGTTGTTGAAAGAAAGAATAGGACGCTGGAAGACATGGCTACGACGATGCTCTTGGCTAGCGGCATTCCCAAACACTTCTGGGCAGAAGCCGTCGCCACCGCAACCTACATCGTCAATCGAGCTATGATTCGTCCTTTGCTCAAAAAGACGTCCTATGAGCTCTTAAATGGAAGAAAGCCAAACATTTCACACCTCAAAGTATTTGGGTGTAAATGCTTCATTCACAACAACGGCAAAGACAACATCGGCAAATTTGATGCTAGGAGTGATGAAGGAATATTCCTTGGATACTCCCTCACAAGCACAGCCTATAGAGTGTTCAACAAACGGACTCTTAAGCTTGAAGAAAGTATCCATGTGGTGTTCAAAGAAAATGCTTCTCACAAGAAAGAACCAAGTAAGAAGGAACGTCGCTCCTTGATGCGTTCTCCTTCTAGGGACTCCAAGAAGGACTCGCTTGACCAAGGATCTAGGTTACGAGTTGGGCCTTATCCGACTATTGAGGGAAACATAAGGAGGTGGAAGCTGAGTTAAGGAAGGTGGTAGTGGTGGTAGGGACTCTGGTAGCTGCGGTAGGGACTCTGGTAGCTGTGGATGGGACGCTGGTAGAGGAGATAGGGACGGTGGTAAGGACTCGACGGGTGGAAGAACTCGCCGTCGAACGAGGAAGAGACCGGAGGTCGGGGAAATGAGGGCGTCGGAGAAGAGGGACAGAAGGGTTGACGTTCACGGTTTTGGGGAAGAGATATCACTCGATTCAAGCCAAAACTCATTGATTGCAAACGTGAAGATTACAAGAGGGGAGAGCTCCTTATATAGTGGAGGCTCTTAGGCAACAAAAGGAAACCCTAGCATTTATGGGTTGGGCCTAAAACATGCAAGTCTTGGCCCAATACCCTATGCATACTATAAATGACCAGACAACTAATCTGATCTAATATTCTTGTCTCTACTACAAAAGGTAATACTTATCCATTAGCTAGATAGGAAAAGGAAAGACAAGAAGGATAAAACAAACGAGTCTTAGGGACTCTGCTCAGGACTCTGCTCAAGAGCTGAGGACTTAGCTGAGGACTCTGCTCAAGAGCCGAGGACTCTGCTGAAGGACTCTGCTGAGGGACTCTGCTCATGAGATGAAGGACTTTGCTGATGAGGACGCTGGAGGAGTGTTAAGGACGCTGCTGGTGGGGACGCTGGTAAGGACGCCCTATAAAGTTCTTATGATTGGCATTGAGGACTCTCTTGTATCATCCATAGAGTTGGCCTTGGCAGAAGGCAGCCTTCCACGGATAGGGACTATGATAGGGATGCCAGTACTCTTAGGGGAGCTACTAAGGACGTCCATGTGTTGTTCTGCTAGAGTCCTCTTCTTCTTGGGAAGGGAGTCCTTTTCTTGGGGAGCTAGGGAAGGGATCACATCATCATCCCCTCCTTGAGTGGAAAGCATCCTTGCCTCCTTTAATAGTTGCTCCCTGCTTAAGTTCTTGGTCCAAGGAGGACGCCACGGTCTCGGTTGGCTAGGAGTCCCTTGAGGCGATCTACCGAGACTGGATCGCATCACTCCTGTCCAAGGGATGATGATGAAGATGATGAGGAAGAACCAAGAGGCTCCTCCGACAAATATTACGTTCCTAGGAACGCCCCTGAATCTCGCGATGAGGTTTCAATGGGAGTCCCTAGTGAACAACAAGAGCCTTCTCAAACTTGGTCGTTAAACCAAGAGGAGGCCGGTGAGTCAAGTCAACAAGGAGAAAGGCATAGTGTGGACGCTCCAGCTGAGGGGGAACACACTGAGCCAACCAATGAAGATGACGGCTTTGACTCTGATGAGTCCTATTGGACGGACCCTAGGTGTACTCCTTCAAGAGACGCTACGCATAGGGGATCCAACCTTTCAAGACTTCATTCCACAGATCAAATAATTTCAGATATGTCAAAAGGAGTTCAAACAAGATTAGCTGTGAATCAGTCCCTTAACGCCAACATAGCATTCTGTGCTTTCAACGCCTTCGTGTCCTTAGTTGAACCTAAAAACATAAAGGATGCTCTCCAGGATGCTGATTGGATTCAAGCCATGCAAGAAGAACTCAATCAGTTTGAAAGGAACAAGGTGTGGACCCTCGTCCCTCGTCCTAGAAACAAAAATATAATAGGGACGAGGTGGGTCTATAGGAACAAGCTTGATGAGAGTGGACGCGTATCAAGAAACAAAGCAAGGCTTGTGGCTCAAGGCTATAGGTAAGAGGAAGGGATCGACTATGATGAGACCTTCGCTCCTGTTGCTAGAATTGAAGCCATTCGCCTCCTCACTGCCTACGCCGCTCACAAGGGATTCAAGCTTTTTCAAATAGACGTCAAGACGGCCTTCCTCAATGGCAAGCTTAAAGAAGAAGTGTACGTCGCTCAACCTCCGGGATTTGAGGATGCTGATCATCCTGATCATGTGTACTTCTTGGACAAGGCACTCTATGGACTCAAGCAAGCCCCTCGTGCATGGTACGATAGGTTTGCGTCCTTTCTCTTGTCCAACGGGTACACACGAGGTAACATTGATAAAACACTATTCCTTAAGAAAGTCCTTACAGATTTTTTGATTGTCCAAGTCTATGTCGATGACATAGTCTTTGGAAGCACTAACATGAAACTTGTAGAGGAATTCAAGAATTTGATGAGTAGTGAGTTTGAGATGTCCCTCATAGGAGAAATCAACTTCTTCTTGGGACTCCAAATCACCCAACTCAAAGATGGGACGCGCATTCACCAACAAAAGTACATTCGTGAAATGCTTGAGAAGTATGGGATGAACTCTTCAAAATCCATTGATACTCCCATCTCCCCCAACACTCGCCTTTATGCTGATGAAGAAGGCAAGAGTGTAGATCAAAAGCTCTACAGAGGAATGATAGGGTCCTTGCTATACCTAACAGCAAGTCGTCCCGACATCATGTTCGTTGTATGCTTATGTGCTCGTTTCCAAGCAAATCCAAAGGAGTCCCACATGCAAGAGGTCAAGAGAATCTTCAGATACCTCAAAGGACGGGATGACCTATGCCTATGGTATCCCAGAAAAACGTCCCTAAACTTGGTAGCGTACTCTGACGCAGACTATGCTGGCCATGTAGTGGATAGGAAAAGCACATCAGGCATGGCACAGTTTCTTGGCTCGTGCCTTGTCTCTTGGGGATCCAAAAAGCAAAACTCCGTGGCACTCTCAACCGCGGAAGCTGAGTACGTTGCTGTTGCTTCGTGCTGCTCACAAGTCTTATGGATCAAGTACCAACTTGAAGATTATGGTACGTTCCTCAACACAGTCCCTATCTTGTGTGATAACACCAGTGCTATAAGTATTGCAAAGAATCCTGTTCACCATTCTAGACAAAGCATATTCACATAAGACATCACTTTCTTCGTGATAATGTTGAACTTGGATTAATTAAAGTGGATCATGTTAGGACTGAGGACCAAGTGGCCGATATTTTCACAAAAGCACTTGATAGACGTCCCTTCGAGCACCTCAGGTTGCTCTTAGGGATGATAAATTTTAAATAATCAAGTCCCGTTCTATTATTCCCTCTATGATTGGCTATGTGTTGTTGAGAACTTGTTTTTAAAGTGTGTTATGCATTTAAAGTCATCTTGAAAGGACGCTAGTCTAAGACATGTGTTTTGCTTATATTTTGAACGTTATTCTTTTCGCTTTTCATCTCAAGAGTATCCCTGATCACCCTACCCTCATTACAAGCCGAAATGATGAGAACTCTAAGCTTACCTAAGCCGAAAATCCTACAAACGCGTCCTATGAGCGTTCTTTGTCTATCTTTACGGGACGTACTTGCTTGATTTTCAAAAACGGTTCTAAGTGATCAAAGGGACGCATGTCAAGAGCTGAGAGTTGTCCATACAGAGTTCTAAGTTCAGAGGTTGAGATCAGTGGTTGGGACGCAGTGGTTCAGTTCTGAGTATTGCAGTGTTGTGTGCCTAAAGGACGCCAGGACAGAGTCCTTTACAGTTGTGAAGTTTTGAAAGTTGAAAGAAGGAAGTTGAACCGTTTCGGAGATTTTGAACGCGGATCTCGGGATATGTGTAACGGGTGCAAAACAGCTGTGTTTCTTAGCAAAGAAGGAAGCCACGTGCGGGATTGCGGATGGAGGAAGCCATGTGAAACTACCCTTTTACCCTTGACCGTTCTACTTCGTCTTCTTCCTATAAATACGCCCCTGCATCCTCTGAAAAATCTTCCTTGCTCCTCTGCCATTTACACACATTTAGCAATCTCTTAAGATCTTGCCAAATCTTCATACCCAAATCCCGAAATCGCCTCCTCAACCCTAATCTTTCTCTATAAAATGGCCAACACGAGAGCTTCAAAGAACCCTTCACCCTCCTCGGCGGCGAAAAACCCTAGTTCCTCGAGGTCTCCTCCGGTAAGAGGCCGGTCACTGATGGACTCAAGAGGGCGACCTACTGGGCGCCAAGATCCCCCTCGCCACCATTCCTCTTCTCAAACCACCCAACACCGCCACTCCACCACCCCTCCCCAGCAACTTCGCTCCCAACCTCCTCCTCAAAGAGCCCAACCTTCCCGATCCAAACCTGCTCCCAAACGCTTTCAGTTCCTTGAAAAACCCTTCAAACCAGAGCCCGAGTCGGAAAACGTTGCCAAAGGCACCGTTCAAGGCTTCCCCGCCCAACCAAAGCGCCGTCCTTCTCTTGACCCCCTCGTTGAGGACTGGCTAGAAAAGGAGCAGAGGACGCTCGCCAACATATGCCTACGGGCGTCCATAAGTGACTACCCTACCAAAATCCAACGCCTCCTCCACTATTTCATGGTCACCTACGTCCAACCCCGCCTCAAAGAAACCAATCACAAAAACCCTCCCTTCATGGGCCCAGGGATCATTTCTGACTCCTTTGGCGGAACTGTGGAGGAGCTCGCTAACTTACTCCCCGACATCTTGGAGTTTTTAGTCGCTCCTGCCGGCTCCGCCCCTTCACAGAAACGAAAACGGCCTTCCTCCCCCTCCCCTTCCACACATCAAGTTAAAGCCCCTCTCTCCTCTTCCCAAGCCAAACCAATCCCTTCCTCCCCGCCTCCCGCCCCAAAACGACGCCTGAAGACGTCTGTTGAGCTCGAGGGCGTTACTTAGCAACAGATAGCAGCCATACGCCTCTCCGAGCTACAAATAGAAAAAGAGGAGAAGGCCAGGCAAGAGCAGGCTGAAAAGGACGTCATTGCTGCGGCGATCCAACAGAGCTTAAAGGACGTCCCTCGACTCCCTCCTCCACCACCACGGGTAGAGGACGTCACTCCTGCTCCTGCTCCTGCGGCTTCAGCAGATCCGCTCCAGGCGGAAGTTGAGGCGGACTTGGCAAAGCCTATGCCAACAGTCCCCAGGGCAACTCCTCAACAACAGGTCCCGGCCAAGGACGCTGTTCCCAAAGTTATAGCTTTTGAGGACTCCCCTGCAAAGCAGATGCCTCCTCCTCCCGCTCCGCTCAAGATCAAGCCAATATCAGTGGCTCCGCCCAGCACCTCCTCTGCCCCCTCCAAAACAAAGATCAGAACTCCCACTCCCTCTCCTCCTCGAGCTTCCACTCCTCCTCCTCCTCCTCCGCCCGCTCAGGCAGTCGAAGAAATTTTTCAAGTCCAGGGGACGGCTTCTGGTGAAGTCCCCATTGAGTCTTTGGCAAGGACTCAATGGGGACTTCACCAGATGAAGAGGACGCGCCCCCTATAGAATAGGCGTCCGCTGCTGAGGACGCAGAAATGGTCGAGTCCCACGAGCAAGGGGACAAGGCCTCAGATGAAGAGGACGCTCCTCACCAGGATGAGGATCCTGAGGACGAGGAGGAGACGGCGATGAAGAAGACGCTGGTGATGAAGTGATAGTGAGCAACGGCAGTAAGCAGAAACGTTTGAAGAAAATTCTGTCGCCGCTCCTGTTCACCGCCCATTTCTTGGAAGAGAACCAGCGCCAAGAGTTTTTGGAACTGCTGGAGTTCCAGGGATGGACGCACTTGGGCGCCGAGGCCGCAGAAGTTGACCCCGAACAGGTTCTCCGCTTTTACTCAAAATTCGAAATATCAGAAGTAAAAGGGAAGCCTTAAGGGACATTCGAAATTGATGGGGACGAGTACTCAATTGCTGAGGGTACCGTCCGCAATATGTTAGGCCTGCGTCCCTCTGCGCCAGATGCTATGCACGACCTTCCCAACAAGAACTTTGGTCGTTTCTCCCAGGAAGAGATCTTCAACAGAATTTTCAACGGGAGACAACCAGCTACTAAGGATAGGGTCGCTCACTGTCTCTCCAAGACGGGCGTCCTTGCGCATCACTTCATTGTGCGCATGGTCGTCCCCCGCCAAGAAAAGAAGTCGATCGTCCAGATCACCGATAGTATCTTACTGGACGCCTTCTTGGAACGCAAGCCAATCAACTTGCCGCGGGTAATCTTGGAGCACATGGGCAAGTGCACAGGCAGTCGCCATTCTCTTCCCTTCCCAGGTCTGGTCAAGCAGATAATGAAGCAGCAAGGCCTTTATGTCCCCAAAGCAGAACAGACCTTCGGGATCCATTGGGACGTTAGGCAAATCACCCTCCCTCTAGTTGGCAAATTGAGGTGTGATGAGCTTCTTCCTTCAGTAAAGAGACAACTGGCCAAGGAGAAAAAGGAAGCTGAACGCCAAGCTAAGGCCGCCGCTGCTGCTGCTAAAAGTGCTCAAGGTGATCAAGAGACTGAAAATCTTCAAGTAGTTGGGACGCCAGTTGAGGACGCTGCAGATGAAGAGGACGAGCTCGATGGAATGAGCGTCCCTGATGAGGTTGAGAAGCATTCAACGAAGTATCTGATGGGCATGATGATCGAGAACCAGTGCATGATGATTGATCTAATTCAGCAGGTTCACGACACTCTCCACACCCATACCGAACTCCTTGAACGCAACAATGAGCTCCTTGCGCAGAACAACTATCTTCAGGAGCAACACCTCAAGGCACTCGGCAAGCGTCCCAAGAAATGATCACTCCACCTCCTCTCTAACCCTGAAAAAGTTTATCTGTTTCTTTTGTTTTTGTTAAGACTTTGGGACGATGTCCCCATTTTGAACGATCTGTGAATGTCTGTAATGATCGTACTCTGCTTTCTTGAATGACGTTCATTACATTTGTGCTTCATTCTTGTCTAAGCGTTCCTTTCTTTAGTTATGACTTTGTGCGTGCATGCTTTTCAACTTGTTCTCCTTTTCGATGATGCCAAAAGGGGGAAAAATAGTTTTGTAGAGATGCGATTATTATTAAGTTGTCATAGCAAGCATGTGTTTAGGGGGAATTTCGGCCAAGTCCAAAGGACGCTAGTTAAGAATAAGATAGAACGCACTTAAAAGAATGTGTTGCATGTCAACCTAAGCTGAAAAGAAAATCAAGTGTAGTCTCTCATGCTAAAAGCTTTACTTCTGTGCGTATTTTTTTTCGAAAGAGTTTGTCATCATCAAAAAGGGGGAAATTGTTGGGACGATATTAAGGACGCAAGTCATTAATATCTAAACCAATAATAATCGTCCCTTGTTTTGATAATGACAAACTCAAGGTATTTGATAAGTTGTCCAAGTGTTGATCTCAGGTAAGTCCAACGGACGCAAATGAGCGAAAAGGACAACAAGTGAAAGGCCGTCCCTAACTCTGTAGGGACGCACTTCATCAAATCTTCAAGCACTGAAAGTAATTGGCGAAGTCCATGCGCAGATGGGACGGCGTCCTCATCAAGAAGGGACACGCGCCAAAATACGGATGAAGTTCAAATTCAAATCAAGGCCGCCCCAACATGATTACATCATACTCGGCCGTAGTCCTCAGAAGGAAGCTTCCCTTGTCTGGGCACGTGTAGACAATTCCAAAGATGTCGCTTTCCCAGCGATGGTCCCCTATCCACGCGGAGGCTTCCCAAGCGTCAACAGAGTTGACTTCCTCAAGAGGCTCATTGCACCGTTGATGGAAGATCAAGGATCCTGTAAAGCCTCAGAGGACGCTAGAGGACAAGAACCACTTCCGCTATAAATACCCCCCCAAGGGTATGCATAGCGGTGTGGACTTTGAAGACTTTCTCTCAAGCTCTCCCGAAGCATTCAAGAACAAGAACGAAGATCAAGAAGATCAAGTGAGCTTGAAGCAAGAGAAAGAAAGTCCAACCACATCAAATCCAAAACAAACCACAAAATAGTTAGAGTTGTAGTTTGTCTCTCTCAACGGACCGAGAGAGACGTGAGTGATAACTTCCTTATATGCTAAGAGAGTTAGATTACCTGTTAGGTGGAAAGGAGTGTTACTAGTGAGACTAAGGACGGACGCTTAGCTCAGAGAAGTGTAACGACTCGCCTAAGTTGTAAGGACTCTCTCTTAATAAGATAAGGGACGGCTATTGAAAATCCTCCAAGCGGAGGTAGAGGTTTACCCATAAGACTAGTTGGTCTTAGTGGGGTTCCTCTATAAATACTCGTGTCCAATATCTCACTGCATTTCCTGTTAATTCTAATTTTCGCTGCATATAAGGACGCCCTTAACCCAGTTAAGGACGCCTTCACTAACAGACTTACGATCCAACAATAACCTTATACTTAGGGGTTCATGAGTATGCACTCTTAGGTTCATGAAAATCTCATCAAACCTTGATTTTGCATATGACAGGCTTGAAAAAAAAGGAAGGATGTTGGACAGACACGCCAAAGTCCTCGCCTAAAGAAAATGCTCAAGCTTTCAACTCCATTGACCGGTAGCTTGGCGTTTGAAGTAACTGAAAGCGAAGAAGAAGAAGAAGATCACCAAGAGGCAAATAATCAAGTGGATGAAGACTCCGATGATTTTGAGATTCCACTTGAAGCTGCCAAGGTTTTTTTTAGAATGTTGGACAAATTGACTAGAAACTATGGTAGGTCTTTTGTAAGCAAATACCTAACTAGACATTGTGGTCTATTTTGAAAGAACTTATGTAAGGAATGGAAGGTTCATTTTGTTGAATATAGTTCCTTTTGTTGGGTCCCAAATTGCATTGTATTACACTTGTAGGTTCATTGTCCTCCATAAGTAAGATCAAGTTGGCAAGTTCAATTCTCCATAAACACCCTTGAACATTGGAAAAAGCGTAAATCATGTAAAAGAAAAGAGTAGGGTTCAATTGTATGTAGGTTCATGAAGTTTAATTTTTCGGTTCATGAATTTGAATCACTCGGTTCATGAATTTGATTCACTCGGTTCATGAAGGACAAAATGCTCATGTATGACAAAATGCAAAACTTTTGTAATCGAAAATGTGTTTGGTTCATTGTGTTTAACTTGTAGGTTCATGAAACTTAATGAATTGGTGCATAAAACGAAAGGTGCGTTCAGCTTTTCATGAGGTTCATATCAATCGGTTCATAAACGACAGGTGTTTGGTTCATTGGGCTCACCTTGTCGGTTCATGAACTTTAGTCATTCGGTTCATTTAATGTGAAAATGCATATAAGACAGCTTAATCCTCAAAACGCGATGGTTCATTATCTTCTACGCGATGGCTCATTATCTTCTACGCGATGGTTCATGAATGTGAATCACTTGGTTCATGTATGACAAAACGCGAAAATTGTGTAAACACTTGAAAAAAATAAAAAAATATAATGGTGAATCGTGGAACATAGAAGACAATTCAATTCCCAGGTAAAAGCATCACCATCCGAATGAGAAATGTTAGGATGGCCGAATGAGAAACTTCTTCACCACATAACCAAGCATACCAACAAATTTAAACAGAATCTGCGCATTACATCCAACTCTGTTCGACGCTCTTTTATGTTTGCCCGTGTTGTTTTTCCCGTCATTGAACCCTTGACGATTACACAACATATACTTGTGAAGGGTAGTCTTATCAGCCGAATCTGTACGAGAACCACCATGATGGACATCAAAACCACAAATAGAAGCATACCGTGTGTAAAAGGATATGCCCTCATCTAAAGTGATAAAGTGTTGACCTTCATGTGGTGTATACTCATCCGGACAAGAAGGAATGAAATATGAACAATCTTGCGATAAGTGGAGAATGTAGGCATCACTATCGTTGTCATCATCACCCAATGGGGCTCCACTAATAGTACTTGTATCATTGTCATTCAATGAAAGTACATCGGTACTAGCATCACTATCTGAATGAGAAATGTTAGGATGGCCGGAACTTGATGAACAACCTACAAAAGAAACGTAAAAACTATGAGTGAAGCAACATGAAACACACATAATGAGTAGTACAAATGGGCAAATACGGGTATTCTTTTGGTTCACAAAGAGTATCGGTATGGTTCATAAACTTTCAAGTAATGGTTCATTCAAAGCAGTTGGACGGTTCATGCAAATTAAGGCACATTGGTTGAGGCATTTTGTCGAACACATGGTAGGCAATAAGGCAAACGTACATAATCAGCTTTTATGTTCAATCGAAAACTACAAAAATCACATAAGAATGCAATGAACTCATGTAAACTTCAATCATACACCCAAATCTTATCTCAAAATCACAAGTTCTTACTTAATTTAATCAAGGAAAACCTAAAACTGAAAACGAACAAGGGCTACGAACAGATCACATTCAAAAATCCCAAAATAGTTTACCTATATCCATAAAATCCATTGAACAAGAGCCGAAAACGAAAATACAGTTGAAAAACACTTGAATTGTGCTGGAAAAGAGAGCCGGAGATCGAATCTGGATCGCACGAAGAGTCGATTGAGTACACAGATCGCACGAACAAGGGGGGAAGAGGATGAACAGTACAAATAAGCAAAAAGACGAAAATACCCCTCCCACTTAAAACCAATATAAAACCAGCGTGTAATCCTGTACGTTAATTTCCTCCCATCCAACGGCCAATAATTGTTCGCATTTTACACCCTAATCTTCGTTCTCACCTGATCGCGAATCACTATACTAATATACTATTATAGTATAAAGCAAAATCAATGTCTTCATGAAAAATTATGCTACGTGATCTGTCTATAATAAAATAATCGGCCCTCCATAATATAATAAGTTTTGATCTTCTAATAATAATAATTATTATTATTATTTAAATAAAATATCCTATTTTTATTCAAACAAAAAAATCAAGATAAAATCTGAAAGTAATTTATCAAATATATTTATGAAATTGTTGTTTAACAAATATAATTTAATTCGAATTTTTCTATAATTTTGAAACATAATTCGGAAAGTAATTTAACAGAATATAATCTTTCGTTTAAGAAACAAATCAAGATACAATCAGATAGTATTTCTAAAATATAATCTTGAAATTGTTTTTAAAAGACATAATATAATTTTAAAATATAATTTGGAATTTTTTAAACAAATAATCTATACTATATCTACATTTTATGATATTCTATCTAAGATTCTATATCTGTATTAATCAAACATAATCTTTTAAATTAAGGTAGGTGAATTTCAAATAATTTAGAAGGTTTTATCTTATCTAATAAAGTTTATTAGTTGAAAACCTTATATATTTATTTTTGAATTTTTAACTTTAGATCATATACATAAATATTATTATAATATTTTCTAAATTATTTAAATTAATTTTTGTTCAAATATGTGAACTTTGTAGATATAATAATTTTTCATACTAATGTGTCTAAAAACATTTATTATAGTAGCCGGGCGTTTCTAGTTATTGAATTATAACTACTTGAATGCTTATTTTTTAAAATAAGCACTATAAAAGTTGTGGTTGGTTAAAAAAAAATTATAGACTTATAAGCACTTCACTGTTTCTACAATAAGCAAACACCCCACCGCAATTTACTTGATTTTATAAAAAGCACTCTTTTACCGAACACTAGAGTTGTCAAAACTTGATCCGACCCAAAAAATCGATCTGATCTGAGTGAAAATTTTAGGGTTGAAACCCTACCCGAATGGTAGCGAGCAAAGAAAAAAACCGAACCCGATTAACCCGAACCCTATTGGGTTGAAATCCGAAACCGACCCAATCGACCCGATATTTTGTATATATGTAGAATAAATATATTTTCTTGTAAATATTACAATATATTTTATCATAAGACCTAATATAAATAAAATATTATTACAAAATCTGTTAAAATAATATTTTATTATTAAATATTATTTTGTAATCATAGTATTATTTTAATAACCATTAAAAGTTCAAATTCTTGACCTGTTAGGCCGACCTGAACCAACACAATAACTTGTCAAGACCCGTACTAGGCTTGACCTGTAACCTGATTGACACGAACCCGCACTCAACCCGAACTTGAAAAGACCGAACCTGAATCCACCCGACCTGACCCGTTTGAAACGTCTACCGAACACCCATTTGATTATCCTAAATATAAGTTTCTAAATCTAGTAACAATATCAACATCTGATATCAGTACCGACCCAAATTGTAGCGAGCAAAGGAGGGCAAATTACCACTAGGCAAGCTCAACCTTGTGCATCGTATAATAAACTCTAAGTTATATATCTAGTCAATTCAAAGGAGAGGAGGGGTGAATGCCCCCCTTCGCCCCTGACTCCGCCCCTGATTGTGCATGCTTATATATCTCATTGTGTGTGATTTGTTTTCCATACAAGTGTGCGACTGGCAAATTACTGTGTCTTTTTCATATAAGATGATTGTGTATTTTCATATCTCACGATTGTGCGTTTATACTTAACACGATCGTACGTGCATGCTTATACTTAATTGTGTATGACTTTTTTCACATGTAATATGGTGTACGATTAGTGAAAATGTATACACAGTCATATTGTATGGGACTTCACAGTCGTGGTGTGTGGGACGACACAGTCATGGTGTATGAGACTACACAATCATGTTAAACTTATACTTAATTGTGTATAAATTTTTTCACATATAATGTTGTGTACGATTAGTAAAACTATATACATAGTCATGTTGTATTGGACTGCACAATCATACTGTATGAGACTACACAATCATGTTATACTTACACTTAATTGTGTATATATGATTTTTTTCACATTAATATAGTGTTTAGTGAAAATGTATACATAGTCACCTTGTATGAGACTACATAGTCATGGTGTATGGGACTACACAATCATGTTAAGTGGGACTATACAATCATTTTATGCTTATTCTTAATTGTGTATGCCTTTTTTTACATGTAATATGATGTACTATTAGTGAAAATGTATACACAGTCATGTTGTGTGGGACTACACAGTTATGGTGTACAGTACTACACAGTCATTTTATGCTTATACTTAATTGTGTATTGACTTTTTTCACATGTAACACGATGTACGATTATTGAAAATGTATACAAAGTCATGTTGTATGAGACTACACAGTCATTGGCTCATGGTGTATGAGACTACATAGTCATGTTAAGTGGGACTACACAATCATGTTATGTTTATACTTAATTAATTAATTGGGTATGATTTTTCACATATAATATTGTGTACGATTAGTGAAAAGGGATACACAATCATGTTGTACGGTACTACACAGTCATGATGTATGAAACTACACAATCATGTTATGCTTATATTTAATTGTGTATTGACTTTTTTCACATGTAATATGATGTACGATTAGTGAAAATGTATACACAGTCATGTTGTATAGAATACATAATCATATTGTATGGGACTATACAGTCATGCTGTGTAGGACTACACAGTTATGTTTCGAAATTGACACTATCGAGGTAAAAAACAATTATTAAATTCTTTTACGCGGCACGCGCTACGTACGTGGATTAACCACAAGTGTAAAGGGTGGTTGAGATTTGTTCTTTAAGTCTCTCTATAGGGGTTATTCTCACACGAACCACATCCAAAATAAAAAGGAATTTGATTAGAAAATTAATGTAATTTCTTGAAATATAAGGGGGATCAGAATATTTAAAGTAACAATTTTAATATGTAGTATAGATGATTGATATCTTTGATCTATAACACCAAGTATTTCTTTGGTTTACTGTAGGAAGTACAAATCTTATTAAGTTATTTCTTGCGAATTAAATCGTTATTATTTGAAAATTCAAGTATTCGAGAAAAATGTGTTTGACTGAATTTTAAACTTTTAAAATATAATAGAAAGATGAGAAGATTTTACTTGAAATAAACTAAAGGAATGAAATAAAATAAGGGAATGAAAACAAACCCTGTAAACCACAGTACGTTTCTGTCATTTATTTTTAACCAAACATATAAATTTAATCCGGCCTACTTGTTGAAACTTTCCAGTTTATATGATTTGAAATATTAATCAAAGAAGCACCAAAGCCAGAAGCTAGAGAATGCACACTGCACGAATAGTAGATCCTCAGCTTGGATGGCAGGAAGAGAAAGCCTCTTGAAATTTCCCACCTTAAATCAAACAAACAGGTGAAGAGCCTCGATTCGAAGAATAGTCAATCACACATGAAACGAAGGAAACAAGCAACAACAAAAGAGTGTTATATTTTACCCCACATACATACCGTAATTGTTAGGATTTAGGAATAAATACTTATTTAATCCATAAGAAGCACAAAATAGAAGAAATCCAACATATCCTGAAAAACATAATAGGTAGTTTATGTTTTATACATTAATTTAAATAATGTAAGATAAGCTAAATAATAAAGGCTAAATACATATACGGATCCCTGACCTTTCACAAAATGGTCGATGGAATACCTGAGATATACATACTCAGACCTATTAAACACCTGTATGCTGACATGTAAAACAACATTTTGCCACATAAGCACCACATATACATTACATTTTCGTTTAATAAAAAAAAATTCAAGTACTACAAACAAAAAGAAAATAGAAAAAAAAAAGAAAACGCCCTAAAACCTAGTTTTCCTATCGGAAGGAGGCCGGCTGCCGGCAACAGGATGCAGAGGCGGCAAAAGTGGAAGGCCTTGCCTCAACCACCTGGACCGGGGCCTGAACCCGTCCCACCCGCTTCGCGAGAGGCTTCTTCTAAAGGAAGCGGAGCTTGAGAAACCCCTTTCCAAGGTGCCCGAGAACAAGTATCCGCCGGATCGAGCGGGCCGAACATGAACGCACGCTCAATCAGCCTAGAAAGAGGGCCCGAGAGGGGTGGATTGCGCGGCATCGGCTGTAGGGGGCGGAGGCGAATGAGTTGGAGCTTTCGAAGGCGGAGGACATGTTGGTGTTGTTGGCGGTGGTGTCGGAAGAACATGGTTGAGAGAGGCGTGGATGTGTTGTCGGAAATGGGGGCGCCGGAGATTGACCGGGAGACAACGACGAAAGCTGCTCCCGCTACCGTAGACTTCTCTGGTTGGGGCTTTGGATTTGCCGGCGGATGCCATTGGGGAAAGATGGGAGTTGCAGTCGCATAGAGGAAGGAGACAAGTTTTTTTTTCTTTTATTTTTTGGACGGATTTTATAGTGTTTATTATAGTAAAAATATAAGATATATGTGGTGCACATGTGGCACTGACATAGCACATCTTACTTTAGGTGTTTAATAGGCCTCAATGTGATAATTTAGGTATTCAATAGATAAAATTTAAAAATGAGGTATTAAAGTGACAACTTTGTAGAAGGTCAGGGAGCCGTATATGTATTAGGCTAAATAGTAAACTGATCGAGGTGAATATATATAGTTAATAAACAAATGAAATGCAACCGGTGATGGATTAATAGTGGCCGGTTGGATGACTGTTTACTCACACAATACTAACCCATCATTTCCATCTACAAGTTTGTGAACTTGCGCCTAATAGTCATTTAGGACTCCAAACTTTAAAATTTGCCAATTTGGCACCTCAACTCAACATTCACGACCAATTAAACACATGATCGCTGACATGTACCAAAAATTTGCTAAATGGAAGCCACGTAGGTGTCCACATATATGCCACATCATATTTAACTAAAATAAATCATTGAAAAAAATAAAATAGAAGAAAAGCAAAAAAGAAAATCCAATTTTCTTGAAAGAATCGTAGACGGGAGAGATAGGCCGGATTGCCGGCGTACAGGCAACAACATAGAGGATTATGAGGAAGGTGGACGTCACCTGCTCGCCGCCACGGAACTTCCACCGAAGGTGCTTGACCTGGAGGAGGGTTTGTCTCCGAATGTGGCCTTCGTGACGAGGCGATGAGTCACCTGCTCGCCGCCACGGAACTTCCACCGAAGGTGGACGTCACCTGCTCGCCGCCTCGGGACCCGGACCCTTCGCACTCGAACGTGGCCTTCGTGACGAGGTGATGAGTCGCTCGGTGGACATGCTCCCTCCGAACCACCATAGAGGAACCAGATCCGGATCCAGGTTTGGGGTTTGGGTGGAGGTCATCAACATTGAGGAGGTTCTAGATCCGAGAAGGATGGAGATGTGGAACCCGGATTGGGGTTCGTGTTCTAAGCCCCCCCCCCGAGTTAGGTCCAAGAGGAGGAGGGCGGTGTCGCCGGAGGGGAGGAGGAGCCGCGGATTTTCCAGAAGAGGAGGGGGAGAAGGGAAGGCGACGACGGAGGTGGAGGTCCATGGAGGAGCCAATGAGGGTGTGCGACCATGTTAGAAAGAAGATTCCAATGCGGGTTTGGTACAGGCTGGTGGTTAGATTGGTGGTGGTAGTTGTGGTTGAGGTGGCCAGAGTTTCGCCGGCGGATCGAAGCAAGTTGAGCTCCAGCGGCAAGTTAGGGTTTTATGAATGGTTGGGTCAATTGTTTGGGTTTTTTTTTCGTATTTTTAAATTATTATAATAATTTATTTTATTTAAATATGATCTGGCATACATGTGGAAACATACATGGTTCCATATGGCAAATTTGTTGTACAAGTCATCGATTATGTGTTTAATTGGTCGCGAATGTTGAGGTGAGGTGATAAATTGATAAACTTTGAAGTTCGGGGGTCGTAAATAACTATTTGACATAAGTTTAGGGATCTATGTATGTATTTAGCCTATACTATAACGTCCACCTAGATCGAGTTTTCATATGCTGAAAAAATCATAGCCTTTTCTCCCCTTTATTAACTTACTCCAAATCAAAAGGAATAAATGGAAATCACATGTAATGAAAAAAACAAGCAATAACCAAAGGTTGATAAGATCAAAGTTACGTTCTACGTGGTTTTATACAAAAATTAGAAAAATAGAATAAGGTTAAAAAAGACCCATCAATAATTGTTTTGGTCTAACATATAAACAGCACATTAGTAGGATATTATTTATTTATTTTTCGGATAAAGAAAAAACGCATTAGTAGAATATAATTAGTGGCCCTCGTATATTACTGTCGTGTTAGAGCAGCTTACATCATATTCATAAGGTGGCCACTAAAAACAAAACAATGTGTGTGCAAACCAAATGTACGGTGAAGATCAATTTATCAACGCACTAAAACATGTATTAATTATATTCTTATGCATCTAAAAATGCAAAAATTCTTGTATAAATATTGGCAATATGCTCTAAGATGCCCCATAGCTAGCTAGCTCTACTCAACGTTAACTCAGGAGTAATTAATTCTCAGAGAGCTAGGAACCATACCAAATTAAAGAGAAAAAATGGCGCAAGAAGCGGGAACAAGAAAGGGTCCATGGACGGAACAAGAAGATCTTCAACTCGTGTGCTTCGTCGGATTGTTCGGGGATCGACGATGGGATTTTATAGCCAAAGTTTCAGGTTTGAAGGTGGCGGGAGACACATACTAGGTAAAGCTTTCTTGTAGATTGAGGGTGGCCTTAGAGGTGCAAACCTTAATTCACCCCTCCTGCCTATAAATTATTGTTCCCCAGGTTTGAAAAGGTCCGGTAAGAGTTGCCGGTTAAGATGGGTTAATTACCTCCACCCTGACCTTAAGCGAGGCAAAATGACTCCACACGAAGAGAAGCTTATATTGGAACTCCATTCTCAGTGGGGAAACAGGTTTGTTAATTGGTTTGTATGTACAACAATTAAGACCTAGCTATTTGTTACATATATTCTTAGCACATACGTTACATAAGAAACTCTATATTTGTTCATGCCAAGGAATTTCAGCCGACTCTTAACAGAATTTATCTTATAGGTGGTCAAAGATTGCTCGGAAATTGCCAGGAAGAACCGATAACGAGATAAAGAACTATTGGAGAACACACATGAGAAAGAAAGCGCAAGAGATGAAAAAGAGAGACGTGCCTCCATCTTCGCCCTTGTCGAACTGTACTTCCTTATCTTCATTAACATCGTCATTCAACAACGAGGCTTCAGACTGCAATGTCAACACCGAGGCTACAACAAGAAGCATAGATCATGCGTTTTCGTTGCAAGAAAAGAATGGAGCCCATCAAGAAGCCTACTCCATGGATGACATATGGAAGGACATCACTTCGTCAGAGGAGCCGATAAAGCCTGTGTGTGAAGAAAGTAGTACCTTCTCTTGCCCTCCATTAGCATCTCCATTTTGGGAGTATTGCCCTGACACACTTTGGAAGATGGATGTTGATGAAGATAGTAAGATGTTCTTTTCAATCACCGATCCATTTCTCCCCTAGTGTCGAGATCAACTTCCCTTCATATTGATAGATCTCTTTGCATCAAAAGTGTGTTGTGCGATTTCATTGCATAGTTGTAACATCTAAGTGTCTAGGCATTAATTCTATGCTTTTTTACCCTCATATAAGATTTGTAGTGCTTACATAAGCCTATGTAGCATAATGTTGAATGTAATGTATCATAACATCTATCTTTAATATAGAATTAAACTCATAGTGCTATGAAAGAATATAATATTATGCATAATTAAGGGTTTGTTTGGTAACTATACAAGGTATGTTTGGTAACTAAACATACATTTTCATTCGTTAGTGTTAGTACACAAAATATGTCGGTGTACAAGTTTCAACTCCTTCTTCAATAACCTTCTTCTCCAAGCCTCCTTCAATGACCTAGGACCTGCAAAACAATGGACAAAGGGGGCGGGGACCCCCTAATCCACCTCCGATGCCTAAGTCAGCAGAGTATTCGCGAGGGTAAATAGTAGAGAGAGAGGCGCAGGGCTAGGGTTAGGGCGAGCGATGATCAGGTAAGCATATCTATGGCGGGTCGTACGTCCGTGAGCGAATATCACGGGAACTCTATGGGATCAAACCATAGTCCGTGAGCAAATATCACGGGAACTCCATGAGTGAAACTCAAGGTCCACGAGTGAACCTCAAGGTCCATGAATGAAACTCATGGTCCGTGAGCGAATATCACAGGAGCTCTATGGGGGCCAACCATAGTATGTGAGCAAATATCACGGGAACTTCCGCGAGTGAATATCACGGGAACCCCCTACGTAGCTAGCATACGCAGGAGTCCGTTAGTATGATGAACTAACGTAGCGCATATTTTTTTTATGCAAGACTCTTCTAATGCAAAAACCGATTATTAAAAATAAACGTGAATGACATGATCCTAAAAACTAAAAGAACAACCTAGGGGCCTCATCAAAAAACCACATGGGAAAAAGAGTGCCCCTGCCTACATGAATCCTACTCCCGGGATCCCCGCGCATAAGGGTCCGGGTACCCGCGGTCGCGCCCGTTCAGGCTTGGTCGCGGTTGCGATTGCTCCTGCCGCGATTCTGCCCCAGAGAGGGGATGTTGCGTTCTGGACCGAAACCGCGGTCGCAGTTTGAAGACCCGTGGTCGCGGTGCACTGAACCGCGGGCGCGACTTGGATCTTGCGGGCGCGGTCGTACGATCCGTCGCCTTTTCTTGGTTCGTCTTTGCGTTCGTACATGCATTCCTTTGACCCGCTTGCTCCCTTGGTTCCTTGATAAGCGTTCTTCCATCCTGGGGCTCTCACGTTCGGATGAGGCCTGAGGCGAGGAAGGTGATGTGATCCGACGGGGGTCGTGTCACGTTTCTCCAAGGATCCGGTCTTTGAGCGTCGCAGGAACCGGGATATGACTCGAGATGGCTCGAGCCTAGGTTGTCGGAGATCCGACGGTGAAGGAGACGAGGGCTAGACAATTGGAAACTGAATTGAAGGACTAAATTGAATGACTGAATTGAAAACGACAATGACGCAGGGCATACAAGGAGGAAACTCTCAACTCAAACTTCAATATGCCAAACGTACTCAGAAATACAATAGAGTTTAGTTTAAATAGAAATGCAAAGCATATATGGGCCGGCCCAAATAGGCACAAATGGGCCCAACCCAAAATAGAAATAAAAACAACTAAATATATAAATAGCTAGATAGACACCGATTAAGGCTCGGCTAGGCCGGGTCTCGGTCCAAGGGGGACGCCAGGGTTTGGGACGACTCGGGGTCCTGTGAACCGGGTTCAGCCCGGGGCTGGATCCCATCATTCTCCTCCCCTTGGATTCGAAGCGTCCTCGCTTCGAGGTCGGAAGGGAAAGGAAAAGATGGCGCGCAAGAGTGGGCAACAGAATGACTCCAGGCTCAGAAGCGACTCTCGGAACCTCTAGGATGATCAGTGAAGTCTTGGGCTCGAGAGTGGGCAAAGGCAGCTCAACAATGACCAGAGGAACCTCATTAATGATGAAGACCGGTGGCTTTGTCGATGTGGGCTCTGGCTCATCGAAGATGAGAACCGGTGGCGCTATAGACACCGGCTCCGGCTCAACCAAAGGAATATCGTCGACGTCTGAAACTGTGTCCGCATCTACGGAGGGCATGGGCTGAGGTGTGCCCAAATGTCCTTCGTGCTCAACCGGTATGGGCGCACTAAAAGGTGGTAGTGGAACCAGGGCAAGCGGCGCCCCCGAAGGCGGTTGCGCTGGCACATAAGAAGGCGCCAATACGGGCACATAGGCTCCAACAAACTGATGATGATAATACTGCATGTATGTTGGATTACCTGTTGGAAGTGCACCAAAATCAGAAGCCGGTTGTAGAGGATAACCGGGCAATGGTGTTGTAATAGGTGACGGCGGCGGTATGAACGGTGGTGTCGTCGTGGGCAAGAAGGTAGGCGGCTGTGGCGCTGTGCCTCTCAGCTTGCGAGCCTCTCTCCGCTCGGCCGTAATCTGTAAAGTGCGATCAGCTACAACCTGAGGATCAGCCTTGGGAGCAAAATGTCTAACCATGACGAACACGAGATGTCCCCATGTCTGAACGGGAGGCCGGCGGCGAACCAATCTGTCAATGTGAATGCGAGACCACCAGTCGACTGCGTAGCCTGTGAAACACCAAATGGCAACCTCACACTGCTCATACTTGTCGTAGTCCCGCTGGCTGAAGTAATGCGCCATATGATTGGTCCATCGAAAGAACTCATCAGGGTCATCATACCCAGCAAAGCGCTTTCGTCCTGTACGAGACATGACAACACCAAAGTAACAACGAAGCAATAGTATAGAGGTACGATCAAAGCACTAGAAATATTGTTCACGCAATTGGTTCGGGCTTGTTTGGGTATGCCGAGAGGGCGGCTAAGGCTAAGCACATTGTGGTGTGAAAATCAAGACCCAAACCCAAATAACATGTACAAGAAAGCCCAACTACGAGAACAAGGATCAAGATTTTTTTTTTCCCTCTCTTTTCTTTTAACCAAACAGAATTATTTTTTTCCTACCTTTTTTATCTCTCTTTTCTAAAAAATAAACAAATAAAAAATTGGCCGACTCTTCTTGAATTAAACACAAAGCCGAATTTTATTCTTGCAATGTGTTTAACACAAGGTTACAATTTACTAGCATATACTATATGCACGTATGGAATTGACAGATCATACGAGGCAGCCGAATTTTGAATGAATGAAGGAAATATATGCTAATCACGTTAATTATGGAAGGCAATCAAGTGCTAGCCACTCAAAAGATGGAAGGCAATAAAACATAGGAGGAAAGAAGATTTGGATGCCACGTTGACACGGCAAAAATGATGATGGATATCACCAGATCAAAAATTCACTCAAAGGAAGGTAATTAGCACGGCAACAATATGGAAGGCTGATTTAGTGCATGCAATTTTAAATGATTTCTTTCTTCCAATCACGGCACAATATGGCAAGATATGGACTGGGTGCCGGTAATCACTCAAAGTCAAACAAGAAGTAGTAGCCAATAAGGTTGGATTCAAGAGAACATGAGCGATTACTAAGGATGAACGCGTCAGAAATTCATGGCTTCACACAATCAGATCGCACACACTAAACCGAGATGAATTGGTTGGGCCAAGAAAAATTGCGTAAACAAAGTTTCGAGTGACTTACAAGACCGTAGGCTCTGATACCAGTTGATGTGAACCCGACGTGGGTCGGGTCACGTTCTCCAAGGATCCGGTCTTTGAGCGTCGCAGGAACCGGGATATGACTCGAGATGGCTCGAGCCTAGGTTGTCGGAGATCCGACGGTGAAGGAGACGAGGGCTAGACAATTGGAAACTGAATTGAAGGACTAAATTGAATGACTGAATTGAAAACGACAATGACGCAGGGCATACAAGGAGGAAACTCTCAACTCAAACTTCAATATGCCAAACGTACTCAGAAATACAATAGAGTTTAGTTTAAATAGAAATGCAAAGCATATATGGGCCGGCCCAAATAGGCACAAATGGGCCCAACCCAAAATAGAAATAAAAACAACTAAATATATAAATAGCTAGATAGACACCGATTAAGGCTCGGCTAGGCCGGGTCTCGGTCCAAGGGGGACGCCAGGGTTTGGGACGACTCGGGGTCCTGTGAACCGGGTTCAGCCCGGGGCTGGATCCCATCAGAAGGCGACTTCCTTCTTGCCTCACGATTAGCTTCTTCTAAGCGCACATGTCGGCAGACATGCTCTCGAAGTTCATCAATGGTGGGAGGAGGATAGAGTATCAAATCCTCCCTCAACCTGCTTTCGAGCGGGAGCGCTCCTTTGAAAGCGGCTAGTGCGGCCTCCTCGCCGCATCCCTCAACCTCGGCGTAACATTCCATGAAACGATTCGAGAAGCTGCGCAAGCTTTCGTCTTGATTCATCCTGAGAGCAAAGAATGTGCCAAGGGACACTGCGTCTCGGCAATTGGTGATGCAATTCTTGACGAACAAAGTGGCAAGTTGTCTCCATGATCGTATTGATCCGGGTTTTAAGCTTTGGAACCATTTGAGAGATCCCTGGGTGAGGCTGCTTGGAAACATCTTACACATCACAGCCTCTTCGGACACCCACAACGTCATCTTGTACGAAAACAAGGCTATGTGGCTTATGGGGTCCGAATGTCCATCGTATGGATCAAAGGTTGGTGGAGAGAATTTCGCCGGGGGCTTGGCTCGCAAGATCTCTTCGCTGAATGGTGTCGATGTCACCATTGCCAACTTGCGCTCGGCCTGCTCTTGCGCTGATTGTAAGGTTCCTCTTTGCAATTTTAAGAGTTCGAGTAACCTCTTCTCAGCGCGCGTGAGAGCCCGGTCCTCTCCTTCACACTCATCCCTACTGTCTCAATCATGAATCGAATTAGGGTTTTTGGGAGAGCCATGACCTTCGTCTTTAGGTTCGCCAAACCCATCGCGATGTTCGCTCAAACCGCGGGCGCGGGCGCGGGCACTTGGACCACGGTCGCGGGTTGTCAGCCCGCGGTCGCGGCTGCCGTCGCGGCAATTTCCGCGATCGTTAGAGTCCGTCGATTCATCCGAGATCGAATCCTCGGGTCGAGGGTGGCTCGCAGCTCGCGATCTCTTGGATGAGGGTGGCTCGCGACCCCTCTTTCTTCCTCGGCCTCTAGGTGCCCTGCGATCGTTGTCGCAATCGAGTCGCACCTCCTCTGGCTCTTTAGCGTTGATGGGTTTAGGGCTACTCCGATTGTCCGCGGTTGTGATGATACTGGCGAGTCGCGGAGTAACCCTAGATTCGTCGATAGGGCGCTCGTCCCGAACCCCCCTCAAAGCATGCTTCAATTTCGCAATTTCTTCTAGGGCTTGGTCCAAGCGAGACCTAGCTTATTCGCATTCCGACCCCGTCACCTCGTCCTCTCTTAGAGTACCGGCCAGGATATGGATGACCTCGTCATCCTGCTCGCTCCTGGTGGAGGATGATGCCCCAACCCTACCACTAGGGTTGGCGTGAATCGTTTGGCCCATCACGTACCCCGAATTAGGGTTTTCGCGATCGGGCTCACGGTCGCAAATTCGCAACCCGTGGTTATGCCTTGCGATTGCGGTTGCGCTTTCAAGCCTACCGCGATCCTCTTGGCATGAATTCACTTCAACTTTGGCGATGCGTAGCATGGAATCCCTTGATCGATTAGACAAAGTTGGTTCGGACCATACGCGGCGATGACTATCGATCCCGTCGCCTGACGTGAGTCCCCATAGGTCTGTGCGATGAACAGACGCGCTTGCGAGAGGGACTAAGTCACGAGTAGAGTCGGATCCGAGCAAGGCGCCTTGCACGGATCGCGATGTGGTCCGATCTCCCGAGCGAATATCGGGATTTGCGCATGTCGGGATTCGCTCCTCCGAGCGATTTTCGGAGTTCGACCGCTCTGCCGTCGATCCGCGATCGCGGGTGGGTGACCCGCGGTCGCGGGTCTGATCCTCTGAGCGAATTCGGAGTTCGCTGATCGCCCTCCGATCCGCGGTTGCGGGTGAGTGTCCCGCGGTCGCGTGCGGCAATCCGCGGTCGCGGGTTGTCAACCTACGGTCGTGGGTCCGGGCTTGCCGAAAACGAATCGTGCGATTCGTCCGGCGCGATTGCCCCAGACCTGACTAAAATTGTATCTTCGTTGTTTGGGGTCGATTCCAGCACCATAATTATGGATCGATTGCTGGTCCCCACGGACGGCGCCAAATGTTAGTACACAAAATATGTCGGTGTTCTGGTTTCAACTCCTTCTTCAATGACCTTCTTCTCCAAGCCTCCTTCAATGACCTAGGACCTGCAAAACGATGGACAAAGGGGGCAGGGACCCCCTAATCCACCTCCGATCCCTAAGTCAGTAGAGTATTCGCGAGGGTAAATAGTAGAGAGAGAGGCGCAGGGCTAGGGTTAGGGCGAGCGATGATCAGTTCTTCTAGAGTTAGTTCCTTGGAGTCCAATCAATAATTCTATTTTCTTAAATAGGATAGAATCTTCCAACTACTGGATAACTACCAGAATTTAATAGGCTAATGAAGATATTTATTAGATATGCTTACCTGGTTGGCAAAAATATTATCCTTAGTTATGATGGTAAATTTACCCACCTACAGCTAGAATGGACGAAAACATGCCTTACAAGAGCACCCATGCAAGTCGATAAAATTACAATTTGAGGGGGGACTATAGAATTCAACAAATTCTATTTCAAAGATCTTATGTTTTGTTAAATCTAGTTTAACATAAGAACAAACTTAGGAATTTTTGGTTGCCACCAAACTTTGGAGAAATTGATTTGTAAGCTTAATTTTACCCAAAATGCATGTTGAAACACATATAGCTTCCGTAGGGTCCTTCCAATTTGGAGGTAGTGAATCGACTCTAACCTATTGTAGTGACCCTAAACTAAAGTTTATGAACGCCAAAGCAACAGAAAGGCCCTCGAGAATGACAATACCTCAATTATCCACAATTAGTTCCTACAGACTAATGAGTGGTAATTTGTGACAGAATCACACACCATACCATAGTCTACCTTACCAATGAAGAAGGGTTCATGCATCATTGTTAATGCCAACATAAAATGGCAATCGGGAACCAATTTTTTTCAAAAATCTATAAGCCTCATCAGCTAGTATAGCCTAGCTGCATCTGTCTTCGTCTAACAAGAATCAAAAGTATCTCAGCATCTTCATCCCTCATCAAACAAATTTCCAAAAAACCCTATATTCTTACCTGCAATGGTCTAATGATGAACCAGAAATCGGCCAACACAAAACCAATTAATCAAAGAAAATCTAAACCCTAGGGACTTGTAGGAGGCATGCCTACTTCTGCTTCTGGTTGCTTCTTCTTCCTCTTTTCGGCGACTTCATCCACCTCCACCTTTATCATCTTCTTACTCTTCTCGACTAAAGTTGAAACCACAAGCAGAAAAACCGAAGAAACTCAAACATGTTTCAATTATCATTAGAGCTCACATATAAAGCTTTAAACTCGCGTTAAATCGGAAAAAAAAAAAATAAAACAAACCCTGTGATTAGGTCTGTAAATACTGGATTCAGTGACTAGCAGAAATCCTCAATTGGAGCAAAATTGAACTATGGACCTTCTCTGAAATATATGCATATTGAAAGAGGCAAAAAGAGGATGTAAGATGAAGAGGAGAAATAAATGCCCTCAATATGTCATGATTACTTGTAGTTTTGGCGAACACTTGAGGGTAAAAGTGTCAAAGTACAGTTTTCAACGGATTGTTTTGACGGAAAAAGGTCATGGGTGACTATTTGTTAACAAAATGAGAGTTGTGGGTGGTTTCAAAACATTTTGTGTATAAGAGGTGGTTATTGGTAATATAGACTTTTTAACGGGTGGTTTTTAGTCACTTCCTCATTGTTTTAACTAGCTTGAAGTCTAACCTAAGTGAAAAAACACTTGGCTTGAAATATGTAAAAGGGAGAACACTAGCTTGTATATGTTGAACATAATCCGAGAGAAGTCATATATGTTTATTTGAACTCGAATAATGTTAGGAGCAAGGACACCTGGAAGTCCACCAATGCTTAATTTTATAAGTAGGACATTGCATTTTCTGGAAAATGCTAACAATAATCTATAGTTACTCTATTCTCAAATGAGGGGCGGGACAATGTATAAAAACTAGTCATGCCTCAAAAGAGGCTACATAGTTTGATGTTTTAAAAAATGTTAGGTGACCCCTAGTTATAGAGGGGTTGTCTAAGCTATACAGTTGCTTAGGTGGGGTAGACAGACACCTAGATTGTCGCCTTAGCGGGTTGAAACTATAGGCAAAGAGGGGTTCTCTAGCGCATTGGCATAATCTAGATTGGGCCTATAAGTGATTTATAGAACACTAATATGATTACATTGTGTTGGATCGTAAGTCAGTTAGAATGGGCGTTCTTAACTGGGTTAAGGCCGTCCTTAAATGTAGCGGAATATAAAACTTAGACAGAAAAACGAATAAGATAATGGACACAAGGATTTATAGAGGAACCCTGCTAAGACTAACTTGTCTTATGGGTAAACCTCTACCTCCGTTGGAGGATTTTCGAATAGCCGTCCTTATCTTATTCAGAGAGAGTCCTTACAACTTATAGGCGAGAAACTACAATTTTTTAAGCTAAGCGTGCGTCACTAGTAACTCTCCTTTCAACCTAACATGTAACTAACTCTCTTAGCTATAACTTCCTAACACTTTGTGAGAGATAAACAAACTTCCTAACACTTTGTGATTTGTTTTAGATTTGATGTGGTTGGACTTTTCTTCTCTCGCTTCAAGCTCACTTGATCTTCTTGATCTTCGTTCTTGAGCTTGAATGCTTAAGGAGAGAGCTCGAGAGAAAACCTTCCAAGTCCACACCGCTATGCATAACCATTGGGGGGTATTTATAGCGGTAGTGGCTTTTGTCTTGTAGCGTCCTCTGAAGTTTATACACGATCCGTGGTCTTCCTTCAACGGTGCGATTTGCATCTTGAGGAAGTCAACTCTGTTGACGCTTGGGAAGCCTCCGCGTGGTCAGGGGACCATCTTCTGGAAAGCGACTTCTTTGGAAGTATTACCACGTGCCTAGACATAGGAAGCTTCCTTTTGAGGACTACAGTCAATTATGATGTAATCATGTTGGGGTGGCCTTGGTTTGAATTTTGAACTTCTTCCGTATTTTGGCACGCATCCGTACTAGATGAGTAGGCCGTCCTATCTCGTAAGGACTCCATTCTCCTGTTCAGCTTTGGAAGTTCTGATGGAGTGCGTCCCTACTGCTTAGGGACTCTCGTTCACTTGTTGTCCTTTTCGCTCATGTGCGTCCTCTAAATTTACCTGAGATCAACACTTGGACAACTATCAAATACCATTGAGTTTGTCATTATCAAAATTAGGGACGATCATTATTGGTTAGATATTAATGACTGGGGTCCTTAATATCGTCTAGACAAAATCCCCCTTTTTGATGATGACAAACTCTTTAAACAATGCCCACAAAAAAAACCTTTTAGCATGAAGAACTACACTCTAGCGTCCTTTGACAAGGATTAACATGCAAAACATTTTTCAAGTGCATCCTAACTTATTCTTGTACTAGCGTCCTTTGGACTTGGCTAAAATTCCCCCCTAAACACATGCATTTTATGATTAATTTAAAACGAACGCATCTCTGCAAAACTATACTTCTCCCTTTTGGCATCATCGAAAAGGAGAACAAGTGATAAAGCATGCAAGTAATAAGTCATAACTAGAGGAAAGAAAGCTTAGACAATATGAAGTGCAAATGCAATGAACGCCATTCATAAAAAGAGTAGAGTACAAAAGCAGGAGTTCAAAATATTACAGACATTCATCAGCATTGTTTAAACAAACATCATGTCCAAAAAGTCTTAACAAGAACACACAAGGAGATTAAATTTTTTGGGAGAGGACGAGAGAAGTGATCAGCGTGGACACTTGTCGAGAGCCTTCAAGGTTTGAGCATCCAGGTCGTTAAAGCGTTCCATTAGGTCATTGTTGCGATGGAGAGTCTCATGCACTTGTTTGATGAGGTCGACCATCATATATTGGTTCTCAATCATCAGACCCAGCAGTTCTTTGTTTGAGTAGCTCTCAGCCATGGAAGGAACATTCTCTGGTTCTTCTTCGTTTGCGTCCTCAGGCTTAACCGGCGTCCCCACTACTTGTAAATTTTCTTGTCCTTCAGCAGCAGCAGCAGCGTCCTGAGCATCCTTCAACTCAACATCTTTCTTCTCTATGGTAAGTTGCTTCCTTATACAGGGAAGCTCCTCACCATATCTCATTTTTCCAATTGGAGGCACGCTAATCTACTTGACGTCCCAATGGATGCCAAACACTCTTTCTTCCTTAGGCGCATAGAGGCCTTGTTGCTCGAGGATCTTCTTGACTAGCCCAGGGTAGGGGAGGGAGTGACGGCCACCTGTGCACTTCCCCATATGCTCAAGCACAACTCTCTCCAAGTTAATTGGCTGGCGTCTTAAGAAGGTGTCCAGAATGATCTCGTCAGTTATCTGAACTATAGACTTCTTCTCTTGACGTGGGACGACCATGTGCACTATAAAGTGATGCGCAAGGACTCCCGTTTTAGAGAGTACGTGAGCTACCCTGTCCTTGGCTAGCGGCTGCTTCCCATTAAAGATGTTGTCAAATATCTCCTCTTGGTTGAAGCGGCTAAAACTCTTACAGGGGAAGTCATAGAGAGCCTCGGCATGGGAGGGACGTGTTGGACCCAAGACTAGGGGCATACTCTAGCCCAAAACCCATGGACGTATCTAGACAGGCCTACGGGAAACACGAAGCCCACGAAGTCAGCGCATTTTCCCACCGAAATACAAGATAGAGCAAAATTATATCTTGTGGAGATTGTACACAAATTATATCCTATGTAACCGAACTTATATCACATCTAGGAACATTCTATCTAGTACGATTCGTATCTATCTAGTTAGTAGCATATCTTGTAAATATTCTATCTTTTAGACATCCCCTATATATACAAGGGAGGGTCATGCATTGTACACACATTATTCACACACACAATATACACGTCCATTCACATACATCAATACAAATTCATACGTTTTCCTCTTCAATTCTTTCGTTCTTTTTGCTTTGTTCTAGCCCGATCTAGGCCAAGGGGTCACCAATTCTACTTGGTAGATTTCTGGCTCAGACAGGACGCATGCCTAGCATGTTGAATGCACAGAACGTCATGTTGGCACTTTGAAGTATCCGAGATTATTTGGTCTGTTCTATGATATCTTGAAAGGTTGGATCCTCTATGGGTGGCGTCCCTTCCAAGAGTACACCTGGGATCCGTCCAATCGGAATCATCGAAGTTAAAGCCGTCTTCTTCATCAATAGGTTCAGTGTGTTCCCCCTATAAATTAGCGTCCACACTTTGCCTTTATTCTCCTTGTTGACTAACTCGGAGGCATCCACTTGGTTTAGCGACCAAGTTTGAGATGGCTCTTGTTGTTCACTAGGGACTCCCATAGAAACTTCATCACGGTTTTCAGGGGCGTTCCTAGGAACATAGTATTTTCCAGCGGACCAGCTTGGTTCTTCTTCATCATCTTCATCATCGTCCGTAGGAGAGGAACGACGTTCTTTCTTACTTGATTCTTTCTTGTGAGAAGAGTTCTCCTTAAATACCACTTGAATACTTTCCTCATGCTTAAGAGTCCTTTTGTTGAAGACTCTATAGTCTTTGCTTGTGAGGGAGTATCCAAGTAATATTCCTTCATCACTCCTAGCATTGAACTTGCCGATGTTGTCTTTGCCGTTGTTGTGGACAAAACATTTACACCCAAAGACTTTGAGGTGAGAAATGTTAGGTTTCTTTCCATTGAGTAGCTCATAGGACGTCTTCTTTAGCAAGGGACGAATCTTAGCTCGATTGATGATATAATTTGCAATGGCAACGGCTTCAGCCCAAAAGTATTTGGGGATGCCACTGTCCAGGAGCATCGTCCTTTCCATGTCCTCAGTGTCCTATTCTTTCTTTCAACAATGCCAATTTACTGAGGAGTTCTTGGAGATGAGAAGTTGTGGTAGACTCCATGTTTATAACAGAAATCAAGGAACTCTGAGTTTTTGAACTCCGTCCCATGATCTGAGCTTAGAGCTTTCAAACGCGTCCCAAGAGCAACTTCTAGTTGCTTGCTAAAGATTTTAAACATCTAGAAAGTATTTGCTTTTGACACCAAGAAAAGAACCTAGGTGAATCGAGAAAATCATCTACAAGAACATACATGTACCTCTATCCACCATAGCTTTGAGTCTTCATGGGTCCACAGAAATCCATATGAAGAATTTCCAAAGGCTTCTTTGTGCTCACTTCATTTTTGGATTTGAAAGACGATCTTGCTTGCTTCCCTCTAATGCATGTTTCGCATTGTTCAACTTGATCTGGGTTGATTTGGGGAATTCCTCTCACATGTTCTTGTTGATGAGGTTTGAAGATTGTGCTAGGTCACCAAAACGTTGATGCCAGAGATCGGCGTCCACAACAGAGACAGATAGACACAACTTGGATGCAAGTTTGAACTTTTGGTTAAAGATGTAGACATTGTTTTCACGAGTTCCCTTGAGAACGACTTGATTTGTTTTCTTGTTGATGACTAGGCACTCCTTCGAGTCAATTGTGACTAGGTTTTCATCTTGGTCACAAATTTGAGAGACACTAAGGAAGTTGAAGCCAAGTCCTTCAACTAGACTAACATTGGACGCTTTAATGGACTGATTCAATTTTGCAATGCCCGTCCCTTTGATTCTTCCTTTGCCCTTGTTGCCAAATGAGACAGTTCCTCCCGTGGCACTAGATTGGATAGAAGTGAGATAGATCTGGCTTCCTGTCATGTGATTTGAGGCGCCACTATCAATGATCCACGGGCTTCCTTTCAGTCCCACTTGAAAATGAGAGTTAATTCTTTGTGACCCAGGCAAGGTGACCCTTACCTGGTACGTTACACGGGTGCATCTCTCTCATAGTCAAATAATCATATACATGCACATCATTTGTCCTTCTACCATGCTTCCTAGAGGACTGATTTTTAGCATTAGGCACACTTGCATGCGTCCTATCAGCAGATCTTGGCTTAGCATTCTTATTACCACTTCTAGCCTTTCTTCCATTCTCAAGATCCTCTTTTAACTTTGCACACTCATACTGGTAGTGTCCACCTTTACCACAATGTCAGCACTTCCTATAGTAGTTTCCAAGATAGTACTTCTTGTTAGGACGTTTAATTCTGTGTTCTCATTCATTTTCTTTGGATCACACACCTTAGAACCTTCTCCCTTAGAGATTTTCTTGTAAATCTTGTGACTAGTGGAGTTTGTATAATAGTCCTTCTTTCCCATTTCACCACTCTCAAGGACTCTTGTACGTTCTTCTAGGTTCTTTGTCTTCTCTCTCTCAAGTTCTAGCTATGTTGTTTTACTAGCTTCAAAGTCACTTGGAAGGGAGTTCTTTGAGCTAGACTCATACCCTAGTCCTTTTTTGGCTGGAACAAAAACAATAGGTTTAAAGGTTTCGGTCACAGGACTCTTTCCTAGAACTTTGACTTCGTCCCTTAGGTTGACGTTCTCTATCTTGAGACACACAATTTGTGTTTTAAAGGATTTTGCTTCTTCTAGAGAGGACTCTAGTTGAAAAGACATTGTGGTACAGTTTTCACATTCAACAATAATATTTTCAGATTCAAGTTCATCAAGCCTTTCTTTCATGGCATAACTTTCTTGCATGATTTGAGTGATGAGTTTAATAAGCTTAGGCTTCGAACATTTGTCCAGAGAATGAACTTATGATGGAGCATGGACTTATGATGTAGTAATAGGAAGCATAATGTATGTTATTTTATGTACCTTGCTTGATATATCCTTTCAATTATTGTTTTAGGCGAAATTACAAAAAAAAAAACTACCATTAAATAGGCTATCTTACAAATAACCACCCCTTATATACGAAATTTGTTTAAACCACCCACAACTCTCATTCCGTTAACAAATAGCCACCTACGAGCTTTTTATCGTAAAAAATCCGTTAAATCTTATGCTTTGACATTTTTACCCTCAACTATTCACCAAAACTACAATTAACCATGGCATAGCTCAATATTGAAGATGAACAATCAAATCAACATCACACCTTTTCAAACAAAATTTAGGGCATAACCTAGTATTGTATAAAAGAATGACAAGACCTCAATTAACTACAATTAGTTCCTATAGACTAACGAGTGCTAATTTGTGATAGAATCACACACGAAAAAGCTTCTTCTATACCATAGTCCACCTTATCAATGAAGGAGGGTTCATACATCATTGTTAATGCCAACATAAAATGGCAATCGGGAACCAATTTTTTTCAAAAATCTATAAGCCTCATCAGCTAGTATAGCCTAGCTGCATCTGTCTTCGTCTAACAAGAATCAAAAGTATCTCAGCATCTTCATCCCTCATCAAACAAATTTCCAAAAAACCCTATATTCTTACCTGCAATGGTATAATGATGAATTAGAAATCGGCCAGCGCAAAACCAATAAATCGAAGAAAATCTAAACCTTAGGGACTTGTAGGAGGCATGCCTACTTCTGCTTCTGGTTGCTTCTTCTTCCTCTCTTCGGCGACTTCATCCACCTCTACCTTAATTTATCATCTTCTTACTCTTCTCGACTAAAGTTGAAACCACAAGCAGAAAAACTAATGCGTTCGCCTTCTAGGGACTCCAAGAAGGACTCGCTTGGCCAAGGATCTAGGTTACGAGTTGGGCCTTATCCGACGTTGCTGAGGGATGCCCAACACAGTCCTTAGGTTTGGCGTTGAGGACTCTCTTGTTTCGTCCCTATAGTTGGCCTTGGCGGAAAGAAGCCTTCCACGGATAGGGACTATGATAGGGATGCCAGTAGTCTTAGGGATGCTACTAAAGACACCCACATGTGTTGTTTTGCTAGAGTCCTCTTCTTGGGAAGTCCTCCTCTTCTTGGGGATCTAGGGAAGGGATCACATCATCCTCCCCTCCTTGAGTGGGAAGCATCCTTGCTTCCTTTAATAGTTGCTCCCTTCTTAAGTTCTTGGTCCAAGGAGGACGCCACGGTCTCGGTTGGCTAGGAGTCCCTTGAGGCGATCTACCAGGACTGGATCGCATCATCCTCTCCCCCTTAGATTCGAAGCGTCCTCGCTTCGAGCTTGGAAGGGAAAGGAAGAGTTGGCATGCTGGAGTGGGCTGTAGAGGGATGGTGTAATGGTCTCTAGAGTGGACAAGGGAAGCTCCACAACAATTGTAGGGACGTCTTTGATTATGGAAACCAACGGCTTTGTCGGTGTTGGCTTTGGCTCGTCGATGTTGAGGACTGGTGATTCTATAGTTGGTGGCTCTCGCTCAACCAAAGGACTATCATCGACGCCCGAAAAGGAGTCCTTATCTAGGGATTCCTCGGCCAGAGGTGTGCTAAAATGCTCTTCATGCACAACTGGTAGGGACTCCTTTAATGTTAGCAATGGAGGCAAGTCCTTTGTTGATGGTGGCTTTGTCGATTCCGGATTAACCAAAGGACTACCGTTGATGTTTGGGACTTTGTCCTTAACTTCGGAGTCCTTAACCAGAGGTGTGCTCCAATGGACTCTGGGCACAACTGATAGGGACGCCTTTGGCAATGGAGGCAAGGACTTCAGTGCGTCTGTAGGCGGTTGTGCTGTTGGGGTTGGCGGAGGCTGAGCTGCCACTTGGGCTTGGAGAAGGGACTCGACCTCAGCTATCCGGCATCTTAACTCTGCATTTTCTTGTTGTACATGTGAGAGTTGAAGGTTGAAGTCCTCGATGGAGAGTTCACGATAGAGGACTTGTGGAGGATTATTTCCGTTGGTAACCTCATTGGATGGGTTTCCAATTGATGATTTAAGAGGACGTGGTGGTGAATGACGGTGAAGTGAGTGTCCCTTTGGAGATGGCTCATGATAGTCATAGGGACTCCGTCGTGGTTGGTAGTATTGATCATCACGGTAGTCCCGACATGGTGGTGAACTCCATGATGGTGAGGGATGTTGATGTGAGTGTCCCTTCGACAATGGCTTATGGTAGTCATAGGGATGCCTTTGTGGTTGGTGGTATTGCTCATCATGGTAGTCCTGACGTGGTGGTGAACTCCGCGATCGTGAAGGATGGTGATGTGAGCGTCCCTTTGGCAATGGCTCGTGGTAATCATAGGGACGCCATCGTGTTGGGTTGTACTGCACATCACAATTGTCCCGATGTGGTGGAAGTTGATGGTGAGGACGCGGCGGAGGGATCCAACTCGGGTCGAAGCACACATCTTCATCTTCATCTTCATCGTCTTCCCACTAGAAATATGGATGCATGGCTCAATTTTTTTTTTGATAAGGACGGCAGTGAAGGACGGGTGCGAAGGACGGCAGTGAAGAACGGGGATAAGCAATAGCCCGAATCAAAGGCTTACGTAACCTTGCTCTGATACCAGTTGATGCGTTCGCCTTCTAGGGACTCCAGGAAGGACTCGCTTGGCCAAGGATCTAGGTTACGAGTTGGGCCTTATCCGACTATCGAGGGAAGCATAGAGAAGCGGAAGCTGAGTTAGGGAAGGTGGAAGCAGAGATAGGGAAGGTGGTAGTGGTGGTAGGGAAGCTAGTAGCTGAGGTAGGGACTCTGGTAGCTACGGTAGGGGCTCTGGTAGCTGTGCTGCGGTAGGGACTCTGGTAGCTAGGGTAGGGACTCTGGTAGTTGTGCTGCGGTAGGGACGCTGGTAACTGTGGTAGGGACGCTGGTAGCTACGGTATAGACGTTGGGAGAGGGACGCTGGTGGCGGAGATAGGGACGGTGGTAAGGACTCGACGAGTGGAAGAACTCACCGTCGAACGTGGAAACGACCAGAGGTCGGGGAAATGAGGGCGTCGGAGAAGAGGGATAGAAGGATTGACGTTCACGGTTTTGGGGAAGATATATCACTCGATTCAAGTCAAAACTCATTGATTGCAAACGTGAAGATTACAAGAGAGGAGAGCTCCTTATATAGTGGAGGCGCTTAGGCAACAAAATGAAACCCTAGCATTTATGGGCTGGGCCTAAAACATGTAAGTCTTGGCCCAATACCCTATGCATACTATAAATGGGCAGACAACTAATCTGACCTAATATTCTTGTCTCTACTACAAAAGGTAATACTTATCCATTAGCTAGCTAGAGAAAAAGAAAGACGAGGACTAAAGCAAACGAGTCTTAGGGCCTCTGCTGAGGACTCTACTCAAGAGTTGAGGACTCTACTGAGGACTCTGCTCAAGAGCTGAGGGACTCTGCTGAAGAACTGAGGAATCTGCTGAAGGACTCTGTTGAGGACTCTGCTCAAGAGCTGAGGACGCTACTGAGAGGTAAGGACGTTGCTGGGGGACGCCCAACACAGTCCTTAGGTTTGGCGTTGAGGACTCTCTTGTTTCGTCCCTATAGTTGGCCTTGGCGGAAAGAAGCCTTCCACGGATAGGGACTATGATAGGGATGCCAGTAGTCTTAGGGACGCTACTAAGGACACCCATGTGTTGTTTTGCTAGAGTTCTCTTCTTGGGAAGTCCTCCTCTTCTTGGGGAGCTAGGGAAGGGGTCACATCATCCACCCCTCCATGAGTGGGAAGCATCCTTGCTTCCTTTAATAGTTGCTCCCTGCTTAAGTTCTTGGTCCAAGGAGGACGCCACGGTCTCGGTTGGCTAGGAGTCCCTTGAGGCGATCTACCAGGACTGGGTCGCATCAAAAACCGAAGAAACTCAAACATGTTTTAATTATCATTAGAGCTCACAATTAAAACTTTAAACTCACGTTAAATCGGGAAAAAATAAAACAAACCCTATGATTAGGTCTACAAATATTGGATTCAACGACTAGTAGAAATCCTTAATTGGAGCTAAATTGAACTTTGGAACGTCTCAGAAATAAATGCATATTAAAATAGGCAAAAACAGGATGTAAGATGAAGTGGAAAAATAAATGCCCTCACTATGTCATGATTAATTGTAGTTTTGGCGTACACTTGAGGGCAAAAGTGCAAAGTACAGTCTTTAACGGATTGTTTTGACGGAAAAAGCTCATGGGTGACTATTTGTTAACAGAATGAGAGTTGTGGGTGGTTTCAAAACATTTTGTCTATAAGAGGTGGTTATTGGTAATATAGACTATTTAAGGGTGGTTTTTGGTCACTTCCTCATTGTTTTAACTAGCTTGAAGTCTAACCTAAGTGAAAAAACACTTGGCTTGAAATATGTAAAAGGGAGAACAATGGCTTGTATATGTTGAACATAATCCGAGAGAAGTCATATATGTTTATTTGGACTCGAATAATGTTAGGAGCAAGGACACTGGGAAGTCCACCACTGCTTAATTTTATAAGTAGGACATTGCATTTTCTGGAAAATGATAACAATAATCTATAGTTACTCTATTCTCAAATGAGGGTCGGGAGAATGTATAAAAACTAGTCATGCCTCAAAAGAGGCTACATAGTTTGATGTTTTAAAAAATGTTAGGTGACCCCTAGGCATAGGAGGGGTTGTCTAAGCTATACAATTGCTTAGGTAGGGTAGACAGACACCTAGATCCTCGCCTTGGCGGGTTGAAACTATAGGCAAAGAGGGGTTCTCTAGCACATAGGCATAATCTAGATTGGGCCTAAAAGTGATTTATATAACACTAATATGATTACATGGTGTTGGATCCTAAGTAGTTAGAATGGGCGTCCTTAACTGGGTTAAGGTCGTCCTTAAATGCAGCGGAATATAAGACTTAGACAGAAAAACGAATAAGATAATGGACACAAGGATTTATAGAGGAACCCCACTAAGACCAACTAGCCTTATGGGTAAACCTCTACCTCCGTTGGAGGATTTTCGAATAGCCATCCTTATCTTATTCAGAGAGAGTCCTTAATACTTATAAACGAGCAGTTACGATTCTCTGAGCTAAGCGTGCGTCCTTAGTCTCGATAGTAACTCTCCTTTCAACCTGACATATAACCTAACTCTCTTAGCTATATTATAGCTAAGCACTCATGTCTCTCACAATACCTTGTGAGAGACAAACTAACTTCCTAACACTTTGTGATTTGTTTTGGATTTGATGTGGTTGGAATTTTCTTCTCTCGCTTCAAGCTCACTTGATCTTCTTGATCTTCGTTCTTGAACTTGAATGCTTCGGGTGTGAGCTCGAGAGAAAACCGTCATAGTCCACACGCTATGCATAACCCTTGGGGGGTATTTATAGTTGTAGTGGCTTTTGTCTTGTAGCGTCCTCTGATGTTTCTGCAGGATCCGTCGTCTTCCTTCAATGGTGCGATTTGCATCTTGAGGAAGTCAACTCTGTTGACGCTTGGGAAGCCTCCGCGTGGTCAGGGAACCATCTTTTGGAAAGTGACTTCTTTGGAAGTATTACCATGTGCCCAGGCATAGGAAGCTTCCTTCTAAGAACTACGACCGATTATGATGTAATCATGTTGGGTGGCCTTGCTTTGAATTTTGAACTTCTTCCGTATTTTGGCGCGCGTCGCTACTCGATGAGGATGTCGTCCTATCTCGCAGGGACTCCATTCTTCTATTCAACTTTGAAAGTTCTGATGGAGTGCATCCCTAGTTCTTAGGGACTCTCGTTCAGTTGTTGTCCTTTTCGCTCAAGTGCGTCCTCTAGACTTACCTGAGATCAACACTTAGACAACTATCAAATACCATTGAGTTTGTCATTATCAGAACTAGTGACGAACATTATTGGTTAGATATTAATGACTGGCGTCCTTAATATCGTCCCAACACATGGCATATTCTAGGAAATGGAAGGCAAAATCTAATTGTCCTCTCTCCATATGGATAGTCCAAGGTACATGTGCAAAGAACATGTCAATCATGAGAGATCGAAATATACCAAGAAACATTTGACCATTATATAAAACAAAAATTAAGAAGCGATGAGTTTAATGTGATGAAAATACCTAGAGATGTGAATCCTCTTGACTTTGGGATAAAACTTGTTCTTACTAAAAAGGTTTATTCTAAGGAACCATCTCTACATCCATACTATAACTTGGGATGTGGAGTGAGTTGAAAATAGGAAAATCTTTCTTAAATCCAAATATAGTTTTTGAAAATTTAATTTTAATTTTTAATGTGTTTTAAGAGGGAATATTCTTATGTTTTGTTAGATCTAGTTTAACATTAAAAAACATAAGAGCTAGGAAGGCTAATTAGGGATGTTTAGTAGCCAACATACTCTTGAGAATCGGACTTGTTGAGCTAAGTTGAGTGTTGAATTGGACTACGGTTTCCTAGAGTCATTTTGGTTTGAGGTAGTAAACACAGTCCTGCTTATGGTAGTGCACCAAAACTAAAGTTGATGAATTCCAATCAAAAACCCCAAAACGAAGCCCTTGTCCAAAGTTTACAAATGTGATTAGCAAATGAGGTTAAGACACAACATTTTGGGAGAATCGTCTTAATCTATCTATATAAGCTTGCCCTTTCAAGAACTGAACCCATTAAAAAGAGTTACACCACTAGATAAGAGAGAGGAAAGAAAGAAAGAATGGGTGAAGACATAGATGGAAGAAAAAAGAAGAAGAGCACGACGGTGGTGCGATTGACCACAACGAATTACTCTTCGTGTCAACTAAAATTCATATTACTACGTACTATATGTAGGCCCGGTCCAAGGCAGGTGCAAATTGTGCACCTGTATAGGGCCTTGAGGTTAATAAGGTTTATTAAAATAAATAAAATAACAATAGTTGAATACAATATATTAAATGGCTAAGCAGTAGAGGATGTGCTCTTTTTGGCATTTCGTCCTGGTACGATTCTGGAGGGATTCTTTCTCCAGTTTTTCCCCTTAAAAAAAACGTAGTTTATCCTTTTATTTAATCAATAAATTCTCACATATTTGCCTTGTAACTTTCATTTTTTTTAACAAACTTGAAGCCTATATATTTTTCACCTGAATGATGAATGTATATATCAGAGACATGTTTCAAATTTCTTATACATATGCAATCAATTCAACTTAGGGTTGGGCACCGATCTAGGACCGGACCGGGACCGGACTGGACCGGGATTGGGAAGATATAAAAGTATGGACCGGGGACTGGACCGGATTTTCCCGGTCCGGTCCGGTCCCGATCCTTGTCCAATCTGGTCCCGGTCCGGGTAGGATCGAATTTGGACCGGATGAATTGATTTTTTTTGTTTGAGCGGAAAGTGATTAATGCACAATTGTTCAAATTGGCTGCCAAATCAATCAATTAACAAAAATTTGTGCAAATTGTTGCAAATCAATGCAACTAACTTCAATTCATTGTGTTCACCGAAAAAAAACGTTCAATTCATGATATAAACAAGTCAAAACACTCAATTGGAGTAATTTGTTTACGGTTTACCAAACAAACAAACCTAAATCAAGCAGATCTTGGCTGTATTCGGACTATTGACAGTATTCAAAGCACATCTTCTAACTGCAACTGGTGAGAGATTCCTACAACTGCGGCGAACTCGAAGAAGACAATTAGGGCTGGGCAAACTCGACGGATGAGGGCAAAAGGACTGGCGAACTGGCACTGGAGATGAACTGGCGAACTCGAGGGCGAAGGAGGCAAACTCGCGAGCTGGCAACGGAGATGAACTGGCGAACTCGAGGGCGAAGGAGGACGAACTCGCGAACTGGCGGTGAGGGCGAACTGGGCGGTGAGGGTGAAGCCTCGAAGGAGTCGGCTGGCCGGTGAGGGCGAAGGGCGCCGACGGAGGTCGAAGAAGAGATGGGCGCCGGCGTAGATGGTGAGGGAGGCGCAGTCGGGACTTGGGGGAGTCCAAGGGGTAGGTAAATATGAAAGTGTGAAGTGAAATAAAAAATCCTAAATAAAAAATCCTAATTTTTTTTTTTACTAGGACCGGCGACTCTAACTTTCCTGGACCTAGGAACGGACCGGTAACCTCCCGGTCCGGTCCCGGTTCATGCCGATCCGGTCCGGTCCGGTATAAAATTTCGGTCCGGACCGGAATATGGCCGACCCTAATTCAACTTTATTCATAATTTAGGATAAATTATGTTTTTAATTTATTTAAAAGGCCCGCCATCCTTATCTAATGTTTTACATTTTGCTTGTTTATTTAGGTTTTCATTTAACACTTATCCTTCTTTTTACGGGTAAAATATTTATTTGTTACTTCATTTTACTAGTTTTTTTCTTCCTAAACTTATATTAATTACCATCAATAGAACCCAACTAGAAGATGACCCGTATCTTGTACGTAGATGTTATTTATTTATTTATCACTTTGTGTATGAGTTTACTATAACAATTAAAAATATTATCATATGCATATTTTATTTTAAAACGACGCTTATTTTTTGGAATATCGAAAAACATAATTCTTATACATCATCAAATATACATATATATATTATTTATATGTTTACTTTTTATACATACATAAGCATCTATTTAAGTGATTGAAAAAGAATAACATAAGATAAAATGCATTATCTCATTTTATTCATAATTGATACAGATCTTTATGCATTTAAACTAAATTGCATAAACTAACTTATATATTAAAATCAATAATTTTACATAAGAAATTGGATTAACAAGATAAAATAGAAAACCAAATTATCTCATATATTTGATTATTTTCTGAAAATATAATTAAATAAAAATACATAAATATGCAATAAAAATGTTTATGAATCGTTATTTTAATTAATAAATAGTTCTTTTTTCAAAATTGTAATCAATATGTAATCTTAGCAATATATTTATAGTAAATATAACATAAATTTTTTATTGAGATTTTTGTATGACATGATAGTAAAAAAAAATTATTTAATATATTATTTGAATAGAATGAATATTTGTGTTAAATATAGTGGTAGAAAATCCTACCATTGACGATTTACAGAAAATGCCATCATAAAATTACGAAAAAATATTTTATTTATAATATATTATTTAATTAAATGGGTAAAATATTATGATATGATTTATACATTAGTTTTAAAATATATTATTTTTTAAGCAGAAAGTTTATGATATATCTATGTATTGATGAAATGGGTATAATGATAAGATAGAAATTTATATATTTGGATAGAAGTATTAATTAAACAACTCAAATTCTAAGATATAACCAATATCTTAATTAAGTATGTATAAGATTATGATAAAATCAAGATTTGATAAGATAACTTCTTAAATAAGAGGGTGATGTGGCGTAATATGGTGGCAGAATTTGCTTCCCTTTTAATATATAGTAATAGATAGATTATAGAATACACTACAAAAATAAACCTAAAATTCACTAATAATGTTAGAAAAAATAGTGTTAAGTTCACTAATAGTACATTTAAAACATTGGATAAAAAATTCATTTGAATGGAATCAGATGACAATATCGTTTTTGTACAAGATCTCATTAATCCATTAGTCAGCCCTGACTGTATGGTAAGTGATTGGACATAATTAGAGTGGGATCCAAAGTCAAGTATCCATCAGAACAACTATGGTGTTAATTGGTTTGATCTCTTTTGATTTAGGGGTTAAAAAGAAATTCATATAATTTCATTCAGGTTTGAAAACACTTGGATTGACAAACCTTCTTATCCTAATCTGGTTAAGAAGGTTTGGTAGTATAAACTTAGAGGATCAGTTATGTTTAAAATTACGATGAAAATGCAGTAACTTAAGTAGTACTAAAAAGATTGGTCCAAGCGATACATTAATAACAATTTTGAACACCCAAAAATTTATGAAATGCAGTTACAAAAACTTCAAAATGACCTTCTTCATGATCCGTATAATCTGAATATTCTCACAAAACTACAACAACATCTTAATAAATATAATGCACTAATGGACTTTCACCATAAGTCTTGGTAGCAACGTGCTAAAACTACACACTTACAGAATGTTGATAAAAATACCAAATACTTCCAAACCATCTCAAAAATTAGGCGTTTCAAACAGAACATCACTTCCGTTCAGACTCATGATGGTTTGATCCTTTCTGACCATGAATCCATATCATGTCCGAGCTTGCATCCAGATTCCATTCAAGTTCCAATTTGGTTATCCACCCTCATGATTTGGACATTATTCCATCCCTTGTCTCGGATTTTGATAACGTTAAGATCACAAGACAACCTTTGCCATCTTAAATTAAAACAACTATGTTTGACCTAGCACTTAATAAAACGCCGGGGCCTGTTGAAGCCTCGGATGTTCGTGCAATGGTAGCCTTTTTTCATACTGGATCAATGCTTACCGTTGCAAAATAAAACATTTATCATATTAATCCCCAAAATTAAAATGCCAAATTCCATAAATCATTACAAGCCTATTAGTCTTTGTAATACCATTTATAAAGCTATTACCAAAGTTTTATCGAATAGAATTGAACATATTCTACCGTCAATTATACATCCACTCAAGAGTGCTTTTGTAAAAGAACGCCTGATTCAAGACAATGTACTCATTGCTTATGAAATCTTCCACTCTTTCCATAAAAGGAAGAAGGGTCGCCTTGGTTGGATCTGGATTTAGAAAAAGCTTATTACAAGGTAAACTAGAATTTCATCTGACTTGTTTTAACTATGTTCGGATTCCACCCTAATTGGATTCATCTTGTTATGACTTGTATCACATCCTCGTTTACTTTGTTTTAGTTAACAATGAACCAGGAACAGAATTCATACCGTCTTACGGTATTCGTCAAGGTGACCCAATGTCACCATTTATCTTTGTTTTATGTATGAAATATTTAACACTGACTCTTCGACATGAATCGTCTTCTACCCATAATCATGTCGGTATTCATCTAACTAAGAATAGTTCGGTTTTACCTTTCCTTAGTTTTGCAGATGATACAATTATCTTCGCAAATGCTACCATCCCAAACATTGAATATATTAGAAACATACTCCAAAAATTTACTCAGGTCTTAAGACTGTCAGTTAACTATCATAAAAGCTCATAACAGACTTCTGCTAACATTTCTCAACCCACATCTACTACTTTAGCAAGTATCCTTAATATTCAGATTACCTCTTCTATGGAAAAATATCTTGGCATTCCGATACTTAAAGGAAGAGTTCAAATCTCTATGTTTTCGGATGTAGTTTCTAATCTTAAAAAGCATCTATTCCAATGAAAAACAAATTTCATACCACAGGCTGGACGGGTGGTTCTTATCCAATCTTGTCTTCTAAGTAAAGTAAACTACCTCATGTAAAATTTTATGCTACCACAGGGTGTACTAAAACAGATTGACGTTGTTTGTAAGTAATTTTTTTGGAATAAATACACCCCAAATCCCCATCCACTGATCAGTTGGGATCGTATCTACTCTCCAAAGAAGAACGGGGGTCTTGGACTTCGTTCATCAGAAAATAGCAATATATCATTGCAAAGAAACTTTTGTGGAAAATTGCTATGTAACCTTAAAATGTTTGGGTCAATGTTATTACGGAAAAGTATTTAAGCATCAAATCGTTATTTGACTACCGCAAAAACAATTGCTTTTGGCAATTTGGAAGACTAATTAATATCAAAAATATTTTTCCAAAGTCTTGAGGTGGCTTTTTGGCAATGGAAGGACCATCAAATTTTGGATTGACACTTGGCTCCCCGACATTGAATTATCACCCTTTATAGATACCTCTAATATGAACCTTCGAGTTTCCAGCTTTATCCTACCTGATAGGTCCTGGGATACTCTGCTTCTTGGAAAGATATTACCACCACAGATAGTCAATATCATTGTACAACTATTAAAATTCCATGTACAAAAAATGGCGGACCGGCTCATCTAGTTGCTTGCAACAGACGGGACCTTTTCGGTTCACTCTGTATTACAGCAAAATGTAACTCAAACACAATCAACACAAAGATAGAATTGGACTAATGTTCTTGAGAACAACACTCCACAAAACCTTAGATCGCAGATCCAAAAGAATCAAAATTCGGACCAGGCAATTGAGGCACACTTTTCATTGAAAGAGAGGAAAGGAATTTCACAAACGTTTGAAGAGAGAATGAATGAGCTAACAACCAGCTCCAACGGCTTATTTAACAACTTATGTAACAAACTTCTGATTTTAATGGAAATTACAAAATTTGCCCAACTTTTTCCATTTTAAACCCCAAGTGCCTATTTCTTGTAACAGATCTCCCCCCGCTGGAAAAACTTATCCTCAAACTTTGAAATCAGGGAATTTCTGAAGAAGATCATAGAAGAATTCCCATGTGGCCTCTTCCTTAGACTGATTCTTCCATTTCACCAAAACTTTAGTAGCATCCTGTCCTTTCCCATTCACCATCTTCCTGTCCAAGATTAGCTCAGGTTCCATAACAAAAGTATTTGGCATAATAGAAGGAAGTTGATTTGAAACCACAACGCCACCAACATGCTTCTTCAAGTGAGACACATGGAAAATTGGATGGATCTTGGAAGTAGGAGGCAAATCCAACTTATATGCCACTGGACCACACTTATCAAGAACTGCAAAAGGACCAAAATAATTTGGAGGCAACTTCTGATTAGCTCGAGACACCACACTCCCCTGCCTGTAAGGTTGAAGCTTCAAATAAACAAAATCTCCCAGTTCAAAAGCCCTTTCAGTTCTATGTTTATTAGCATGTCTTTCCATCCTATGCTGAGCACGAGTAAGATGAAACCTGAGTACTTGAATCATGTGCTCCCTTTACTGCAAACTTCGAGCCACCATGTCTACTTTTGATTCACCAGGAAGATAAGGAAGATGTATTGGTGGTGCTTGACCATACTCAACCTCAAAAGGTGTCATTTGAGTAGAAGAATGAAATGTGGTTTTTGATTCGCTCTACTTTGTATAGGTTAACTCTTGTATTTTAGAGCTATATTGAGAGTGTTTAGGTTAGTTTTGAGCGTTATTGTAATATCAAGACCGAAGACACAAGACTTGAAGAATCAAGAGTAAAAGAGCTTAAAGACGAAGAATCGCCACTGCATGATTACCGCGGACGCGTTACCTATGGCGCGGGCGCGGTGGAGTGGAGGAGCGAACCAACTTAAACCGTGAAGGCCGCGGACGCGTTGCCTCCGGCGCGGTCGCGGTAGAAGCTGAACCCGGTTTGACCATTTGAAGGCCGCCGCGGGCGCGGATCTGGCGGCGCGGTCGTGGTGGTAGCCGACTTCTAGACGGGCGAGATTTCACCGTTTCTATCTTGTTTCCTTTCTTATCTTTCGGTTTCCTATCTTGTTTAGTCCGAAAAGGTTGATCCTTGGGGCTATATAAGGGGAACCTTTCTAGGTTTCTAGGATATCCAATTCTGGTCAATCAATTGTAATTCAATAAAGATTAGAGTTTTCTTTGTAATGGAGAACTAACTCTCCTCTGGAGTTTATTCAATCAAGGAAGCTTTTTTATGAAGTTGTGAAATTCTGGTAATCTCTTTATCCTTAGGTCTTTATTGATACTCTTGAGCTTCATCCCATGATCTATGTTTGATTTTTTGAGCCTGATCAACTTGTTTGATTGACTTAGATCTATTGTTTGAATTAGGATTGGTTGTTGTCTATGGATCTTTCCTATTCTCGAAACAACTCTATTCTAGGACCGTGGACTAGTTTAGGGAAGAGTATTCAATGGTTAAATTATGCATGAGACTCATAGCTTGATTGCAACAACAACAACAACAATAACCCAGTGTAGTTCCCCTTCCGGGGAATCTGGGGGGTCAGGATGGAGGCCTCCCTGGCTGACGCAAAGGGGGGTGTCCTAAAGACCCAAAAGAGAAGCATAAAAGTCTAAAAGCCTACCGAGCGTACTCCAAAACCAATCAAAAACAAACAAAGCACCCAACAAGGAAATCTAACAAAAACAGCACAAAACAAAACAACGGACAAACCTAAAAAAAACTAAAGCTAAAGCTGGTCGGTCAGGGACTAGCCATCCAAGACTCGAATCTCCTCCCTCCACCTGTCCCTACATAAAGCTAGCTCTAACGAAATCCCCAAGTGGCTGGCATCCTGACTTATACTGTCCTTCCATCGCTTTCTCGGTCGACCCCTCCCTCTGCGAATAACTCCCAAGTCCAAATTTTCACACCTTCGGACTGGCTCCTCGGGGCCTCGCCTTTGAATATGCCCAAACCACCGTAGTCTCGACTCCCGAAGTTTGTCCTCTAAGCTGGCCACTCCCACCCTACTCCTGATCACCTCATTTCTGATTTTGTCAAACAACGTGTGACCGCTCATCCATCGCAGCATCCTCATCTCGGTCACTAAAAGCCTCTGTTCCTGCGCCTTCGTGGTGGCCCAACACTCTGCCCCATAAAGTATGGCTGGTCTGATCACCGTTCTGTAAAACTTCCCTTTCAGCTTCAGCGGGATCTTACTATCGCACAAAACTCCCGACGCTGCCCTCCACTTCTGCCAGCCCCTTTGGATTCGATGCGTAACATCCTCGTCGAAACGACCATCACTCTGCAGAACTGAACCCAGATATCTAAAACTCTCTGTCCTTGTGACGACTTCCCCTCCTAGCAACACATCTTCACTTAGGTCTACGCTTTGCCCGAACCTGAACCCCATATATTCCGTCTTGGATCTGCTCAATCTGAAACCATTAGACTCCAACCTATCTCTCCAAGCTTCAAGTCTGCTGTTAACACCTGCTCTGGACTCATCTACTAAAACAATATCATCTGCGAACAACATACACCACGGGATTTCCCCCTGGATATCTCTTGTCAGCACTTCCATCACCAAAGTAAAAAGGAACGGGCTCAGTGCTGAACCCTGATGCAAACCTGCCTCCACCTTGAAGTACTCCGTATCCCCACCTGGGGAGCACACACTGGTCATCGAACCCTCGTACATATCTCTGACTAAACTTATGAGCGTCCCGGCTACTTCTTTAACTGCTAAGGAGTCCCAAATCAGTTCTCTCGGCACCTTGTCATACGCTTTCTCCAAGTCAATGAATACCATATACAGATTTTTCTTCCTCTCTCTGAACTCCTCTATTAGCCTCCTCAGTAGATGGATAGCCTCCATAGAAGACCTCCCGGGCATGAAACCGAACTGGTTTTCTGACACCTTAACTAACCCCCTCAGCCTCAGCTCGATTACTTTTTCCCACACCTTCATTGTATGGCTAAGCAGCTTGATACCCCTATAGTTGCCACACTGTTGCACATCTCCTTTGTTTTTATAAACCGGGATCAACTTACTTAGCCTCCACTCTTCGGGCATCTTGATTGTCCTGCAGATAACATTAAAGAGGGTTGTCAACCACTCTATACCTCTTTCACCCAAGCACTTCCAAACCTCTACTGGGATCTCATCTGGCCCTACTGCTCTCCTGTTGCCCATAAGTCGGATCACGCCCCTAATTTCCTCTTTAGAGATACGTCCGTTGTCGCAAAAGGAGTTGTCTTGGTTTTCTCGAACTGAAAGGCCAGATCAACTCCCCTCCATCCCACAACCGTCATTCAAAAGCTCTCGAAAATACCTCTCCCATCGTTGTCTGATCTGGAGGTCGTCCACTAAAACCCGTCCATCCTCATTTTTAACACATTTCACCTTGTCAAAGTCTCTGCTTCTCCTCTCCCTCGCTTTAGCCCACTTGTACAAAACTCGTTCCCCCCCTTTTTCACCCAGAGCTTTATACATGTTCTCAAACGCTTTCTCTTTAGCGGCCGCCACTGCTCTCTTGGCCACCTTCTTTGCTACCTTGTATTCCGCTAATCTTGCCCCCCTCTCTGACTCTGTACTATGCACCCACGCTTTGTAAGAGAGTTGCTTCTCCTTCACCTTAGTTTGGACCTCGTCGTTCCACCAAACCACTGATTTCTTGTTGCCCGAAATGCCTCTCGACATCCCTAACACCCTACACGCTGCCCTTCGAATACATTCTGCCATGCTGCCCCACATCTCATTAGCGTCGCCCCGAACCAACCAAGCTCCCTTTACATCGGCTTCCCTAACAATTTCTTCGCGGAGACTCTGTACATTTGATTCAGAGAGACGCCACCACCTAATTCTCGGCTGCGGAATTGAACTTGACTTTGTCTTTTTGCTCGGCCACCCCAAAACCAGGACCAACAACCTGTGCTGCGTAGAAAGACCCTCGAACGGAATGACTTTGCAATCTTTACATCTTCCCTTATCCGCCCTTCGCGTCAGAAAGAAGTCAATCTGCGTCTTTCCCAAATGGCTCTGAAAAGTAGTCAACTGCTCATCACTCTTCCTGAACCACGAGTTAACCACCAAACAGTCAAAAGCTGCTGCGCAATCCAAAAGCGCTCGACCTCCATCGTTCCTATCTCCAATTCCCCAACCTCCATGAACCTCCTCAAAACCTGCTCTATCCCTCCCGATATGGCCATTAAAGTCACCACCAATCACCAGTTGTTCTGCCGACGGCACGCTCCTCAGCAAACTATCTAGATCTTCCCAAAACTGTCTCTTCACTTCTGAACTCAGACCACTGTGCGGCGCATAAGCACTGACGACATTCATGATTACCTCCCCTAGGACGACTTTTATCAACATCAGGCGATCGCTGGACCGCTCCACATGCACTACTTGTTCCCTCAACTTCTCATCTACCAAAATCCCTACCCCATTTATGCCACTCGAGGCTCCTGAATACCACAACTTCCATCCGTCAATATCTCTAGCCTTCCTACCCTTCCACTTAGTCTCCTGAATACAAGCAATCTGGACTCTGTAATGATGGAGGATCTTGACCAGCTCGATCGATTTCCCTGTCAAAGTTCCCACATTCCAAGAGCCTATCCGCAGGCCTGACAACTGTCTCCACTGACTACCGCCTGACCTTACCATCTCAAAAAGAACCCTCCTGACCGACCCAAGCAAGAAACCTGCAAGCACAACAACACACACAGGAACAGCCCACACAAGAAACCACTAACCACACTCAAGCACACCAGCAACACACCAACACCACACTCAAGTACCACACCCGAGAAGGCTAGACTAACATCTACCTTGATTGCATGATTTGATTTCCTATTATCCCTGTGCTCTATGCTAATTCTAGGTTAAGCGTCCTTGCCTAGGGTTATAGAATTGCTTGGACCGTGGACTTGCGATTTCTAATGATTGGGATTGGAATTGACCTAAGCATATAAAGAGGTGGATGAATTCATGATCAACGGATTAATAAAGTGGAATTGATTGAATGAACTCTGCTGGATAACATTGATTGAAAACAACTTTCAAAACCCCCTTTTTAATTACTTGCATGAAAACCACTAAAATCTGAATAAAACTGATTCCTTTGGGTTCAACCCCTTGCTTGCCTACTATATTTGTGTTTGCATATTTGGGATTTATTTTTGATTAGGGAACAACGACTTTGCCCGAGTCAAATTTTGGTGCTGTTGCCGGGGAATCTTTTTCTTGTTTGGATTCTGTGTGTTTTCGGGCTCTACGCCCAAACCGCGCCCGCGGCCCCCTCGGCGCGCCCGCGGTTTGTACGCAGAACCACCCTTTGGGTTCGGACCTAACCCATGGTCCGTACCCGGTCTACTAATACTTCTCTTGTTCGTTTTGATCCAGAAATTGACAGGACTCTTCGGAAGATAAGGAGTGCCTCCAGAGTGTCTACCTCCTACAATCTTCTTGAATCTCTCTCTCTCTCTGACTCTGAACCAGAAGATGCCATGGCAGAACAAACTATTCGCCAACTCACGGCGCCTGACCTCCAGCAACAGCAGCTCGCTGTTCAATTCCCCGAACTCGGGGAGGGTGTGAAGTTCGAGCTCAAGTCTGGCCTCATCCACCACTTGCCCAAGTTCCATGGGTTGAGCGGTGAGGAACAGAACAAACATCTCACTGAATTCCACGCGGTGTGCGTGAGTATGAAGCCCACAGATGTGACGGAGGATCAAATCAAGCTCCGGGCTTTTCCCTTCTCTCTTGAAGACACCGCCAAGGACTGGCTCCTTTATTTGGTGCCAGGCTCTATCACTACTTGGGCGGCCATGAAGAAGGCGTTTCTTGAGAAGTACTTCCCCACTTCCAAACAAACATCTATTAAGAAGCAGCTCAGCAGTTTGGAGCAAGGGGAAGACGAGAACCTCTATGACTATTATGAGCGCTACAAGAGGCTCATCGCGAGTTGTCCCTATCATGGCTACCAAGCCAAAGATCTTATTTGTTATATCATTGAGGGACTTTGCGACAATGACAAGAGGCTCATGAATGCATCTTGTGGGGGTAGTTACGAGAACTTAACCCCCGCTGCAACTTTTCAGAAAGTGGAGATCTTGGCGGAACAAGCCCGCAATCAAAAATCAAGGACCAAGGTGAGGTCCGTTAGTGTGGTGAATGAGTCCCTGAATGTTGAAGTAAGGGAGCTCAAGGATCTTATGAAGCAATTCCTCACGAAGAAGACGGCCCAGCAAGTCAACGCTTGCGGTCTATGTTATGATCCTAGCCACCACACGGATCAATGCCCTACTATTCAAGAGACCGAGGAGTCGGTCAACGCTATTGGCAACTATGGTGCGCCCCGGCCCCGGAATGATCCTTACTCTAACACTTACAATCCGGGGTGGGCGAACCATCCTCATCTAAGGTGGAACAACCAGCAGCAGCAAGATCCACCACAACAGCAGCAGCAGTACGCTCCTCAGGGCCAGCAACAATAATTCCGGCCCAATAACTATGCCCCGAGAGCACCTGCTCCGTCTTAGAATGATGTTATTACCGCCCTCTTGAAGGAGAACCAAGAGACGAGAGCCGTTGAAAAGAATCTTGAGACTCAGCTGAGCCAACTTGCTACCATGATCAATCGGCTCGAGTCTAAGGATTCCGGGAAACTTCCCTCTCAACCGCTCAATCCCAAGGAGAATGTGAGCGCTATGAATTTGAGGAGCGAAAGAACACTGGCGAGCCGGACATCACCTACTGGTGACGTACCGCGCCCGCGCTCCCCTGGCCGCGACGGCGCCGGGGCGACAGCACAAGAGGACGAAGCCTCTGTGGAGATTCCGCGCCCGCGCTCTCCCCTCCGTGCCCGCGAATTTCCACAGAGCCCATGGAGCACGAGAGGCGTAGCGACCCGCGCCCACGGTAAGGAGGCCGAGAGGAATTTCGAAGCTTTGCTCGACTATGCTTTCAAGAATTACTCGCCTCCTCGCCCAAGCTCTCCTAGAAGGAACCGAGCTCCAGCAGCAGAAGAGGATGACGGCTATGTGGCTCAACCCCTTCCACCATTGGATTCTTCCAAGCCCTCTCCTCCATTCCCCGAGGCTCTCAAGGACACAAGGAAACCGGCACATGACAAGGAACTCTTCGAGACCTTCGCCAATTGTCGGGTAAATGTTCCTCTCCTTAATCTCATCCAAAGTGTCCCTCGTTTTGCTAAATTCATGAAAGAGCTATGCACCATAAAAAGAAAGAATAGGACTAGTCCTAAGATTAAGAAGGTAGCTCTAGTTGAAAAGACTCAGGATAGCAAAATTGAGACTTGTAATTCCCTACTCAAGAAAAAATTGCCTAAAAAATGCTCAGACCCAGGAAGATTCACCGTCCCTGTCACTATTGGAGAAACTAAAATTGAGCGTGCTATGCTAGATTTAGGTGCCTCCATTAATGTTCTCCCAGCTTGCATGTATGATAGGTTAGGCCTTGGTCCTTTGAAGGAATCCGATATTGTTATTGAATTGGTTGACCATTCTAATGTGCGCCCGAGAGGGTTAGTTGAGGATGTTCTAGTGCAGGTGCAGGGTTTGATCTTTCCTGCAGATTTTTATGTGATGGAGATAGGCGAAGGGCGGTACGACCCGGTTCTCTTACTTGGTCGTCCATTCATGAAAACCGCCAACACGGTCATTGACGTTGCCAATGGATCTCTTTCCATATCCCATGGTGGCAATACGGTCCGAATTGATGTTGATGAGGACCCGTATTGATCGTATCCACGTCGAGCCAACGACGTTAAACAAAAGCGTTGCTTGGCAGGCAACCCAAGGATTAGATAGATTGTTTTTCCATTCTTAGCTTAGGATTTGCTTGTGTTTTTTTAGCTAACATGCAGGTACAAGGTCCGAAAGGACACGCCTGGTGTGAAACCGCACCCGCGCCGCCCTGGCCGCGCCCGCGGTGGATCGTCAGCGCGCCCCGACGAACAGGTACTAGCCCGTGTTCGCGGCAACCATACTGCGTCTCGGTTTTAGCTCGTTTTTATTAAAAAAAAAAGGATGACTTCTTGGTCACATTCTACCTCTATATTTTCCATCCATCTATATCCGTTCTATTCCATCTTCTATCTTTCCACCATTATATTTCTTCTTTCCATCCATCTTTGTATTTTCCATTCTTTGGCTATGTGTCAAGCCTAAGTATGGGGGAGCTTTGTTCCCCCGGGATTTCATCTCCACGGCTCGAGTTCGAGTATTGATCCATCTTCCAAGAACCGAGCCAAGTTACGAAAGGTTACTTACACATCACACTTTTCGAGACGGAGTCAAGACATTGTCCCTACACAAGATCCGCGCCCGCGCTTCATTAGCCGCGCCCGCGGTGACGACCTATACACAACTCCGTTCTCTGCATTGATTCCACGCCCGCGTCCCTAGTGCCGCGCCCGCGGCATACCCGCCGATTGGAAATACGAAGTGTTCCATTCTATTGCCTATGAAGAGTTCTTCCATTTCACCTCTCTTCATTCGATTGTGAGTCTTCTGATATACTTTCTTCCTTGCTTCTATCCTTTCTCTTTGCTTTATTGAGGACAATGAAGGATTTAAGTATGGGGGAGGGAGTACTCGCATTCGCTTATCCTAGTTTGCTTAGTTAGTAATTTGCTTTAGATTTTTGATTTTCTTCTTTTCATGGAGCATTTGCACCATACTTTTTGCATAATAAAGAAAGAAAGAAAAGAAAGAAGATAGAAAGAGCCATAAAAATTTGAAAAAAGGCATATAAATCCTGGGATGAGTCGAAAACCCGAAAGGGCGGATCAGGTAATAAGCAGGTAACCCGGACCAGCATTAGGCTGGGGTAATATGAGGTTCATGAGAGTTGTGAGTATTTGCGAGCACACCTATTGAAAAATGAAAAGAGCGGTTAGGTGAAAACCCGAAAGGGCGCCTAAGCAGAATTGAGCGGTAAAATTCGAGTGTTATAGAATCATTCTTGCTTGGGGACTTTGGGGCTTCATTGTTAGATTTGGGTAGAACCTAGGTTGCTCTCTTTCATGTTTTTAGAGCTTGAGTGTTATATCATGTTGTGAGGTGTGTGTTTGAACTTCATTGTTTTATGCTCATGATTTCTCTATATTTTTGGGTTCGGGTTGTGAGTTGAGTGTTTTTATCTTCCCTTGTATTTCCTGAGATCTTAGATGTGCTACCTTGTTATATTTGTTTGAGCTTACTCGAGGACGAGGAAGATCTAAGTATGGGGGAATTTGATTCGCTCTACTTTGTATAGGTTAACTCTTGTATTTTAGAGCTATATTGAGAGTGTTTAGGTTAGTTTTGAGCGTTATTGTAATATCAAGACCGAAGACACAAGACATGAAGAATCAAGAGTAAAAGAGCTTAAAGACGAAGAATCGCCACTGCATGATTACCGCGGACGCGTTACCTATGGCGCGGGCGCGGTGGAGTGGAGGAGCGAACCAACTTAAACCGTGAAGGCCGCGGACGCGTTGCCTCCGGCGCGGTCGCGGTAGAAGCTGAACCCGGTTTGACCATTTGAAGGCCGCCGCGGGCGCGGATCTGGCGGCGCGGTCGCGGTGGTAGCCGACTTCTAGACGGGCGAGATTTCACCGTTTCTATCTTGTTTCCTTTCTTATCTTTCGGTTTCCTATCTTGTTTAGTCCGAAAAGGTTGATCCTTGGGGCTATATAAGGGGAACCTTTCTAGGTTTTTAGGATATCCAATTCTGGTCAACCAATTGTAATTCAATAAAGATTAGAGTTTTCTTTGTAATGGAGAACTAACTCTCCTTTGGAGTTTATTCAATCAAGGAAGCTTTATTATGAAGTTGTGAAATTCTGGTAATCTCTTTATCCTTAGGTCTTTATTGATACTCTTGAGCTTCATCCCATGATCTATGTTTGATTTTAAGAGCCTGATCAACTTGTTTGATTGACTTAGATCTATTGTTTGAATTAGGATTGGTTGTTGTCTGTGCATCTTTCCTATTCTCGAAACAACTCTATTCTAGGACCGTGGACTAGTTTAGGGAAGAGTATTCAATGGTTAAATTATGCATGAGACTCGTAGCTTGATTGCATGATTTGATTTCCTATTATCCCTGTGCTCTATGCTAATTCTAGGTTAAGCGTCCTTGCCTAGGGTTATAGAATTGCTTGGACCGTGGACTTGCGATTTCTAATGATTGGGATTGGAATTGACCTAAGCATATAAAGAGGTGGATGAATTCATGATCAACGGATTAATAAAGTGGAATTGATTGAATGAACTCTGCTGGATAACTTTGATTGAAAACAACTTTCAAAACCCCCTTTTTAATTACTTGCATGAAAACCACTAAAATCTGAATAAAACTGATTCCTTTGGGTTCGACCCCTTGCTTGGCTACTATATTTGTGTTTGCATGTTTGGGATTTATTTTTGATTAGGGAACAACGACTTTGCCCGAGTCAGTGTTATACCAAAATTCAGCCAAAGATAACCACTTACTCCAAAGGTGAGGCTTGTCACTACACATACACCTCAAATAATTCTCAAGGCAACGATTGACCACCTCAGTTTGGCCATCAGATTGTGGATTGTAAGCACTGGATAACTGCAGTGTCACTCCTTGCAAAGTAAACAACTCTTGCCAAAATTCACTAGTAAAGACAACATCTCAATCTGAAACAATAGACTTTGGAAAACCATGGAGTTTAAAAACATGATCTAGGAAGCTCCGAGCAACAGAAGCAGCTGTATAAGGATGAGAAAGAGCTATAAAATGAGCAACCATGCTAAATCTATCCAGCCATGCTAAATCTATCCACCACCACCATAATCACAGACTTCCCAAAGGACAGTGGCAAACCATCAATAAAATCCATGGACAAGTCTTGCCAAATAGCATCAGGAATAGGCAGAGGTTGAAGCAAACCTAGATAGGCAGATGTATCATACTTATTCCTCTGGCAAGCCACACAACTTCTCAGAAATTGCTGAATATCCTTGCTCATGCCCTTCCGTCTTGACTTTATGCAAAGTAACATCTCTGCCCGAGTGGCCATTAACTCCAGAAGTATGCAACCACATAAGAATGTCATCTCTCAAAGTGGAATCATCACCCACAACCAACTTTCCCTTCCTTCTAAGCTGATCATGCAGCCATGAAAAATGTTTCTTTACACTAGAATTCAATCTCAATTCGGCAATTATATTCTTCAATTTAGTATCACTGTCATAGCAGGCTTGAATTCTAGTTAATAAATCTGATTGCATAGTGGATATTGCCCATTAAAAAAGGATCTACATCCTCCATTCTTGATAAGGCATCAGCTGCTAAGTTCTCCTTGCCTTCTTTATATTGAATCTCACAATCAAATTCTAGAAGCTTAGGTAGCCGTTGCTGTTGCACTAGAGTATTCAATCTTTGCCTTAAAAGATACTTGAGACTCCTCTGATCAGTTTTGATCACAAAATGAGAGGTCAACAAATAATGGTGCCATTTTTGCACAGCAAACACCACTGCCAACAACTCCTTCTCATAAATGGAAAACTATAATTGCCTCCCTTTCAAATGCCTACTAATGTAAGCTAATGGATGATTATCTTGCATCAACACTGCTCCAATTCCATAACCACAGGCATGTGCTTCAACCACAAGTTTCTTAGAAAAATCAGGTAATGCTAGCACAGGAGCGCTCTACAAGGCTGACTTTAAAGCTTCAAAAGCAGTTGCAACTTCATCAGACCACTGAAAACTGTCTTTCTTAAGAAGCAAAGTCAAAGGTGTTGGGACAATGTTAAGGACGCCTTCAGTAATTAACATTGTGCCTAGCGTCCCTTAGTTTTGATATGACAAACTCGCCTTGATCTAATAAAGTTGTCCAAGTGTTTCAGGAACGCATGTTGAAAAGGACAACAAGTTAAGGATTAGGTAGCCGTCCTTAGGAATTAAGGACGCTACATCCTTCAGTGAACGGCTTGGTAAAATACAAACAAGGACACCGTCCTTAATCATTACACTGGAGTCCTTCAAAGCTGGCCGACAAAGTGACATCACCAGACAAGCTTTGATCATGATCTCCACGTGGAAGAAGATCCCGCATCCAAGCCTAACAGAATTGCCAGTAGGCTTCCTTGATCATCAGAGCAACACGTGGAAGCCGATTACTGTTGCAACGTCCCCAAGGGCATGATTGTCAGAGATAAAGTTGCCCTTTCCCAATGTCACTATAAATACTCCCCAGAGTATTTATTGTGATGTGACGCTTCAGAGAATATTCAGAGAATTTGTTAAGTCGCTCAAGAACACCAAGAACACCAAGAACAAGCTCAAGAACAAGTGAGTCTTAGGTGTTAGATCGAGCGAGAAGCGTTCAACAAAATCACAAACTGTTTGTAATAGAAAAGAACCAAAAGAGTGAGAGAGTCCTTACGACGAACTGTAAAGACAAGGTGATAGTTTCCTTTAGAGAAATTAAGTTAGGTTACTCTACAGGCTTAAAGGAGTTGTTACTAGTGGACTTAGGGACGCCAGTCTAAGTGCCAGAGAAGTGTAACTGCTCGCCAGTGTATTGTAAGGAAACTTAATAAGAAAGGAAAAAGCTATTACAAAATCCTCAAAGGAGGTAGAGGTTTACACTCAAGGACTAGTTGGTACTTGAGTGGTTCCTCTATAAATCAAAAGCGTCCCTTACTTATTATCTTAACCTGTTTAGTCTTTTGATTTCCGCTGCGAACCAAGGAAATCCTTGATCTTTATTAAGGACATCCTGGTGAAGGACGACCTTAACTCTGTTAAGGACGCCCTTGTATTTCTGACTAACGATCCAACAAAAGGCCTAGCAATAAGCCCATAATTCTTAACAAAGCGCCTATAATAACCTGCCAATCCCAAAAATCCTCTCAATTGCTCAATGTTTTTTTGAATAGGCCACTTAGCTACGGCTTCCACCTTATTAGGATCAATTGACACCTCCTCATCAGAAATGAAATGCCCCAAATACTCCACCTTCTGAACTGCAAAAGCACACTTACTTCTCTTTGCAAACAGATGTTGCTCTCTCATCACTTACAATACCAAAGATAAATCCTGAACATGATCCTCCAAAGATGAACTATAGACCAAAATATCATCAAAGAAAATGAGAACAAATTTCCTGAGAAAGTCTCTGAATATAGTGTTCATCAAATTCTGAAATATGGCTGGAGCATTGGTTAAACCAAATGGCATCACAACATACTCATAATGACCACTATGAGTTTTGAAAGCAGTCTTATGAATATCATCAACGCACATACGCACCTGATGGTAACCAGCCCTCAAATCAATCTTAAAATACACCTTAGATCCCCCCAGCTCATCCATAAGATCTTCAATTAAAGGAATTGGACATCTGTCTTTAACTGTAATGTTATTCAATCCTTTGTAATCCACACATAAGCGCCAACTTCCATCTTTCTTTTTCACCAAAACTACCGGGGAAGCATATGCACTAGAACTGTGCTGAATTACTCCTGATTGCAACATTTCCCTTACCATCTTATCAATCTCATCCTTCTGATACAATGCATATCTATAAGGCTTTTGATTCACTGGATTTGCACCTTCAATCAACCTTATAGGATGATCATGCCCCTTCCTAAATGGAGGCAAAGCCTTAGGCTCCTCAAAAACATCAGCAAACCTCAACAACAATTCGGAAATCTCACTTGGCAATTCAGATGCTTCCTCAGTAACCAATGAATACAACATAGGAGAACTATCAACTTCATGCACACACAACATAGCCAATTGACTCCCTGAATCAAGCAACTTATTCAACTGACTTGCCCTCAACTCCCTTACAGATCCTGGATTAATCCCATTCAAGACAATATTCCTATTGTACAGCTTGAATTTCATAGTCAACATCTTGAAATCCATCACAACTGGACCAAGAGTTTCTAACCACTGTACTCCCAAAACCATATCACAACATCCCAATGGAATGACCATCAAATTTGTTTTGAAACAAGCATCCTGAAATGACCACTGAAATCCTTCAACCTTAGATGACACCTTTAATGTGCTTCCATCAGCTACAGAAACCTTTGTAAGAGAAGCAAGAGTAAACTTACAACCAAGCCTTTCACCCACAGCTTGATCAATAAAGTTGTGTGTACTACCTGTATCAATCAATATATACAAAGCTTTCTTGCCACACATTCCTTTCACCCTCATAGTCCTGTAATTTGAAATTCCAGCAACTGCATTAACAGAAATCTGAACTGGTTCTTGCTCTTGAAACTGATCTTCCAACTCAACATCATCATTTTCTCCCTCATTATCTATTTCTAACCAAAACAACTGGCTCTTCTTATGCTTGGCAGAATGCCCTGGAGTAAAAGGCTCATCACAGAAATAGCATAAACCTTTAGCTCTTCTTTCATTCATCTCCTCCACAGTCAAGCTTTTCCTTCCTTCCACCACTTTTTGTGCATCTGGCGGCTTAGGCAAGAATGGAGGATCCTTTTTAACCTGCCGAGCTCCCTTAAACTGATTAAATCCTTTGCCAGGATGAGCATTCTCATACAATTTACCAAGTAACAAGCATTGCCTCACAGATTTAGGTTGAAACATTCGAACATGCATTTGAGTGTCATTTCTCAATCCAGCTAAGTAAGCACTTATGATATAATCCTCAAGTAACTAGACTCTAGTGAGAATTGCCTCAAATTTGTTATGATAATCCAAAATTCCCTCAGTCTCTCGCAAGTTCTTTAGTTGTACAATCGGATCATCAATAATTGATGTCTCTCATTTTGGAGGTGTTTTAGTAGTTAATTTCCTATGTAAATTTTGTGTTTTTCATTCTCTTCTTTGTAGTTTTGTTCCCTTTTTAGCTTAGTTCCCGGTTTTCTTCAAGAGTCGGAAACTATGCGAGTTTGTTTGTTTTCGTAGGTAAAATGGCAAGAATGAGGACCATTTCGAGGAGCTAAGGAAGGAGCCAAATCAAGGAGTGCAAGAGCCAAGCTAAGAATGAAGTGGAACCATGGAAAACCAAGGAAGAAGGCAAGGATCGAGGCCCAGGATCGAGATACTCCAAGTCGGGCCCGAGATCGAGCGCTCAATGAACAGGACCGACGTTGTCCAACGTCGGGCCCGATGTCATTCCGTGTCGATCCAAGTCGGCAATGGATTGGATGGCTCCCCAAGGCATATTTTTAGCAACTTTCCACATTTGCACCTTTCTAAATTGGGATTCCTTGGTCCCCAATCTTGGAAGAAGGATAAGAGAGGTGATGAGTGATCAAATCAAGGGTGGAGTGTGAGGTGGACGAGTGACACACAACACCAAACCCAAATTCACTCTCAAAGGCTCAAGGAAGACTTGGAGAGCAAGGAGAAGAAGGAAGAAGGAAGAGAAGGAGAGGTCGTTGGAGAAGAGAGGGGGAATTGTGAGTTTTGTTCCTTGTTTTACTTAGATCAAGTAGATTTGAACTTGGATTTTGTAGACACCTTTGAATTTGAATGAGATTGGAGTTTGATTTGATGATGTTGATTGAGATTTGCTTGATTTCCATTTTGTTTATGCTTTTCTCTTACTTGATGGAGTAGATTCCATAGTCTTGGGCTATGGGGGAATCCCCCTAGCTAGATTTGGGTAGAAAACCCCAATTCCATAGCCTTGAGTGCTTGATTTGTGAATCCTATCTACATTGAGCTTCAATTCTCTTGTGAAAACAAGAGATCTAGAGCTTGTGTTTGGTAAGAGTAAGCGTGAGCAATCTCGATCCCATCACAGGTCTCTAGCATCGAAGGTGAGTGAAAACTCCCTTGGGTCGAGGTGTAGATTGGAGGGATTTGAGGCTAACAACCTCGATCTCATTAAAATCAAGCTCTTATTGGTTGAATTGAGGAAGAATATCCAAGTCTAGTTGGGGGAGGAACCCAAAAAGCCAAGACCGATCTACTAATTTGCTAAGACCGAGTTACCCAGAACCTCGGGCCCGACTTGCTTGACGTCGGTCCCGTGCAACTCAACCTCGATCCTACCTCGGACCGAAGTGACCCTGTGTCGGTCCGAGGAGATCTCTTTTGTTTTCCTTCGTTTGTCTTTATTTTCTCCTCTTTTTAGTCTTTTCGGGTACCTTCGACGCACGAACTCCCGTGTGTTCGACACCCTACCTCTTTACTACAATCTTGAGGTTCGGTTTTATAAATTTAAATTGTGAAGACCCTCCGATCCCGGAACTCATCAGAATGTTGGCGCCGTTGCCGGGGAGTTCTACTTGTTCGAGGTGCATGCGAGCTAGTTCCGTCCGAGGAACTCTTGAGCTCGACTTTGTGAGTGACCCGGAGAGTATTCTTAGGCAAGTCCGCAAGAAGAAGAAGATGGCGGACCAAGCCCGAGATGAGGAATTTGAGAGGATGAGAGCCGACATGGCTCGAATGCAAATTGAGATGGCAAACCGAGATGCCGAGGCCCGTAGGGAGAGGGAACAAAGGATGAGGTTGGAGGCCCAAATCAACACTCAACCCCGGAATGCTAGACAATACATGCATCCGGAGTTGAAGGTCCCGGAGCCGGCCATTGTCTTGCCGGAGGTGTCGAGGAATTTTGAGATAAAAACTCAATTTATCTCACTCATCAAGAGAGAGCAATTCCAAGGGAGGCCGAATGAGTGTCCGATCGAGCATGTGAAGCAATTCAAGGACCTTTGTGAGACAATTTCCACGGATGATGAGACGCATGAGTATGTGCTACTCAAAGCCTTCAAGTGGTCTTTGGGAGGCAAGGCTTTGCATTGGTTGGAGAGTCAAGCACCTCGATCCATCACATCATGGAGGGCTCTAAATGAAGCATTCTTGATGAAGTTCTTCCCGCCCACCAAGACGACGGAGCTTAGGAGGAAGATTGCTAGTTTCCAACAAGGAGCTTATGAGCCACTTTTCGAGGCGTGGGATAGGTTCAAGGAGATGTTGAGGGCGTGTCCGACACATGGTCAACAACCTTATGTCCTTCAAGACATTTTCTTCCAAGGGATCAACACCGCCACAAAGGATAAATTGAACCTCCATACCGATTGTGGGTTCATTGACTTGCCGCCGGAACAAGCGTGGGAGTTGTTGGACAAACTCTCGGATTATGAGGCGATGTATGGGGCGAGCAATGTGAGTAAGAAAGCAAGAGTTCATCGAGAAGGTCCGAAGAAGCTCTACGATCCCAAGAGTGAGGAGGTGGACAAAGATGTGAAGATTCAATTCTTAGAGGATGAATTGAACAAAATGAGGAGGAAGATGAGTTATGCCCAACAAACCACAAGAGCTTGTGAAGAGTGTGGTTCCTTGAAGCATGGAGCACAAGAGTGCCCAAATGAGCGCCAAGTTCGGTTGGCGGAACAAATTGAGGAAGCTCATTATGTCCAAAGAAATTTCGGAGGAAGATCCAATTTCAACAATGGAGGAAGGTGGAGCCAAGGGCAAGCTAGTGGCTACAACAACAACTTCAACCAAAATGAGCCAAGGGCCCAACCACCATACCGACATCCCGGTTTCTATGAGCAAACACCACAATGGGCTCAAGATTTGAAGAATCAAGTGACCAACATAGAGACCCAATTCAAGGAGTTTGGTGTGTGGAGAAGACAAGTGGACAACCAATTCGTCCACATGGCAAATCAACTTCCGAGAGAGGAAGGGAGACTCCCGGGCCGACCCGAGGAGAATCCCCGTGCCCCACAACAACAAAACGAAGTTCGTGCCATAGGATTAAGGAGTGGACGGAGTTTGCCCGAGCCACAAGTTCCAAGATCAAGAAGAGAGAATCGGACCGAGTTACCCAGCAACTCGGGCCCGATGTGCCACAACATCGATCCAGAAGAAGAAGAGGATCCAGCAAATCAGACCGAGTTACCCAGCAACTCGGGCCCGACTTGTCCTGAAGGTGGCTCGATGATCCCAGAAGTTCTCTGTCCCCGGTCCGAGATACATGACGTCGGTCCCGACGTCAATCCAAAGTCGGTCTAAGGTAAAAATGGGGGGAGAAGCCAAGATTGTTCCAAGGAGGTTGATCCAAGCAAGAAGCAAAGTGGCACAACTCTTCCATATCCTATGAAGAAGCCCAAGGAGATTGTTGAGGGCAAGTTCAAGCGGTTCTTGAAGCTTTTGCAAGGCTTGAACATTACCATTCCTTTCACCGATGCTCTAAGTGTGATGCCATCTTATGCCACGTTCTTGAAGGAAATCTTGAGCAAGAAGAGGTCGATTGTTGAGATGCAAGATGAGGTGAAAATCATGGAGCTACCGCAAAAGCTTGGTGACCCCGGAAGATTTGCTATCACCGTAGGGATTGGATCTCAAAAGTTTCAAGCATTGTGCGACCTTGGGGCGAGTACAAGTGTTATACCATACACTATATGGAAGTCAACCGCCATGGGACTCATTGCCCCGGTTAACATGAGATTGACCATAGCCGATGGAACATCAATTGAGCCGATTGGAGTGGTGGAAGACTACCCATTGTGTATAGAGGGGCACTACGTCCCCACGGACTTTGTTGTGGTCGACATGCTAGAAGTGCCGGGAGAGCCTATCATCTTGGGGAGACCATTCCTAGCCACGGTTGGAGCCGTCATAGACGTAAAGAAAGGTCACTTGTCTCTTGAATTTGGAGGGGTGGACCTTGAATTCTCTTTCAAGCCAACCTCAAAGGATGCTTTGCATGAAGAAGCCAAGATGGTCCAATTCCTTCCAAAAGGAGTCCAATGGGAAGCTATATCCCAAAAGCAAAGTACAAGGAAGCTAGAGTTGAAGGCCATTCCACCGCCCTATGGAGTTGAAGTGAAGAATGAAGGGGTGATTGTTCAACAAGAGGACGACGAGAAAGTGGAGAGTGGGATGACTTACTTGGAGGTATTCAAATCCGAAACGGAGGAAACCCAAGCGCCACCGGAGCCTTCACATGAACTAAAAGAGCTTCCAAAGGACTTGAGGTATGCCTTCCTTGGTCCAAACTCTTCATTACCCGTAATTGTGAATGCTAATTTGAATGATGAGGAAGAGTCTAAGTTGTTAGCGGTCTTAAGAAAGCATAGGGGAGCCTTAGGGTATTCATTAGAGGAACTTAAGGGAATTTCACCATCAATTTGCATGCATAGGATCTACATGGAGGACAATCATAAACCCATTATTGAACCACAAAGAAGATTGAATCCTAATATGAAAGAAGTGGTCAAAAGTGAGATACTTAGGATGTTGGATGCGGGAATCATCTTCCCAATTTTGGATAGCAAATATGTTAGTCCCGTGCATGTAGTTCCTAAAAAGGGTGGATTGACCGTAGTGCAAAATGAGAAAGGAGAAATGATTCCTACAAGAACCACTACAAAATGGCGCATGTGCATTGATTACCGAAAATTAAATAGTGGAACTCGTAAGGATCATTTCCCCCTTCCTTTTATTGACCAAGTTCTTGAAAGATTAGCACAACATGAATACTTTTGCTACCTTGATGGGTATAGTGGATTTTGGCAAATTCCTATTCATCCCGATGATCAAGAGAAGACGACTTTTACATGTCCCTATGGAACGTTTGCCTATAGACGTATGCCTTTTGGTTTGTGTAATGCTCCGGCAACGTTTCAAAGGTGTATGATGTCCATCTTCTCCGACATGGTAGAGGAAATAGTGGAAGTATTCATGGATGATTTTTCGGTCTATGGTTCCTCTTTTGATGCTTGCTTGGCTAATTTGGATAGAGTGTTGGCTAGATGTGAAGAGACTAACCTTGTGCTTAATTGGGAAAAATGTCATTTCATGGTTAAGGAAGGAATAGTCCTAGGACATCTCATTTCTAGTAGGGGAATAGAAGTTGATAGGGCCAAGATTGAGATAATTGAAAAACTTCCCCCACCTACTTGTGTGCGTGATGTGAGGAGTTTTCTAGGTCATGCGGGTTTTTATAGACGCTTCATCAAAGATTTCTCTAAAATCTCAAAACCATTGTCTAACCTCTTAATGAAGGATGTTCCTTTCGAATTTTCCGAGGATTGCATGAGTGCTTTTTGTAGGTTGAGAGATGCTTTGGTTTCGGCACCCATCATGGCGTCACCCGATTGGAATCTTCCTTTCGAAGTGATGTGTGACGCAAGTGATTTTGCCGTGGGAGCCGTTCTTGGGCAAAGAAAGGAGGGAAAGTTGCATGCCATCTACTATGCAAGTAAAACTTTGGATGAAACTCAATGTAAATACACAACTACGGAAAAGGAATTCTTAGCGGTGGTATTTGCATTTGAGAAATTCCGGTCATATCTTGTGGGGTCCAAAGTGGTGGTCTATACGGATCATGCGGCGATCAAGTACCTCATGAAGAAGAAAGATGCAAAACCAAGGCTTTTGAGATGGATGCTTCTTCTTCAAGAGTTTGATCATGAGATCAAGGATAAAGTAGGCTCGGAGAATTTGGTGGCCGATCATTTATCCCGGTTGCCCATGGAGTACATGAAGGAGATGGGAGATGGTGTGGAAATAGATGACACGAGGGCGGATGAAGGCCTAATGAGTAGCAAGAAGGAACAAAGGGAGGGACCGACCAAACTAGAAAGTCGGGCCCGAAGTTTGGAGCATCGGACCGAGGTACCCAGTACCTCGGACCCGAGGTCTGCAACGTCGGTCACAGACGAGATTTGCACATGCTCGACCCGATCGATGTCAACACATGTCGGGCTCAATACCTTGCAATGTCGGTCCATGAAATCAAGTAAGATCCTTCACTCGGTTTCAATTCCTTCCCGTCCTAAGTCGATTAGATCTCCACCTCCAACTTGTCTATTATCTATTGAATCCACAAAACGAAGGGTCGCTCCTTGGTTTGCGGATTTTGCTAACTTTGTTGTAGGGGGAGTGATCCCACCAAATTTGTCTTACTCGGCTAGGAAGAAATTCTTACATGATGCTAGGCAATATTATTGGGACGATCCGTACCTATACAAGGAGGGGAGCGATAGAATCTATAGACGGTGCATTCCAAGTGAGGAGGTTGAAAGTGTCATTCGCCATTGTCATTCTTTGCCAACCGGAGGGCATGCTTAGAGTTCAAAAACCACAACCAAAATTCTTCATTGTGGGTTCTATTGGCCAACCATGTTCAAGGATATTCATGAGTATGTGAAGAGATGTGAGGAGTGCCAAAGAGAAGGGAATTTGTCAAGGAGAAATGAGACTCCATAAACCGGAATGTTAGAGGTGGAGCTCTTTGATGTATGGGGGATCGACTTCATGGGACCTTTCCCGACGTCGGGCCCTTACAAATACATCTTGGTGGCCGTTGATTATGTCTCTAAATGGGTGGAAGCCATTCCAACAAGGACCAATGATGCAAGAGTGGTGATGAAGTTCTTGAAGAGCAACATCTTCTCTAGATTCGGTGTGCCAAGGGTTCTCATTAGTGATGGTGGCCCTCACTTCATTGAAAGATGCTTCGAGAATGTGTTGATCAAGTATGGGGTGTCTCACCGAGTTGCTACCCCTTACCATCCTCAAACAAGTGGGCTAGTGGAAGTCTCAAATCGTCAAATCAAGGCCATTTTGGAGAAGACGGTGTCTAAGTCAAGGAAGGATTGGTCATCTAAGCTCGATGATATGATGCACTTTGGGCTTATAGGACCGCCTACAAGACACCCTTGGGGACTACACCTTTCAATCTAGTATATGGCAAGGCGTGCCATATCCCGGTGGAATTGGAGCACAAATCCAAGTGGGCTTTAAAGGAGATGAATTGGGATGTGAACTTGGCCGGAGAAAAGAGGTTCCTCGATCTTCATGAGCTAGGAGAGTTGCGTTTGAAAGCCTACGAAAATGCCAAGTTGTACAAAGAGAAGACTAAAAGGTGGCATGATAGGAAGTTGGTCCCGAAAACTTACAAAGTTGGAAACAAGGTTCTTCTCTTTAATGCTCGACTTCGGTTCTTTCCGGGCAAGCTTCGGACGAGGTGGAGTGGACCGTTCGTGGTACATCGCATACATTCTCAAGGGGGGGGGTGGATTTGATTAGTGATGATGGAAATATCTTTCGAGTTAATGGTCATCGAGTGAAGAAGTACTATGACAAGATTGACCCAAGTGAAGAAGTAAGAGCTTCGTGGGCTCTCATCTTAGCGAACTAAGCCTCAAAATGCCATTAAAGAATAAGGAAATTGTGAGCTTTCTCTACTCTTCTCTTTACTTTTTGAGTTTTGATTTCTTTTGATGAGGACATCAAAATTTTAAGTATGGGGTGGGTTAGTAGCTCATTAGTTCCATGTGTAGGTTGTTTGTGTTTTCTTGTTTAAGGGATGTTTCACTTTTGGATAGTGGCATGAGATGATGATTGATTTTATGGCATGATTGGATGAGTTTGTTTGAGTTTGCTACGTTTTGAGAAAATTTTCGAAAAATCCATAAAAATTTGAAAAATTGTGTGAAAAAAAAGTCAAAAAGATTTTGTTTTGGACTAGGAATTCCCATCTTAGATGTCCATATGAAAGCTAATGATGATGTGAGCATGTAAAGTCCTTTGCATATTTTTGGATAGTTTAGCCTCTAAATGGATGTTGTTTTTGATGTGATATGATATCTTTCATGTTTTTATTGAGCACATGAGTTCTAGGATGAGTTTTGATGCAACTAAGCTAGAGTGAACCTTGTGAGATTATTTTTGGCCATTTTAGGGATGCTTGTTCATATTGCATATCCCTCATTTTCTTGTGTGATTAGCTCATGCATGCTTAGTAAAACTTGCTATTGAGGTGTTTATCTATTTTCTAAGGCCAATATGAGATTTGTTCTATGCATTGTCACATTGATTTGAACTTTGTTTCATTTAGTCACAAAATCTTCCATATCCTACCTTGAAGATAAACCGTTGTTTGTAGCCCCGTTTTAGCCTTAGACCTTTGTTTGAAACTCCTCAAAAATATGATTCCTAGCCTATATGACTTGACCCTTATGGGATTGGACTTTAGTGAGTGGTTTTGGAGAATATTTGGAGAGTTGAGATTCTCTTTGGTGAAGGGCAAAGAATGGAGTTATAAATCAAGTGGGTAGTGCATCTTTGTTGTGAAGAAAGAAAGAAAAGTTGGAAAAAGTAGTGGATTGAAAGCAAAATGCTTAAGTGTAAGAAAAGGGCACCGACCGAGTTAAAGTGCACATCGGGCCCGAGTTAGTGCAAGTCGATCCTAGTGGAAAAAGTGAGAAAAATCCAACAAAAAGTGTAGTGCAAAGATGAAGTGGAATGTTTAGTGAAGAATGGGTTGAAAGTTGAAAAAGAGAAGAAAATCAAAGTCTTTTGGATGAGTGAAGTTGAAAGTGGAAGAAAATTGGTGAAGTTGGTGAGAGACTAGAAAGTTCAATCCCCATTGTAAGCACCACAAGACCAAAATGATTCCCACCTTGAGAAATACCAAAAGTCCCATTACAACCCGGCCGAATGGAACCTCTTTGAGGACCTCCATTGAGCCAAGTTCATATTCTTTGTGTGCATTGTAATAGGTATCTCTAGGTGGAGGAATTGATGATATTAGCTTCAATTGTAAAGTCTTTACTTGCATGATTGTTGAGTTTGAGTGTTCATTGCTAAGCCTAAACACATGATGAGAGATACACATTTCTACATCCCTAAAGTGAGGCTTTGTTACATTAGACTTTATTCCTTGAACACTTGATCATGTGTGATGATGTAATCTTGCTAGCATGTCTATCACTTGTGCTTACTTGAGTTTTTCATATGAGGCTTTTACTTGAAGATTGTGCTTCGGTCTTGTTTACATTGTTATTGCTTGAGGACAAGCAAGTTTAAGTATGGGGTATTCTGATGTCTCTCATTTTGGAGGTGTTTTAGTAGTTAATTTCCTATGTAAATATGTGTTTTTCATTCTCTTCTTTGTAGTTTTGTTCCCTTTTTAGCTTAGTTCCCGGTTTTCTTCAAGAGTCGGAAACTATGCGAGTTTGTTTGTTTTCGTAGGTAAAATGGCAAGAATGAGGACCATTTCGAGGAGCTAAGGAAGGAGCCAAATCAAGGAGTGCAAGAGCCAAGCTAAGAATGAAGTGGAACCATGGAAAACCAAGGAAGAAGGCAAGGATCGAGGCCCAGGATCGAGATACTCCAAGTCGGGCCCGAGATCGAGCGCTCAATGAACAGGACCGACGTTGTCCAACGTCGGGCCCGATGTCATTCCGTGTCGATCCAAGTCGGCAATGGATTGGATGGCTCCCCAAGGCATATTTTTAGCAACTTTCCACATTTGCACCTTTCTAAATTGGGATTCCTTGGTCCCCAATCTTGGAAGAAGGATAAGAGAGGTGATGAGTGATCAAATCAAGGGTGGAGTGTGAGGTGGACGAGTGACACACAACACCAAACCCAAATTCACTCTCAAAGGCTCAAGGAAGACTTGGAGAGCAAGGAGAAGAAGGAAGAAGGAAGAGAAGGAGAGGTCGTTGGAGAAGAGAGGGGGAATTGTGAGTTTTGTTCCTTGTTTTACTTAGATCAAGTAGATTTGAACTTGGATTTTGTAGACACCTTTGAATTTGAATGAGATTGGAGTTTGATTTGATGATGTTGATTGAGATTTGCTTGATTTCCATTTTGTTTATGCTTTTCTCTTACTTGATGGAGTAGATTCCATAGTCTTGGGCTATGGGGGAATCCCCCTAGCTAGATTTGGGTAGAAAACCCCAATTCCATAGCCTTGAGTGCTTGATTTGTGAATCCTCTCTACATTGAGCTTCAATTCTCTTGTGAAAACAAGAGATCTAGAGCTTGTGTTTGGTAAGAGTAAGCGTGAGCAATCTCGATCCCATCACAGGTCCCTAGCATCGAAGGTGAGTGAAAACTCCCTTGGGTCGAGGTGTAGATTGGAGGGATTTGAGGCTAACAACCTCGATCTCATTAGAATCAAGCTCTTATTGGTTGAATTGAGGAAGAATATCCAAGTCTAGTTGGGGGAGGAACCCAAAAACCCAAGACCGATCTACTAATTTGCTAAGACCGAGTTACCCAGAACCTCGGGCCCGACTTGCTTGACGTCGGTCCCATGCAACTCAACCTCGATCCTACCTCGGACCGAAGTCACCCTGTGTCGGTCCGAGGAGATCTCTTTTGTTTTCCTTCGTTTGTCTTTATTTTCTCCTCTTTTTAGTCTTTTCGGGTACCTTCGACGCACGAACTCCCGTGTGTTCGACACCCTACCTCTTTACTACAATCTTGAGGTTCGGTTTTATAAATTTAAATTGTGAAGACCCTCCGATCCCGGAACTCATCAATAATCTCACCAAATCTTTCCAACAACAGCTTCTTATATCCTTTCCAGTCCAAGATCAGGCTCAAATTAGGTTTAGATTGCAACATGGATTGATGCCAACGAGCCGCTAAATCATCTAAGTGAATAGATGCTAAATTCACCTTGATATCATCAGGAGTATGATCTATGAGGAAAAACTACTCACATTTGAAAATCCATTCATGCACCATCTCCCCTTGGAATCTAGGGAAATCTAACCTAGAGAGCCTTGTAATGCCAGAATAACCGGAATTGCTGGAGTTAGGGTTACCGGCGTACCTGTTACGATTCGCCTCCATCACTGGAGAAACATGATTTGGCGAAATCGGAGCAGAATTCAAAGTTCCTCTTTCCATAGTAGGAATTCTCAATTCTCCGGCTCCAAGATTTGATGATGACGGCTGGCCAGTAAAGATCTTCATCAAATCAAGCATTTCAGCGATCTTGGACTCCATCTTTTCCTCCATCAATGAAAGCCTCTTATCCAGCACCGCCATTTTTCCTTCAAATTCGCCATTCAACACAGAAATCTTGGACGAGAACACCTCCTCCATCTCATTGTGAACAGACGATTGAGAACGCGTCGATTCAACAACAACCATCACGAAATTCCAGAGGACCGCTGGCTCCTGATACCAAATGTTACAGTAAAATGTTACAGCAAAATGTTACTAAAACACAATCAACACAAAGATAGATTTGGACCAATGTTCTTGAGAACAACACTCCACAAAACCTTAGATCGCAGATCCAAAAAGAATCAGAATTCGGACCAGGCAATCGAGGCACACTTTTCATTGAAAGAGAGGAAAGGAATTTCACAAATGTTTATAGAGAGAATGAATGAGCTAACAACCAGCTCCAACGACTTATTTAACAGCTTCTGTAACAAACTTCTGATTTTAATGGAAATTACAAAATTTTCCCAACTTTCCCAACTTTTTCCATTTTAAACCCCAAGTGCATATTTCTTGTGACACTCTGCAACATCACTCTTAATTGCAAAAGTTGATCCTTGTAACAATAATTGTGACTGAATTTGGAAATCTAAACTTCTGTCTAAAACTAAAAAATTCCTATGGAAATCTTGTGCAGACTGCCTTCCAATAACAGATAGAATTAATCAGTTTTACAACTGTATTCCAAACTTGAGTTCACTTTATGAGCTGCAAGATGAAAACCGATCATTTATTCTTTCAATGTTCTTTTACGAAAGCAATGATTGTAAGACTACATAAACTATAAAATTACACCTTCAAAATCACTACAGCCTACACGTTCCACCAAAATATTCAACATACATTTGCAAACAACGAGTACACCACATGCGTTGCCTTTCTATGGTGGTTCATTTGGGCACATAGGAATGCTAAAATCTTTGACCCGTCAAGAGTTAACACTAAGAAATTTCCATCTGACCTAGCATTCTCTGGTGCGTTAGCATGGGAAGGCTGTAATACTACCAAAAAACAACGCACCAACAAGTCTAAAGGGAAAAATCATGTGACATGGAATAAACCTCCTCTTCAATGGTCCAAACTAAATTCTGATGCTTCTAGACTTAAAATAGGAACAACACATGCTGGTTTCATTTTAAGGGACAACAATGGATTCATTAGATTTATTGGAGTCAACAACTACCTTCTATGACAATAGTGCAAGCAGAAGCTACCGCTTTACTTCATTCTCCTCGGAGTATTGATTGTTCCCAAATCCAAAATCTTATTATTGAAGGAGATAATCTTATTGCATTGTGATTAATTCTTTAAAACGTCTTTGGAAAGTTCCTTGTTAACTACACTCTGTTACAGCTGACACTAGAAATATTACTTCGGTTATCCCCTCTGTTGTTTTTTATCATTGTTTCAAGGAATCAAATGCTACTGCAGATTTCCTAGCAAGAAGACACGTCAATCTTCAAAGTCTCAATGCATCCGTTCCATTTCTACCTTCATCCTTTTCATTTTCTCATTTGTCTGTAACGCATTCAAGGTGTTTGTTGAGTCAACAACGCTCGTTGTTCGATATTTTAAAGATCATCCATCGCGATGATTTAGGCTATTCTTGTAACTAAAAGGTGACCTAATTTTAGCTTGTTCGAGTAAGTAGCTCTTCAATCAAAAAAAAACTATGCTGTTAAATTGTTAATATAAGAACATAATTTATGATTTAAAAATAATAATTAATTAGCGGCGGCAAGCTGCATGGATGGGTAGGAGGAGGAATGGGATCCACAATGCATTAGTGCATAACTCGCGCGCGTAAGGAGTGCAAAGATTGTATTCTTCCTAAATCCACGCTTTATTAATTCCATAGTTGACCCTTTAATGACTTATATATGTTGCACTAATTTAATGCAGAATGATCACCGGCTAAAGCATGTATACTTTCTTATAATTGCTCGTGGTGTAACTTTAATCTTATTAGCCACTTTATTCTAATTCCAACCAACTACCACAAAATCGAACGAAAACAGTAACAACACAAAAATAGTATTTGTTTCGATCATGTTGAATATACACATGATTTTCTTTTGTGTGGACATTGGAAGCTACACAAAATGATGAAAGTTTGTACGTATGAAAGCTGAACGATGCAAAAAGTGCAACATATTTGGATTGCCCAGGGATCAAAGTGATTGTGATATATGAAGTTGCAAAGTTGAAGATATCTACTATAATAATACACTATAAAGCAGAACCCAAATCTGTGTAAAAATTTGCGCCACATCATCAAGTCTGAATAAAATATGAATTTTATTTTTTCACATATATTTTCTAAAAATAATCCATTTATCTATTTGATATCTTATCCAATTTCCTTATATCTACTTGATATATATCTTACACAACTTTTGATATCTTAAGATTTTTTCCAAAATTGATTTTATTAACGTTATATCCTTATATGAATAAAAAATTCAAGAAATTCGTTTGATAACTAAACAATTTTTCCATACTAATTAGTATTTGTTTTTGTCATTATTAACTCTTGAAGAATAGTGAAAAAACTTTCACATATGTCCATAGTATACTAAATAATAATAGAAATATGAAAAATTGAATAGAATTTTTTTAAAATTAAATTGTATTATGAAAATACATATATAGGTCAATATGTTCGGATTCTGGTCTATCGAGTTTCAATTGTAAATTCTCGAGTTAAAAGCGGATTCGTATTAACTTTCAATCTCGAATCGGTAAATACGAATTTATATTTACATTACCCGTATATGGTACGGGATTTGTACTAGTTTGTTGAGAATCTCATATTAAAAATAAGAATTAAAATAGTCGGTTATATATTCTAAAGAGTACCATGGATATATTCATACAGTTTTAGGTTAAAATTTTATTGAGCATGGTCAATTACCCGTGCAATCCCAGATTGTCGGCCCATCGAACATTATCACGGTTTTAGAGCGATATTCGATGTGGGTTCATTTTTCTCGAGCCTTTGGGTTTGCAGAATCACTACCAATTATAGGGCCTGATGTAATGGCTTTAAAGTATTACCATAAGGCCAAAATTCATTACATTAGACCTAGTGTAATGGTTTTTTTTAACTTTTGGTCTGTTACAATAAGGGGGGTTACATTAGGCCTAATGTAACACTACGTTCACCTAGAGTAACGGACAAATAATTTTGGAACTGACCATTACATTAGAGAACAATCCATTACCTATTACATCCGTTACATATCCGTTACCATTAGTTTGATCGTTACATTAGCTATATGCCATTACCTTTGTTAGTACCATTACATTAGGGTATATATGCGTCACCTTAATTATAATAGAATGCAATTGGTTTATACATTATTCATTCATATATACCTTCTACTAAATTAGTATATAATTAAATCACTAACCAATACAATCAAAACAATTTAACTCAAATGTCAATTGATTACTTAAACTTTCAATGTATAATTACAAAATATTGCCAAACATTCAAATCCAAGTGTTGCATGCATGCATACATACATATACATGGACAACAAATTATGTGCTAGTCATATATCTAGTTAATTAACTAGCTATAGAAAGAGCTGGGCATTGTCAAACGCTAATGCATAAATCAAAATATATAGTAGTTAATTAACTCTTAATGTCCCAAAAGAGTTATATCAACCATTCAAAGATCTTCTTGGATTTGATCATCTTCATCTTCATCTTCTTCTTCATCCTGTATAGATCATATAAGAAAGAAAATGAGCTTCAAATTTCTCTGGCATATATGCTGACATAAGTTCAGGTTAAATGCCAACTGCCCATAACAGCTCATACGCAAGCATAAAAATGAAGTAAAATGTTATCAGCAAGAGATTATGAACTACCAAATGAAATAAAGAGCCCAAACAAGCATACAAATGCACCACCAAAGTCATGAATGAATACTATCATCAGATCAAACAGAATTGTGGCAATTAAACAAAAATAATAATTGCAATCACTCATTCAGTTCAGTATTTCCCCTCCTCTGGAGTGATGCATTTCTCCTTCACATCATATAAAAAAATTCAAATGCTAAACCAATGATTAAAAAACAAAATTTTGCACACATATACATATAAACTTTACTTATACCTTGACACAACTCCAAATGTTCGCCTTTGTGGGCATATATTTCCAATCAAGGATATTCAAAGGAGCATTGTTACAAATGGAAGTTTTTAATAATTGTAGCTTAATAACCATATTCTAGCTTAATAACCACATTCTCAACGGGTGGCCTCAAATTTTTCAATAATTGTAGTCCTGACAAACAATAAGTTCAATTTTAGCATATATGTTTTCCATGATGATGAAAGAATACAAGAAAAACTAGCACTATATATAGGGAAGGAGGTAACCCCTATAAATTTTGAGACAAGGACTCAAGATTTTGAGCTTACAATTTTATTGTTGGTTATTAATAGCCTACATAACTAGCTATCAAAGAGGAATTTCATGTTCAAGCTAAGGGTTTATAATTATTCTTCTTTGGAGTACTACATGAAAATGCATTCAAATTTAGCACAAACAGTAATGTAAACAATTGGCTCAAGCCACTTTGAACTGCACCCTATTGAACAACAAGTGCAAATAAGCCCTGCATAGCTACTTCAAATTCATCACTAAGAGGAAAAAAGAAAATCAGATGTCCAAGTATCCTTGTGCATGGGATCACCGTAGGCCTTTTTAAGGTACGGAATCGCATTTGAAACTTCTAGCGTGCCAGAAAATTGTCCTGGAGATTTCGGATGTATTAGCCGGTGTTGGAGGCACAAGTAGCTCAGTTTCTTTCTTTTTATCTAGTGAAAATTGCTCATTATCCTAAGAAACAAGATAACACTAAATAAATACAATCATAACAGAAGAAACACCCGTTTATACGCCTGCTCATTGCACAAAGAGTTGATTTTACTAAATACATAGCCTATAAATAGCCATGAAAAGTTGGAAAAGTTGGAAAAAAACCTAGGGAAAGAACTTGGGACAAATTATTTGGCATAGTATCAAATTAAGAAAAATAAAACATTTCAGGTGAGGTAAGAGAGCCATATATTTCTTGTTATATCAACACAATCAACAAACAATGATGATGAACAACTCATCACATTTGGATCACACTAATTCTGGAAAACTGACAAGTCTACCAACTATCCAATGCAGCTCACATTGAAATCTTGACTTACAAAAAAAAAAACAAAGGGGGACAGCAAAAATAAACGTGTTCATTTGATAAGTATTTGGAATACAGTGTACAATGAGGCCAAACAAGAGAAACTTAAAATTAAGGAAAGCCATCCACAATATACAAGTCAAAGTGGTTACTATTGTTTACCTTCAACCCGAGGTTCAATCCTGCTTGCAACCTCCTTGTGACTTGCATAAGATAAAATCCAGGTCAGTGACATTTTGTGGTGGGATACTGTACCAGAAAAACACACAAAAACCAAATTGCAAAATGCATAGAGAAAAAGGTAATTGCACAGGTTATCGAACAAAAACCGGAAGCGGGAGGCGACACCAGGGAAGCGGGAGATCTAAGCCACCTGAGGACGCCGGTGAAGGATCTTTAGATCAAGCAAGCCTATCAGCATATTAAAAAAAAGCTACTACTTCTTGGTCAACTTGATATTACTTGCTAGCTAGTAAAACACAATTAGAAGATTTAAAAAAAAACAGTAACTGATCTACTTATGTTTTAAAATATAATAAACCTATATACAAACATATTTCAAGCTAGAAGTTTCAATTGAGGAGAAACGACTGTAAAAAAATTTCCTAGTTAGCAATCAGACATGAAAATAAACACATCTCAGAACTCAAACACTGCCTTTTCATTCTCTATTTCGCAATAGACTAAATGCAAGAGTGAATGAACCACAAAATTAGCTCTATATATAGGGAAGGAGGTAACCCCTATAAACTTTGAGACAAGGACTCAGGATTTTGAGCTTACAATTGTATTGTTGGTTATTAATAGCCTACAGAACTAGCTATCAAAGAGGAATTTCATGTTCAAGCTAAGGGTTTATAATTATTCATCTTTGGAGTACTACATGAAAATGCATTCAAATTTAGCACAAACAGTAATGTAAACAATTGGCTCAAGCCACTTTGAACTGCACCCTATTGAACAACAAGTGCAAAAAAAACCCTGCATAGCTACTTCAAATTCATCACTAAGAGGAAAAAAGAAAATCAGATGTCCAAGTATCCTTGTGCATGGGATCACCATAGGCCTTTTTAAGGTACGGAATCACATTTGAAACTTCTAGCGTGCCAGAGAATTGTCCTGGAGATTTCGGATGTATTAGCCGGTGTTGGAGGCACAAGTAGCTCAGTTTCTTTCTTTTTATCTAGTGAAAATTGCTCATTATCCAAAGAAACAAGATAACACTAAATAAATACAATCATAACAGAAGAAACACCCGTTTATACGCCTGCTCATTGCACAAACAATTGATTTTACTAAATACATAGCCTATAAATAGCCATGAAAAGTTTGGAAAGTTGGAAAAAAACCTAGGGAAAGAACTTGGGACAAATTATTTGGCACAATATCAAATTAAGAAAAATAAAACATTTCAGGTGAGGTAAGAGAGCCATATATTTCTTGTTATATCAACACAATCAACAAACAATGATGATGAACAACTCATCACATTTGGATCACACTAATTCTGGAAAACTGACAAGTCTACCAACTATCCAATGCAACTCACATTGAAATGTTGACTTACAAAAAAAACAAAAGGGGACAGCAAAAATAAACGTGTTCATTTGATAAGTATTTGGAATACAGTGTACAATGAGGCCAAACAAGAGAAACTTAAAATTAAGGAAAGCCATCCACAATATACAACCTCCTTGTGACCTGCATAAGATAAAATCCAGGTCAGTGACATTTTGTGGTGGGATACTGTACCAGAAAAACACACAAAAACCAAATTGCAAAATGCATAGAGGAAAATGTAATTGCACTGGTTATCGAACAAAAACTGGAAGCGGGAGGCGACGCCAGGGAAGCGGGAGATCTGAGCCACCTGAGGACGTCGGTGGAAGGATCTTTAGATCAAGCAAGCCTATCAGCATATTAAAAAAAAACTACTACTTCTTGGTCAACTTGATATTACTTGCTAGCTAGTAAAACACAATTAGAAGATTTAAAAAAAACAGTAACTGATCTACTTATGTTTTAAAATATAATAAACCTATATACAAACATATTTCAAGAAGTTTCAATTGAGGAGAAACGGCTGTAAGAAAATTTCCTAGTTAGCAATCAGACATGAAAATAAACACATCTCAGAACTCAAACACTGCTTTTTCATTCTCTATTTCGCAATAGACTAAATGCAAGAGTGAATGAACCACAAAATTAGGCCCTAAATTTTGACATTTGGTCTCTGAGAGCTCAGGATTTGAGGAGCGCAGAACCATAAAATTGACAACAAAACTACCAAGTCCATACGAGGAATCAATCCTCCAGATTCACTAAGTAGCAAAGCAAACTTGACATAGGACCTAGATCTTGTCAAAACTACCAATTCCTTCTTCTTCCTTCTATGGTAGATAAAGCAAAGCAAAGAGGAATGCAAACCTTGAGGACTGAGGCCGTGAATGGAGGGAATGCCACCGCCGCCAAGGACGGAAGAACGAGGACGAACTGGAGGAACGAGGACTGTGGTGGGATGCGAACAAGGACAGAGGAACGGAGTTGGTGAAGCACGACTGGGAGGACGAGCACGGAGGCACGAGTACGAGGAAGTTGGAAGGAAGAAACCGATCCTCTCCAGCGTCTCCCGCCGGAGACGACGACGGCGACATCGTCCGCCTCCTCGGCGGCGAAGGAGGAGCGGTGGAAGATCGCAGTGGCGGAGCTCTCTCACAAGCTCGTCCAAGCGAGCCGGAAACGCGACGAGGCCGTTCTCGAAGCTTCGAAACTGAACAAGCTCGAGATCTAGTGGATTGATGCCCCTACATCACCTGTGACACTGAGGTCGACGGTGACACTGAGGTCGTTGAATGAGGAGATGACGTGGCGGCCTTGGGACCTAGGGTTGGGGTTTCTGGAGGCGGTGATGGTGAGATTGGGGTTGAAGATCTGGTAGATGAAGGCGGAGTTGGCGAATCGGGAGGGGAGGAGAGGGAGGAGGACGAGAGCTTGATGAGGTAGGGGTGGATGTGTTCGGGCTGGTCACCATTTTTGAGGACGAAGTTCTAGGAGGAGTTGGTTGCCAAGGGGGAGGAGAGGAGGGTCTGGGAGAAGAAGACCGAAGGCGGGTTGAAGTTGCTGAGGACTGGACTTTGAGGAAAAGGGCTAGGGTTTGTTCTATTTGGGGACAAAGGGTTCCACGCCCGCTCCGCTTAAAACTTTATCTGCCTTTTTTACATTATTCTAACTTGGAGCCCAAAAATTAAACGTGCGCCTGTTTTTTGCGGTAATTGTTTTTTTATTATTCATTAAATTTTCTATATTATCCGTTACCATAGGTTTTGGGTTTTTTCCCTTTTTTAACACCGTTACCTTTATTAATAAGATGTGTTACATTAGATCATTTCCGTTACAATCAACCATTACATTATGTCCTACCATTACATTACATAATAAAGAGATACATCAGACAATCTAGTGTAACACATGAAAAAAACCATTACAAAACATGATGTTACATTAACCCTTATAATTGGTAGTGAATTTATGGGGCTCTATTCACTATGCTGACACTCCACCCAATAAAAGAGTGACCACACCCAAAATGTAACGGTCATGTTGAGTTATCAGAGTGAGTAGTGTTGATCATAGGATTTCCATCCTTAAGGTTTTAGTTTTCTTTATATATTAAGTTGATTATTGTAATTGTGTGCCAACATCCGCTCGAATCCATGAAAGTTCAGAAAATTCCAAAAAGATTGAGAGATTGGGTTAGGTTGATTTGATCAGTGTAGATTTCAAGATCAAAGTTGTTGTAATCCGTCGTGAGTCTTCAAATTTAGTGAGAAATCCTTGGATAAGCAGTGCCCTAGACGTAGTCCTTGATAGAAACTAGGTCAAATGATCCTTCAAATTCTCGAATAAAAGATCGAATTGGACGACGAAGCACATGCCCTGATTCCTCTCTCTTTGCTACCGAAAAGTTGGAGCGGAATGGTTAGGCTCTTTTCCTTAGTGGGAAAGGCGAAGCTGAATTGTGATGATGTTAGAGATTTGATCATCAACTAGGAGAATCGCAAGAAGGAGTTGGGTTCTACATTTAGATTAACCCTGAATGTAGGAAATAGGGGCAAATTAATTTGATCATGGCGGGTAAAAGTCATGGGAAAATGAGAAGGCTTTCAAGGAAATGCGAGCAAGACCAAGTGTTGGAATTGTGGTGAACTCTGTCACTACAAGAATGAGCGCCTGAAATCACAAGAAGAATCAAAAGATGCAAATGTAGATTATGTGGAAGATGCATTGATTTTGAGAGCGGTTGAATATCCAAATGCCTTGAAGTGGGTGGGAGCAAGAAAGTGGTTCCTAGAATGTACACTACAAGAGTTAGGAAACCAAAGTATATTAGGTGGGCTGAACTGGTGAAGGAAGAAGCTTGAACCGAGAAGGGAACCATATGACAAGTGTCTGGTGTGATGGGTGAAATTGACTCGGCTAAAGTCGTTGTGCCAAAATCAAAGATAAAACCCAAACATGCAAACAACACAAGTATAGTAAGCAAGTACGGGGTCGAACCCAAAGGAATCAATTTCTTATTCAAATTTTAATGGTTTTATGCAAAGTAATCAAAAGGAGGGGTTTTGAAAGGTATTTCAATCAAAGTAAACAAGCAGAGTCATTCAATCAATTCCACTTTATTAATCCGTTGATCATGAATTCATTCACTTCTTTATATGCCTAGGTCAATTCCAATCCTGATCATAAACAATCGCAAGTCCACGGTCCAAGCAATTCTATAACCCTAGGCAAGGACGCTTAAACCTAGAATTAGTATAGAGAACAAGGATATTAGGAAATCAAATTATGCAATCAAGCTACGAGTCTCATGCACAATTAAACCATTGAATACTCTTCCCTAAACTAGTCCACGGTCCTAGAATAGAGTTGTTTCGAGAAATAGGAAAGATGCATACAACCAATCCTAAATCAAATAGTAGATCTAAGTCAATTAAACAAGTTGATCAGGCTCATAAAATCAAACATAGATCATGGGATGAAGTACAAGAGTATCAACAAAGACTTAGGGATAAAAAAGTTACCAGATTTTCACAACTTCATAACAAAGCTTTCTTGATTGAATAAACTCAAAGGGAGATTAGTTCTCCATTACAAAGAAAGCACAAATCTTTATTGAAAGAACAATTGATTACAAAGTGATAGATCTCTCAAAAACCTAGAAAAGGTTCCCCTTACATGACCGTGGTCTGTAATAACTCTAATTTTTTTTGAATGGCAATTCCACCGTTTGCTTGCATGTGTTTGTTTAAGCGTTCCACTGCTTTTAGTTATGTGTTTATGCTAACGTCCTTATCACTTGTTATCCTTTTCGATGATGCCAAAAGGGGGAAGTGTAGTTTTGCAGAGATGCGCTATAAAATAGTTATCTAGAATAAGCAAGTGTTAAGGGGGAACTATTAAGTGAAGGGTCTAAGGAACGCCATGCTAATATAATAGAGGACGCCTAGAAAATTCTAGGACGCTTTTCTCTCCCTGAAATCCAAATGTTAGAGAATCAAAGAATGAAAACTTGTGCTTACTGAAATTTCTCTAAGTGTTAGAGGACGCTTCTAAGTTTTCATGCATGATAAGTTCCAATGTCAAAACTATTTTGTTGAAGAGTTTATCATCATCAAAAAGGGGGAAATTGTTGGGACGCTATCAAGAACGCTTGCGTACTTGTTAGTGTTCCACACAACCGTCCCTTAGTTTTTATATGACAAACTCACTTTGATTCTAATAAAGTTGTCCAAGTGTTCAGGAACGCCAGTGACCAGAAGGACAACAAGTGTGTATGGGCGTTCCACAAGCTTAGGGACGCTAGCTAACAGGAAGTAGGGACCAGCCAGAGACTACTTGAGCAAGGACGGAGTCCTAAGCAAGTAGGAACGCAAGAAAGGAGTCCTTACTCACTAGCCGACAGGATGACATCACTCGACAATGTTCGATCATCCAAGGACACGTGGAGACCGATCCTGTAGCGGAGTCCAACACTACGTGGCGGACGATCCTGTTACAGAGTCCATCAACACGTGGCGGCCGATCCTGTAGCGAAGTTCATCATACACAGCTGGATACAGGAAGCTTCCTCATCACCGCCCTACTACGTGGAGGAAGATCCTGTAGCCACGTTCAAGAAGGGCATGATCGTCCCAGAGAAAAGACGCCCTTCCCCAAGTCCTATAAATAGCCCCAAGGCATTTATTGTGACTTTAACGCTTTCAAGAATATTCAGAGAGAATCATAGGAAAGCGGCTCACTCAAGAACACAAAGAACAAACTCAAGAACTGAAGAACAGTGCTAAGACTTTGAGTTAGATCAAGTGAGACTTGTAACCCAAATCACAAAACTGTTTGTAATCAAAAGATCAGAAAGAGAGTCCTACGAAGTACTGTAGGACGCAGGGATAGGAGTCCTTTAGTAGATTGAACTTGCTTAAGTTGTAGGCTTAGAGGAGTCCTTTACTAGTGGACTTAGGGAAAAGCTAAGTGCCAGAGAACTGTAAAGACTCGCCAGTACAACTGTAAGAACGTTCAATATAAAGGAAGAACTATTCAAAAATCCTCCAAGGAGGTAGAGGTTTACACTCAAGGACTACTTGGTCTTGAGTGGTTCCTCTATAAATCTTTGCGTTCATTATTTACCTGTTTAGTACTATTTCCGCTGCATTACTCTAGGACGCTCCTACACCTCGTAGGAACGCCTAACCAAAGGACGCCTTTACTAAAGTAAAGGCAGTCCCTCAGTACTAACGATCCAACAATTGGTATCAGAGCAGGCGCTCTAGATTCTTATTGAGTTGCAGGTAAAGATGGACATGGAACCCATTGGAATCTCTTATGTGAAGCCTCCACGTCTGATGGACGGCAACTTCAACCGTTGGAAAACTAGATTTGAGAACTTCTGCAGAAGCACAAATTATCAATGCTGGAACGTCATCAGAAAAGGTGATCTCAAAGTTCCCGATGACAAGAAAGACAAGGAGGATGAGTGGGGTCTTGATGAATTCAAGCTAATGGAGACAAATGCTAAAGCTGTATGCTTCCTTCAAGCGTCCCTCTGCGAAAGGGACGCCACAAGAGTTAGCAATCTCCCCACAACAAAACAACAATGGGAAGCTCTTGAGAAATTTCATGTGGGAACTGCAGAAATGAAAGAGGACGTCCAGCTGAAGATCAAAAAGGAGTTCTATGCTTTCAGTATGTTGCCAAATGAAACGGTAAACGACTACTCGTACCGTTTTGAAGGTCTCGTCACCAAAATGAAGAACTTGGGCATTCCAGAATCAGAAATCTCCATGAGGAATAGAGTTCAAGTAGTCATCGATGGGTTGACTGGAGTCTGGAATTTCGATAGGACGACTTTCAAAGAAAACACAGCCAACAAAACTCTAGATATGGAAGAGATATATGGGAAGCTCAGGTAGTACGAAGAAAGAAGAATCTCTGACATGGCTCAGCTAGGAAAGAATCCTCAAACTGATCTTCCTTTTGCGTCCACAACACCAGAGTACGCCGAGTACCTACGTGGCCAAAGAGATCTAGCGTTGATGATGCAAAACAAAGAAAAACTTGAGAACTTGCGTTCCAAAGAGAAAGAAAGAAAGCCAAAGGAAGAGATTGACTCAGATGAGGAACTCTCTCTTATTCACAAGGCTCTCAAGTACTATAACAAGAAAAACAAGTATAGTAGCAAGAGCAAGTCCTACAAGAAAGAGAGTCCCAAGTACACAGAGGCCGAAATGAAGGAACTCACATGCTACAAATGCAACAAGAAAGGACATTTTGCCAAAAAGTGTACTGTGGGAACGTCCTCCAAGGACAAGAAGAAAGCTCTCATTGGAGCATGTACAGCTGCCTGGGATGATCTCAGGTCAAGTGATGATGAACGTGATGATCAAGTTGCATACATGGCGGTAGAGGACGCCCCGGCTGTTGAAGAGAACGCCTCCGACAACGAACAAGAGGTAACTCATGATTCCATGATGCGTTCTCTAGAAAAGTGCTCAAAACCAAAATTGCTTAAACTTATTGGTAAAATCATGGAGGAAAGTCTTGTTATGAAAAGAAGAATGGATGAACTCGAAGATGAGAATATTGTAGTTGAATGTGAGAACTGTAGTTCAATGACTATCCAACTAGAGTCCTCATGTGAACAAACTAAGTCCCTAAAAACTGAACTTATGTGTCTTAAACTTGAGAACGCCAAGCTTAGGGAAGAAGTGAAAGTGTTGGGTAAGAGTCCCATAGTTGAAGAAGTAAGACCTATGGTTTTTGTCCCAGCTAAAAGAGGTCTAGGTTATGAAGATGGTACTAATAACTCTCTTCCTAGTGACTTTGAGGCAAGCAAAACTTCGGAACTTGAACTAGAAAGAGAGAAAACCAAGAATCTCCTTGAAAGAATTAGAGTCCTAGAAAGTGGAGAAAAAGGTCAAGAGGACTACTACACTTATTCTACCAGTCATAAAATTTACAAGAAAATTGCTAAAGGGGACGGTTCAAAAGTGTGTGATCCCCAAAAGATGAAGCAAAACAAAATCCAACGTCCCAACAAGAAGTACTACCTCGGTACTTACTATAGGACGTGTTGGTACTGTGGACAAGGTGATCATTTCAAATATGACTGTGTAAAACTTAAGGAAGACATTGAGAGCGGTAAAGCTGCTAGGACTAACAATGAAAATGCTAAGTCCGTTCCTAAAGCTAGTTCTAGGCGTCCTAGACGTTCTAGAAGTTCTTTCCGCAAACATGCCATTTCTAATGATGTTAATTTAAATGATTATATGCCAGAACCAGAGTTCTATTATTGTAATGAGCCAGGTAAGGAACACCTTGCCTGGGTCGCCAAGAACTAACCTTGCTTTGGCAGGTTGAAGTGAGGGGACGCCCATGGATCATTGATAGTGGCGCCTCAAATCATATGACAGGAAGCCAGATCCATCTCACTTCTATCCAAAGTAGTGCCACGGGAGGAACTGTCTCGTTTGGCAATAAGGGCAAAGGAAAGATCAAAGGAACGGGAACTGCTATTCTCAACCCGTCCATTAAAGCAACAAATGTCAGTCTTGTTGAAGGACTTGGCTTCAATCTTCTTAGCGTCTCTCAGATGTGTGATCAAGGTGAAAATCTAGTCACATTTGACTCAAAGGAGTGCCTTGTTATCAACAAGAAGTCCAACAAAGTTGTTCTCAAAGGAGTTCGCAAGAACAACATCTACATCTTCAATCATGAGTTCAAGCCTAAATCAGAATTATGTCTATCTGCTTCAAAGAAGGACGCGGATCTCTGGCATCGCCGACTTGGTCATGCTGGACCAAGCACGATCTTCAAGCTTCACCAAAGAAATCTTGTGAAGGGACTTCCCCGAATTGATCCTGAGACTGTTGAACAGTGTGAAGCATGTATCAAAGGGAAGCAAACAAGAACGTCTTTCAAGTCAAAGAACGAAGTCAGCACAAAGAAGCCTCTGGAACTCCTCCATATGGATCTTTGTGGACCAATGAAGACGTTGAGCCACGGTGGAAAGAGGTACATTTACGTTCTTGTAGATGATTTTTCTCGATTCACTTGGGTTCTTTTCTTAGCGTCCAAAGCAGATTGTTACAATGCGTTCAAAGTCTTCATCAAACAAGTGGAAGTTGCCCTTGAGACGCCTCTATAAGCCATAAGATCAGACCATGGAACGGAGTTCCAAAACTCAGAGTTCCTGGCCTACTGTGATCAACATGGCGTCTCACACAACTTTTCAGCTCCAAGGACTCCTCAACAAAATGGAGTTGTGGAAAGAAAGAATAGGACGCTAGAGGATATGGCAAGAACTATGCTTTTGGCTAATAGCGTCCCCAAGTACTTCTGGGCGGAAGCCATTGCCACAGCATGCTACATCATCAATCGTGCCATGATCCGTCCTTTGCTGAAGAAGACGTCCTATGAGTTGTTGAATGGAAGGAAGCCTCGCATTGACTATCTCAGAGTCATTGGTTGCAAGTGTTTCGTTCACAACAATGATAAAGAAAAGCTTGGAAAGTTTGATGCAAGGAGTGATGAAGCCATATTCCTTGGGTACTCTCTCTCCAGCAAAGCATATAGAGTTTTCAACAAAAGGACTCTAAAACTTGAAGAGAGTATTCATGTTGTGTTCAAGGAGAGTTCTTCTCACAGAGAAAAATCAAGTAAGAAAGAACGCTCCTCACCGCAACAGCAGGACGACTCTGAAGATGAAGCTGAAGATTGGACCTCAGGAAAATACTATGTCTCTAAGGACGCATCTCCCAATCCCGAAGAAGTCTCAGTGGACGCTCCTAGTGTTGTTCAGGGAGTTCCCTCTCGCAGTGAATCTCCAGTTCAACAAGATATAGCAGAATCAAGTCAACAAGGCGAGCAACGCCAAAGTGTGGACGCTCTCTCTGAGGGGGAACACATTGAGGACGATGCTCAAAGTGACAGTGATAATTCTGATGGAGACATTGATACAAGATTTGCTCAGTTGTTTCAAAGGGAGTCCCGCTTCTCTAGGGACCACCCAACTTCTCAAATTGTATCTGATCCGTCTCAAGGAGTTCAAACCAGGTCAGCTGCAAGCAAGTCCCAGAGTGCAAATTTAGCCTTTTGTGCTTTCAATGCCTTTGTCTCTATGGTGGAACCAAAGAATATCAAAGAAGCACTCCAGGACGCTGACAGGATTCAAGCAATGCAAGAAGAACTCAATCAGTTTGAAAGGAACAAAGTTTGGACTCTCGTCCAACGTCCCAAAGGCAAAAATATCATAGGGACGCGATGGGTGTTCAGAAATAAGCTTGATGAGAGTGGACGTGTGTCAAGAAATAAGGCAAGACTGGTGGCTCAAGGATTCAAGCAAGAGGAAGGCATAGACTATGATGAGACCTTTGCTCCTATTGCTAGAATTGAAGCCGTTCGTCTCCTTATTGCCTTCGCCGCTCACAAAGGATTCAAGTTATTTCAGATGGACGTCAAGACTGCCTTTCTCAATGGAAAGCTAAAGGAGGAAGTGTATGTTGCTCAGCCGCCTGGCTTCGAGGACGCCTCTCACCCAGATCATGTGTACTACTTGGACAAAGCACTCTATGGACTCAAGCAAGCCCCTCGTGCATGGTACGACAGGTTTGCGTCCTTTCTTTTGTCTCATGGGTACACTAGAGGTTCAATTGATAAAACTTTGTTTATAAAGAAAGTTCACAAGGACATTTTAATTGCCCAAGTCTATGTTGATGATATAGTCTTTGGTAGTACTAACATGAAACTTGTAGATGAGTTCAAGTCCTTAATGAGTAGTGAGTTTGAGATGTCCCTCATTTGAGAACTAAATTTCTTCTTGGGACTTCAAATTAATCAACTCAAGGAAGGGACGCGCATTCATCAACAAAAATATGTCCGTGAAATGCTTGAGAAGTACGGGATGAACACGTCCAAACCTGTTGCAACCCCATGTTCTCCAAACTTGCGTCTTTACGCAGACGAACAGGGAAAGGACGTTGATCAAAAGCTTTACAGAGGGATGATTGGTTCTTTGCTCTACTTGACCGCAAGCCGTCCCGACATTATGTTTGCCGTTTGCTTGTGTGCACGTTTTCAGGCAAATCCAAAGGAGTCCCACATGCAAGAAGTCAAAAGGATCTTTCGCTACCTCAAAGGACGCGACGATCTTTGCCTTTGGTACCCCAGGAAGACGTCCTTCAAGCTAGTTGGCTACTCGGACGCTGATTATGCAGGTCATGTGATTGATCGGAAAAGCACTTCAGGAATGGCACAGTTCCTTGGTTCATGCCTAGTCTGTTGGGGATCTAAGAAACAGAACTCTGTGGCGCTTTCAACTGCGGAAGCCGAGTACGTTGCTGCTGCCTCGTGCTGTTCACAAGTCATCTGGATCAAATATCAACTAGAGGACTACGGTATCAATCTTGAAACTATTCCCATTCGTTGTGATAACACAAGTGCTATTGAAATTTCTAAGAATCTTGTTTTTCATTCACGCACAAAGCATATTCATATAAGGCATCATTTCTTGCGTGATAATGTTGAACTAGGACTCATTAGTATGGAGCATGTAAGGACTGAAGACCAAATAGCTGATATTTTCACTAAAGCGCTTGATAGACGTCCCTTTGAGCATCTAAGGTTGCTTTTGGGGATGATAACTTTTAAGTAGCAAGTCCCGTTCTACTATTCCCTCAATGATTGGCTATGTCTTGTAGATTCTAAGTGTTTAAGGACTGTTATGCTTTGAATTCATATTTGCAAGGACGCTAGTCTAAAACTTTATGTGTTTGCTACTTTGGAACGCCATTCAAATTTTCTCTATTTTGTCTTGAAAAGAGTATCCCTGATCACCCTACCCTCATTATAAGCCGAAATGATGGGAACTCTAAGCTTACCCTAGCCGAGAACTCCGCAAAAGCGTCCTATGAGCTTCATATTTTCTTTTACAGGACGTACTTGCGTTGTTCTCAACTGGTTCGAAAGGTGATCACAAGAACGGTAAGTTGGTTATTGGTTTGCTTGAAGAGGTAAAATTTTGCTAAGTATGAGAAGAACGCCAATTCAGTATTTGAGGAGCAGTTGAAGAGTCAGACATTTGAACTTTTGAAAGTATGAATAGTGACCGTTACTTTTGCTCAATGCTTAAGGGGGAAATTTTGCCACGTGTCGCACAGTAAAACAGTGGTAATTACCGTTTGTGCCACCGCTTCCTCTATATAAGGCCAGAACAGTCGCTCTCAGAATTTATTACGCTCAACCACTTTCTCGCTCTCAAATCTGCTCTGACATCTCTCTAGAACTCCGGCGACATTCTCTCTCTAAAAACAGTCAGAATCATGTCTCAAAGGCAGTTGAACGTAGCCGGATCTTCTACCGGCGGGAAGCGTAGAAAGCTTGTCAAGTCCCATTACATAGAAAAGCCCAAACCCATCGTTCTAAATGAGTCACTACTGGACTTCATCAACAAGAAGCCCAGGACGCTGTACAACCTTATCAGAGAACGCATGGAAATGCCAGAAGTCAAGAACGATGAAGTGAAAACAAGGAACTACAAGAAGTTCATTGAACGCTTTGTCGTCCCCAGCCTCCACAACACAGGATACAAAGACTTACCTGGACGGATGGACGATGTGCTATTCTTCTCGCAGTTCGGAGGTGAGAACCTTGGCCCTCTTCTTGAACTTATCCCAGACTTGCACAATGCAGTCTTACCCGAGTTCCCTATGTACCCAAGGAACTCCATAGCCTTCCAAATGACCAAGAACCGGGTGCCAAGTCCTTCTCCTCCTCCTCCTGCCGTTCCCTCCATTACCACCAAAAAATTACTCAAGCGTCCTGCCCCTTCGTCTCCCCTCTCAAAATTTTCCCAAACCTTCTCTGCTTCCAAACCGACGGAGATTGTGGACAAATTCCCTGCTCATTTAAAGGAGGGACGCTCCAAAAAGGTTCACGATCCTAGGCCCCTCAAAAAGGCCAAAACTTCCAGCGTCCCATCCTCAAAACCTTCCACAAAACGGCCAAGCACCACAAAAAGGCCGTCCAACTTGTCCAAGGAATCCACTCCTCCCCCTCAACAAATATCAATAGTCCAACTCCCCACCCCTCCTCCGTCCCCCCAACCTTCAAGAGCAAATGCCCTAATCCCCTTCCCTCCCCGCATTCATTCCCCTCTAAATCTGGCCAATTTCCCATCTGCCCCAGCACACATCTCGCCCCCTAAGGACCCCGAGACTCCAAAGTCCCGCCGTCCATCATCCGAGAGTGACCCAGATGAGACCGAGCGAACGTTTGAGCATACGTTTCGCCGAAGGAAGGCTGGCGAAAAGCCCAATGTTTTGCTCGCAAGGGACGTTCCTGCCCAGATAGAGCACGTTCCCTCATCCTCTTCCTCCTCTAGCTCTTCTGAGAGTCAAAGAGGTACGTCCGCTCAGGACTCCCCTTTCATTGATGTTGTTGGGGATTCGAATGATGAAGCGGAAGGCGAGGTGAACGCTCCTTCAGAACAGATTGAGGACGCTGGTCAGCACCAGGTCGATCAGGAGAACGCCGAGCCGACTCTATCTGATGAGCTCGAGCGTGATGCGCAGGAAGTCCCCCCATATGACCAGTCCCTCCCAATCCTAAACCCCACCCAAGCTCCACAAGAAAACCCCTCTCCCTCAATCCAAACAGAATACCATCCAGTCCCGGCGGACGCTGAGCCAACAACAACAGAAAAACAGACAGAGGCTCAGGACGCCGAGGGCGCGTCCCAAGGACAAACTTCTGGCGCCGATCAAGCCACAGCTGGTGGCGCTGCTGAAAAAGAACAAGGCACAGAGGACGCTCTTTCAAAGGACGCTTCTGACAGTGACTCGGACAAGGTTGAGGACGAGTCAGATGATGATGAGGACTCTGAGTCCCCCAAGGGCAAGCGTAAAAGGAAGAACGCTGGTGTGCCCGTCAAAGTGCTTAGCCCTCTCATTTATTCTGAAGAGTGGCTAGCTTCCTTTGATGATGAAGATGTTAAGGAGTTCCTCGACCTTCTGAAATTCCAAGGATGGCAGAACGTTGGACCAGCGCCGACAACTGTTGACAAAGAACAGGTGAAGGCGTTCTACAAGGACTTGCGCTACAAGGCCAAAGATGGCTCCCTCCACTTTAAAATTGAAGGAGAGAGAGCTTCAGTCACCGAACGCCAAATGCGCACCTTCCTTGGTCTGGGTCCACGCAAGCCACCGTCCGATGCTCTTAGCTCACTCCCTGAAGGCGACTTTGAAACGACTGATCAAGAACTGCCTCTAGTTGAGCACATATTTCAAGGAAAAAGGCCGATGGGACTCGACAGGGTTGCTCACGTTCTGAGCAAGGTTGGCGCAATCATTCACTACTTCATTTGTCGCGCCATTCTTCCAAGACAGGAAAAGCGTTCAATTGTGCAAACTCATGACATAATCCTAATTGACGCTATCCTAGAACGCCGCCCAATCAACTTAGCCAGAATTGCTATGCAACATATGGCCAAGTGTGGCAGGAAGAGGCACGCCTTGCCGTACCCGGGTGTAGTGAAGGCGATCTTGCAATCCCAAGATGCTTATGATGAGAACGCTCCCTCTGAGGAACTTGGTTTGAAATGGAATGCTAAGAAGGGACTCGTCGAGATAAGGCACAATGAAGAGCTGTCGTCTGTGCTCAAACAGTTAGAAGCTGAGGCTGAGGAAGCCAGACAGAAAGCCGAGGAAGAACGCCTAGCTGCTGAGGCCGAGACCGCAAGGCTTAATCCTGCGTCTCACGAGTCTCCTCAGGACCAAGAGCCTGCTGTAGATCTTACAACACTTGATCAAATGCTCTTAGGGCCTTCTTCTCCAGTTCTTCCCACGGACGCTCCTTCATCAAGTACAGGTCCTTTGCCCCGTTCTGCTCCTGCAAACATCTCTCCGCATCCTCCAGCAGAACTCATGGGTGCCATTATGGATAATCAGTGCCTCATCTTCTCTGCCTTAAAGGACTTATCTTCTGCGTTCTCCAAGGCTGCTGAACTTCAAGAACAACTTCTCAAGTTTTATCAAGATCAGCACCGTTCTCAATGATTGCCACCACCCCTTTAATCCTCTATCTTTTTGCCTTTGCTTCTTTTGAACTTCAAACATTATGACCGTGGTCTGTAATAACTCTAATTTTGTTTGAATGGCAATTCCACCGTTTGCTTGCATGTGTTTGTTTAAGCGTTCCACTGCTTTTAGTTATGTGTTTATGCTAACGTCCTTATCACTTGTTATCCTTTTCGATGATGCCAAAAGGGGGAAGTGTAGTTTTGCAGAGATGCGCTATGAAATAGTTATCTAGAATAAGCAAGTGTTAAGGGGGAACTATTAAGTGAAAGGTCTAAGGAACGCCATGCTAATATAATAGAGGACGCCTAGAAAATTCTAGGACGCTTTTCTCTCCCTGAAATCCAAATGTTAGAGAATCAAAGAATGAAAACTTGTGCTTACTGAAATTTCTCTAAGTGTTAGAGGACGCTTCTAAGTTTTCATGCATGATAAGTTCCAATGTCAAAACTATTTTGCTGAAGAGTTTGTCATCATCAAAAAGGGGGAAATTGTTGGGACGCTATCAAGAACGCTTGCGTACTTGTTAGTGTTCCACACAACCGTCCCTTAGTTTTGATATGACAAACTCACTTTGATTCTAATAAAGTTGTCCAAGTGTTCAGGAACGCCAGTGACCAGAAGGACAACAAGTGTGTATGGGCGTCCCAAACACTTAGGGACGCTATCTAACAAGAAGTAGGGACCAGCCAGAGACTACTTGAGCAAGGACGGAGTCCTAAGCAAGTAGGAACGCAAGAAAGGAGTCCTTACTCACTAGCCGACAGGATGACATCACTCGACAATGTTCGATCATCCAAGGACACGTGGAGACCGATCCTGTAGCGGAGTCCAACACTACGTGGCGGACGATCCTGTTACAGAGTCCATCAACACGTGGCGGCCGATCCTGTAGCGAAGTTCATCATACACAGCTGGATACAGGAAGCTTCCTCATCACCGCCCTACTACGTGGAGGAAGATCCTGTAGCCACGTTCAAGAAGGGCATGATCGTCCCAAAGAAAAGACGCCCTTCCCCAAGTCCTATAAATAGCCCCAAGGCATTTATTGTGACTTTAACGCTTTCAAGAATATTCAGAGAGAATCATAGGAAAGCGGCTCACTCAAGAACACAAAGAACAAACTCAATAACTCAAGAACATTGCTAAGACTTTGAGTTAGATCGAGTGAGACTTGTAACCCAAATCACAAAACTGTTTGTAATCAAAAGATCAGAAAGAGAGTCCTACGAAGTACTGTAGGACGCAGGGATAGGAGTCCTTTAGTAGATTGAACTTGCTTAAGTTGTAGGCTTAGAGGAGTCCTTTACTAGTGGACTTAGGGAAAAGCTAAGTGCCAGAGAACTGTAAAGACTCGCCAGTACAACTGTAAGAACGTTCAATATAAATTAAGAACTATTCAAAAATCCTCCAAGGAGGTAGAGGTTTACACTCAAGGACTACTTGGTCTTGAGTGGTTCCTCTATAAATCTTTGCGTTCATTATTTACCTGTTTAGTACTATTTCCGCTGCATTACTCTAGGACGCTCCTACACCTCGTAGGAACGCCTAACCAAAGGACGCCTTTACTAAAGTAAAGGCAGTCCCTCAGTACTAACGATCCAACACTATCTTTGAGTTATTTTTAGGATTAAAGAATATTTGCTATTTTTGGCACTTGCCTCTTTTTCTCCCTTCTATTTTTATCTAAGAATGGACAGCTTGTTGCACAAGGAAGCTCAACGCCCCAGGACGCATGGGACGCGGCCTACACATGCATGAGACGCGGAATGGACACGGCCTGTGTATAGGGGCGGACGAAAGTCCCTTACTTGGGCCGCAATTCACACATTCTAGATAGATGGAAGTTTGTTAGAAGTTGTTATTTTTCACTAGTTAATTTATAGTTTCTCTAGTAACTTTTAACTTTCTTTCCAAGCAAAGATCTATCTTAGGGATTTGTTAGTTGATAGAATCTTTGGCTGCTTTTGTAACTATATATTCAAACCCTTGCATTCAATAAAAATCAGATTAGTTTTTCCTGGAATTTGACTTGCATTACAAGTTGAATTCCTGGGATTTAATCCAAACCAAATTAGTGCCTTGCATGGGGAAAATTTTGTGCCTTTATTCAAGCATTCAGCCGAGCATCATCAACATCCAATCATCATCATTCATCCATCATCATCAAGCCAGCCGAGCAGAGTTGTCTTGCAACTCCTACTCGCAAACCCTCTCTCTCGCTCTACTCTTCTCTCTCTCGTCTCTTCTTAAATCATTCAACAACCTGCATGACTAAAACAAACATCAACTTACATAAATTTGTTAGCTTGCGTGAAATTCATCCTACTCATATAGTTGTTCGTCGTTGTGAATATCGCAGGTGGCCCATAGGGCGTCAATTTGCGAACCGTCCCTTCCTCCACACCATTAAGGTTTCAACCCTTGTTGGATCATCCAATCCAAGGGCGATCCTTCAGTTTGTTCGAAGCGAAAGGATTGAGCAAGGGCAGCAGGCGAAACTCTCTAAAGATCTTGAAAAGCTTCCGCAACCTCAAGAATAGCCTACGACGCTGGCAATTCCGTGTCAAGTGGTACTCAGAGACTACCTTGTTTTGCCAAGTTCTTGCTTCAATTTGCTTTTACAATCAGTTTTTACCTTGCTTGTCCCAAAAGTTTGAAACTTGCCCCCACAAAATCACCACCCAAACCCTAGACTCCATTCGGCTCATCCTCCATTAAAAAAAAAACAAAACTGAAACCTATCCTAGCCATCTAGGCTCACACAAGTGGATTCAAACCCCCCCTCTCGTGATTTTTGGCTTGTTTCTTGCTTTCCAAGTTTCTTGCTTTTAGTTGAGATCATGCTAGATTGTGTTTACTCATTGATTTGTTTTGGATGATATTGCATAGTTTGACTTGATTTATTGATTCTCCATGTTTGCATGCTCATTACTTGTGTTCTAAGTCATTGTGGGATGCATACTTGGCTGATTTTGATAACATGATTAATATTGCAATTTGTCCCTATTTCTCCCACTTAAAATCACACCTTTTCCCTTTCTTTTTATTTTTGCTTCTAGGTTGTATCATTGGTAGCATAAATCGAATTGTTTCCATTAAATTGCATGCATTTTCTTTTCGTTTTAAATTTAAAAAAAAGAGTCCTCTGCCGATAGCCTCAACAACAAAAAAAAAAACAGACCTACGTTAAAAAAAAAACTCGTGCTCTTCTTTGCTCTCTTGTCTTGCTCATAGTGATTGCATGCTCAATTCGATCTACCCAGCCTAGTTGAAGCATTCTTTCACCCCCCTTGTGTGTTTGCTTGTTGTGCCTGAAACCGGAACTTGCATCACACCCCTTTGTTTGATTGGACCATGCACTAGCGTCTTAGTAATTCGCATCTCATTACGTGCACATTGATAGCAAATTTCTGTTTGCCTTTCATGCATATTGTCATGCTTATTACTATCGCCATCTTGTGAATGCCCTTTATGCTTGATTCAAGTAGTTGACTTGCAATTGAATTTATTTTGATTTCTGTTCATCTTGCATATCCGATTCATCTCTTTGGGTGCATGTCTACTTGATCTATAGGGTCCCTAGCTTGTCCTTTCATTCACTAACTGATTGTGGAAATATCTTGTTGCTCCTTGCATTACTCGGTGTTTCTACCACTTTATTGCCTGTCGCTGCTTTACTTGTGTAGGCACCATGGCTGAAGATCCCACTTCCCATCTTGCTGCGGAGAACATCGAACCCAACAATGCTACCATTAAGTTTGTGGTTGATGAAATCAGCACCTAGCTCGATGAGAAACTCCCTAAGTTAGTCAGCTTGGCGGCGGCTGAAGCGGTGAAGATTTTGGACCCCATATTAGAGTCCCGCTGGAAACTTTTTGAGGAGCGCCTCAACACTCTCATCCCACCGAGTGGCTCTTCTCATAAGTCGGTCCAGCCCCACCATGCCAAGGAGAAGACGCCTCCACCACCAAATCAAATGGCGTCCGGCTCCAATTCTAAAGGCAAAGACCCTATGGTGCAAGAGCTTCACACCGATGCTCTTGCTATCTTCAAAGACAATCCTCCAAGCTACTACTCACACGGTCCCAGGTTGTCGTCTGGCCCTCAACACCACCAACGGGCTCGACACAACCCGGATCCTCTCAGGCGCCCTGCTGCTGCGCGCCTCCCTAGTGTCGAGGACCCTCTTGACGAGCTCCAATATACTCAACCACAGGAATACCAAAGGCCCTACGACGACTTCTACCAGGAACTTGAGGAGGAACCCGAGGAGTTGCCCCGCGCCTATGGGCGTGGCCGATGTCCTTTCTTGCAACAAGACTCAAGTGACTCCCAACACAAAGGAGATGTGAAGATCAAGATTCCTCCATTAGACGGTGCTTACAACCCTGAAAAGTACCTCGAGTGGGAGGAGAGCACCGACAACGTCCTCGACTTCCTCCACTATGCTGAACATGAACGAGTTGGCGTTGTTACCGTGCACTTCACCGGCCAAGCGAAGAGTTGGTGGCTGCGTACGAAGGCGGATCGCTATAGGCAAGGCTTGCCTCCCGTCGAGACATGGCCCCATCTCAAGTTCTTACTCAGGAAGAAGCATGTCCCCGAGGACTATCTAGAGACGATGAGGCTTCGAGTAGCGTCATGTAGGCAGGGGAACCGTGACCCGGTTGCTTACTTTGACGAGCTTGAGGAGCTCACATACAAGGCCAACATCCATCAATCTCAGCGGTTCATGAGGACCCAATTCTTGGCTGGCCTTAACCAACCGATCCGGGTGACATTGGAGATCCACTCCATCACGGACGTACTCAAACTCGTCCAAAAAGCTCAGTTGCTTCACAACCAGCTCCAAAGAAGAAAGACCCAGTTCTCCACTCAAAAAAGGTACTTTCCTAACTCTTCAAATTCGGGTTCTACTAATCTTTCTTCTTCTCAGCCAAGGGGTGTTTCCAACACCACCAAGGCACCATCTCAGGGCTCGGCACAAGCATCTTCACGCACCTCCTCTTCCACAACTTCTAAACCATCGGAGCGTGTGCGTGACATCCGGTGCTTTCGGTGCCAAGGGCGTGGGAACGTCTCCAAGGACTGCCCCAACGCCAAGCAGGTTCTCTACACGGACCAAGGTTACATATCGGAGGGCGACGAGCTCCCCGAAGATGTAGGCTTCGTTCAAGTGGAGGAGGATGTTGGATCGTTAGTACTGAGGGACTGCCTTTACTTTGGTAAAGGCGTCCTTTAGTTAGGCGTTCCTACGATGTGTAGGAGCGTCCTTGAGTAATGCAGCGGAATTAATGTACTAAACAGGTAAGTAATGAACGCAATGAATTATAGAGGAACCACTCAAGACCAAGTAGTCCTTGAGTGTAAACCTCTACCTCCTTGGAGGATTTTTGAATAGTTCTTCCTTTATATTGAACGTTCTTACAGTTGTACTGGCGAGTCTTTACAGTTCTCTGGCACTTAGCTTTTCCCTAAGTCCACTAGTAAAGGACTCCTCTAAGCCTACAACTTAAGCAAGTTCAATCTACTAAAGGACTCCTATCCCTGCGTCCTACAGTACTTCGTAGGACTCTCTTTCTCTT